>CM060307.1:33793695-33796195 GCA_030674185.1 Monoplex corrugatus | reverse complement strand
TAAATTCCAGTATTTTAAGTCAGTATCGGCAGGTGTAGAGGTAAGAATAGCGACAGCAGCTTACGTAGTACTATGTATGAAGTAGCAGAAGCCGTGAAAGCGGTAGAAGCCGAGGCGGCAAACATTAATAACAGCAGCGGCGGAAGTAGCACTACCACGAACTTAACAGCATTAGTTCACGGATTCGTTAGTCAAGCTGATAAACAGTCAGACTTCCAAATCCAAAACAAGTGCGACCGCCCGGATTCAAGTAAACTGGAACCAGAAAAAAAGAAAACCCACACGAGAATAGAATCAGAATGCGTATCTAATACAACCAGACAAGACAGGCGCAAATTTTCGGCCAACTGGCCTTTGTCAAGCGTAAACGCAAGATCACAAACGAACTAACACCAAATACAAAAAATTAGGAGAAAAAGATTTAAACTTCCCTGCTGCTTCGTTCTGATTCTATTTTCGTGTGTGTGTGTGTGTGTTTTTTTTTTTTTTCTAGTTCGTCAGATCTCGAGTCAAAAGGTTATGGTTTCAATCCGACTGATCACCTTCGCCAGGTGGTGGTAAAAGGTTGGGATTTTTCCCATCGCCCAGGTCATGGCGTATTTACACCTGCCATCAGTGCAAATGCCTAAACATCCTTCGCGTGCATACGCACACGGAATATTAAATATGCACGCTGAAGATCCTGTGAGCATGTCCATTGGCCGGCTTATGGTAACATGAAAAAAGAAAAAAGAAAAAAAAAAAAGAAAAAAAATTGAAAAGGCCAGCATGTACATTCACCTTTTTAAAATGTAGACCGTGCAACAACAGGGAGCACACCATATTACTTTTTCGAGCTCCATAGAATTTCTGTCTGATCATATGTAATGCTCAGTGGGTCTGACCATATTACTTTTTCGAGTTCCACTGAGATTTCTGTCTGATCATACGCCTATCTTTCTCGCAGTCTCTGCCTTTCTCCCATCCTTCTTTCGAGCACGTTGAAGTATCCTTCCAATCCACCCCTCAACCCATCACCTTCTCCTGTGTCTATCGACCTCCACCTAGCTCTGCCAACAAACTCACCACATCCACGTTTCTCTCTGACTTTGACCAACTGCTTGACCACTACTGCCTCTTACCTGGAAATCTCATCATTCTAGGTGACATCAATGTCCACTATGACAACACTCACCGTTATGACACAAGACATATCATCAACTCTCTGTCCAATCACAATACGACTCAACACATTTCTGAACCAACCCATCAAAAAGGTCACATTCTTGACTGGATCATTTCTCGTGATCACCACAATTCAGCTACTAACAACTGCTTAGTTCTTTCTACCCGTCTAACTTCAGCCCTTCCCTCTGACCACTCTGCAATTCTCTGTTCTCTTGACATTTCTCCTCCTTCCCGTACCACGCGCACAGTGACTCGACGTAATCTCAAATCTATCGACCTCTCCACATTTTCATCTGATGCCTCCCGTCTCCTTTCTGAAAAGTCACATAACCTTGCCGATGAATTCTATACTACTCTCCACCATCTTCTGGACACTCATGCTCCAGCCACAACCCGTCTTTTACCTGACCGCCCCCCTACCCCCTGGCTCACTCATGAGATTGCCTGTGCAAAACGTGCCCGCCGCAGAGCAGAGCGCCGCTGGCGCAAATCCAAACTCACTGTACACAGGCAACTTTTCCAAGCCTCTAAAACAAAAGTATCCACCCTCATTGCATCTGCAAAAACAAGCTATTTCCAAACCAAAATCCTGAATGCCTCTTCTTCAAAAGAACTCTTTACAACCATGAATCATCTCCTTGGCACACGAAAAGACTTACCTCTCCCAACAAAACATACAAATGAAGAACTCCCATCTGTATTCTCTAAGTATTTCACCACCAAAATACAAACTCTTCGTGACAGGCTTGACAGGACACCCTGTCAACCATGCCCACCTGACCCTTCCTTCTCTGGCACACCTCTCACTACTTTTACCCCAGTCTCACAAGAAGAAATTTTCAACACAATCAGATCCATGTCGTTCAAAACCTGCGAACTGGATCCTCTTCCAGGTTCTCTCTACTCCGATTGTCTCCCTACTCTCCTCCCATTCATCACTGACATCATCAACACTTCTTTTCAAACTGGAACTGTCCCAGATTCTTTCAAGTCTGCTATTGTTCACCCTCTCCTCAAGAAAAACAATTTAGACCCAAATGAACTGAAAAATTACAGGCCTATCTCTAATCTCTCTTTCTTGTCAAAACTCCTTGAAAAAGTCGTCCTCAACCAGCTGAACTCTCACCTGTCTGCCAACAATCTCCTCAATCCTTTCCAGTCAGCCTACCGCCAGTGCCATAGCACTGAAACTGCCCTACTACACATTCTCAACAATCTCCTCCTTGCAACTGATACAGGCAAAGTCTCTCTCCTCACACTCCTTGATCTGTCTGCAGCTTTCGATACCATTGACCATGGTATTCTCCTTTCTAGACTTCATCATACTTTTGGC
>CM060307.1:33786195-33788695 GCA_030674185.1 Monoplex corrugatus | reverse complement strand
TGGTGTTTTCGCTTTCCTAATTGGTATGGTTTAACCAGCTGGTGTTTTCCGCTTTCCTAATTGGTATGGTTTAGTGGTGTTTTCGCTTTCTTAATTGGTATGGTTTAACCAGCTGGTGTTTTAGTTTTCTTAATTGGTATGGTTTAGTGGTGTTTTCGCTTTCCTAATTGGTATGGTTTAACCAGCTGGTGTTTCCGCTTTCCTAATTGATATGGTTTAGTGGCGTTTTGGCTATCTTAATCGGTATGGTTTAGTGGTGTTTCCGCTTTCTTAATGGGTATGGTTTAGTGGTGTTTTCGCTTTCTTAATTGGTATGGTTTTGTGGTGTTTTCGCTTTCTTAGTTGGTATGGTTTAACCAACTGGTGTTTTCACTTTCTTAATTTGATATGGTTTGACCAGCTGGTGTTTCCGCTTTCTTAATTGATATGACCAGCTGTCATGAAACTGAACCAAATAATTATGTCAGTGAGCGGTCTGAGGTGTCATGAAATCATGAAGCGACTGAAGTGATCTGTTAAGACTTATGTACACGACTGGACACTATATGTGGTCATAGAAATGGCCAGATATACAAATATTCTAAGATTAAAAAAAAAGAAAAATGAAAATTTACAGTTTATGATATCGTTGAAGATGAACTTCACTTTCTTGGTAATTGTATTAGGTACAAAACAACAAGATCGAAACTGTTGGAAAAGATTCAGGAAAAATGTACACCTTCAACAATCAATCGTTCTAAATCCTTATGCGGAATACGTGTATGATTGCCTGTATTTGGCGAAAACTGAAATATTCTTAGTCACTCATACATTTATAATCATTATACCCATTGATGGTGATAATAATGTGAAATATGAAATCATTCATTGTTATCATCATGTGCCCTGCCGCGTGGCGTTGGCAATCATCGCCCTCCATACGAATCTAGCCCTTGTTGCTGCAAGTACATCTTCCACCCTCTCTGTCCTCAGCCACCCTGCAAGCCCGTCCAATATTTTCTCCCTGGGTCTACCTGGTGTTCTCTTTCCCTTCAGCTTTCCTATTGTGACCAGTGTTCAATTCCCCTTTCCTCATAAAATGGCCTATAAATGTTGGTTGTCTTTTCCTATTCTTTTTTAATGATCTTCTTGTGTCTGCCTCCTTCAAAACGGTCTCATTTGTTTCTTTGTTATCCATGGAATTCTCAACATTATTGAAATCATTAGCTGTTAAAATCATTAATTATTAGGTCGACTTTTTTACATCCAGTCTGTGTCGTATTCCTATCTTGGGTTTTTATGGCAGATGCATGTGTTCCGAGTTCTGAGGTCTGGTCAGGTCAACATCTGTCTGTAAAAACACAGTAAAAACCCTTTGTTATGGCACTGTTCTCCAAATTTCATTGGCATTATTATATGACTATACACGATCAGACTGTTAGTGCCGGGAGTACGAGAAACTCCAGCTGATAGGCGAGCTGACCACATAGACCATCTAGTTCTATGTTGTACGGTCTGCACATTGTGAGTTTGGTCAGACTGCTGTAGTCTGTGAGAACAGTTATTTTGCCATGGGGACAGGATCATGCCGTTAGCGTGTTAGGCTCCAAAACGGTTATAATTTTTTTTTCTGTCATTTTGTATCTATTGCAGCACTGAAGAGAAGTAATAGAGAGTCTGCCGGCATGCGTATGGACATACATGTGAACTCAAACGTGAACACATACACACACATACACACACGACCCCTACACCCCCACCCCTAACTCAACACACACGCATAGACATCCACCTCTCCTTTGACGGCATAATGACGACGTTGATGGTGTTAGCAAATGAAAACAGAATTAATTTATCTTTTTTCATTCTTTTCTCTACTTCTTTCTTCTTGTGTTCATGTTTCATGTTTTGTTAACTGATACACGCATCTACCGTGCCGTTAAGGGAGGGTGTCAAGGAGACAGCCAAATAACAATTAACGAAATGAAGGCTTTGAAGCCCCGTAAAGAATACGCTTATAAACAAACCTGTCTTTACGAGGGTCGGGTTTCTTCACGGTCCCTTAAACATGCGCATGACGTCACTGCAGTGTCTTCTTCACCCTTTGACTCCCGCACCCTCTCCACCAGCATCCTTCACTGTCAGCCACGCCAGCAAAGCAAAACCTTAACCCTTTGACTCCCGCACCCTCTCCACCAGCATCCTTCACTGTCAGCCACGCTAGCAAAGCAAAACCTTAACCCTTTGACTCCCGCACCCTCTCCACCAGCATCCTGCACTGTCAGCCACGCTAGCAAAGCAAAACCTTAACCCTTTGACTCCCGCACCCTCTCCACAGCATCCTTCACTGTCAGCCACGCCAGCAAAGCAAAACCTTAACTCTTTGACTCCCGCACCCTCTCCACCAGCATCCTTCACTGTCAGCCACGCTAGCAAAGCAAAACCTTAACCCTTTGACTCCCGCACCCTCTCCACCAGCATCCTTCACTGTCAGCCACGCTAGCAAAGCAAAACCTTATCC
>CM060307.1:33776195-33781195 GCA_030674185.1 Monoplex corrugatus | reverse complement strand
AAAAGAAAAAAAAAAGCAAGTAAAAACCAGTCGTTTCCAAAGCACGCCAATGTCCATGTAAAATGAGAAACTAAAACAGCACAGCTCTTTTAAAACCACCAGTATTGCAATGTTATTTGCATGTCGGTAAATCTTGTCATATGATACATATGGTGAAATAAATACAGAATTATAAACATGATAGTGGAGCCATTCTAACAATCTCCGTTTGTCTTTGAAAAAATCTTGTCTTATGGTACATATGGTGAAAAAAATACAGAATTATAAACATGATAGTGGAGCCATTCTAACAATCTCCGTTTGTTTTTGAAAAAATAAGCACTAAGAACAATCACCACCCCAGTTTCTTCTCTAGACAGAGGTAAATTTGAAAAGATGTGTGTGTCTGCGCGCGCGCGCCTGTGCGCGTGTGTGTATGTGCGCACGTGAAATTGTACGTGCATACAGGCACGCAAGTGAGTGTGCGTACATGTGTGTGTATCTGTGTGCAAGTTTACCTTAGATGTGTGTGCGCGTGCATACCAGGTGGTCAGAGGGGAATTACAGAGCTTTTTTTCATGAGAAGAAAGGGCATGTTCTGAATTTTCTGTTTGTATTGTAGAAACTCCCCCCCCCCCAAAAAAAAAAACCCCAAACAAACAAACAAACAAACAAACAAACAACAACAAATAAACCAAACCAAACCAAACCAAAACAACAACAACAACAACCCACCCCCAAAAAACAACAACAACAACAACAACAAAACCTGACGTTTAAAAAGCTTGACGTCATATATATCGTGTCTTCTCATTTACACATGCTCTCTACAGTTATATTCAAAGAAAACAAAAACGAAATAAAACAAAACAAACGCAAACAAAAACAGAGAACACTAAAAAGTACCGTGCATACGCTAACCCACATCCCCAATTTAGGAGCAAAATTTGTGCATAGGGTAATCTACCCAGTGTACGTGCACTCCTTACTTTGGGTCATGAGGAAAAAATAAAACAAACAAAAAGAACCCGTAGTTTAAATATACGAAAACAAAACAAGCATACAAGAATGAAACAAAGACAGAAACAGGCAAAATCGAACTCAGAGCTGTTCAGGGCTACACTCACAATCTGCCAGGTTGAGGCATAACTTTGTGTTGTGTGGTTTTTCGTTTCCTTTCCCGAAAATATTTAGAACACCTGTGACGTCGTCATGACACGCTCTCTTCGAACTCGTGACGTGTTCCAGACTTGCGTGGAGGCAGACCCCGCAGAACAAAGAAAGAAAGAAAGAAAAAACAAACAAACAAAACAAAACAAAACAGAAACAGCACCTGGTTTCTCTGAGTTCTGATAGCTAAACAGGAACTTCAATTTTCCTTAAGAAAAAAAAAAAAAAAGAAAAAAAGTCCTATTGTCGTACAATGCTGGAGTTTAAGCTTTGGGCAGATCGGCGGATAGCTTTTGAGAAATTCGATGGCACCACAGACAGTGAAGGAATTTAGGATGGAGTCATGGACTGAGTACGCGTTCGAGAATGGCGGGACCAGTCACTGTGCATGCGTGCTCGTACACATTTTTGTATTTGTGCGTGCGTGTGTGTATATATTGTGTGTGTGTGTGTGTGTGAGAGAGAGAGGGGGGGGGAGATAGAGAGGGAGAGAGAGAGAGAGAGACAGACAGACAGAATAGGCAGACAGACAGACAGACAGACAGACAGACACAGACAGACAGAAAAAAAGAAATCATAAGACACACATTTCTGTTCAACGTACAAGTAATTGACACACTTCATTATATATACATGGGTGAAAGACAGACAGACAGGCAGACAGACAGACAGACAGACAAACAGAAACAGAGAGCAAATCATGTTCCGAGTTATATTGTTCACACTATTTCAAATCCTGTTCAAAATAAGCCTGAATTGTTCAGTGTTTAAGTCATGCCATCAGTGTTGATGACAAATTCTGAGAGACAGAGAGGGAGAGAGAGAGACAGAGAGACAGAGAGGGAGAGAGAGAGAGAGAGAGTGTGTGTGTGTGTGTGTGTGTGTGAGTGAGAGAGGGGCAGAGAGGCAGAGAGAGAGAAGAAGAGTATGTGAGAGAGAGAGAGGAGGGTGGTGGTGGTGGTGTCCTTTCGAATGCACCAAGCGATGCACTAGGCGAAACATGGAGAGAGAGGAAAAAAATAAAATAAAAAGAAACAAAATGTCAGTTGTATTTGCCCATTTCGTAGTGTTCGCCCACCACCCGTCATGGGTGTAGGGTGACATATCAGTCAAACGCCCACCCCTCACTTGGAGAACAATTTGCTGCAAATCGGGGGAGGGGAGAGAAGGGTATGCAAAGTGGTTTACGGTATTTTGTTGATGAGATCATGCTTGCTTTTATGTTCCTGGTTTTATTATTTAATACGAATAAAAAGTTTCAGGGTGTGCGTACTTGTTATGCTTTGCATACTGAATATTTTCATTATATTATCATGACAAATGGGAGAAATCCATACTTCTTGGAATCGGTCATACATATTCGTAATACATGAATCACGCCTAAGGCTTTTCTACGTCACTGTAAATCGTAAGAAAACAATGAATAGCTCTAAACAAAAAGTAACGTACTTTGAAACAAGACCAAAAAATATATATATAAATAAGTAAATACAAATAAAAGAAATATAAAAAGGAAAAGAAAGAAAGAAACAAAATAACACCTCCCTCTCCGTTTGATGTACAATAAAAAAAAACAAAACAAAACAAACAAACAAACGAGCAAAACAACAGTCGCAACGGACTACCGACTGGAAGGTTGTTGGTTCGAATCCCGATCAGTCCCTTCAAAAATCATTGTGGGATTTTTCAGCTCTAACCGGCTCCTACCCGGAGTTGGGCGAGCTGTGGGTTCATTGGGAAGACTGGGCCACACAGTTGAGTCTCATCCACTTCACGGATGCGTCACTAAGGGTGTTGCTCAAATCTTCTGACCAGCACCGCAGGTGTCTGTATCTCTCAGGCCTGGTTGACGCCAGGATATGTTATGATAATAAGCGTAGCGTACAGTCCTGTCATGCAGGCTCAATCCTAGCTGGAACTCCATAGCATCATGATTATCATCATCGCATTGTGTCAGCTTCTGTGGCCATTAAGACAGCGTAGAAAATGGGACGAAATAAATCAAAGGTGAGCACAAAGGTTACCTCCTTGAGTGCGATGATCTTTAACAAAAAAAACAAAAACAAAACAATAAAAAACAACCCAAAACAACAACAACAACAACAACAAAAAACAAAAACACACACACACATTCAAAAAAGGCAAAAGATTAGAAAATGGATGCGTTTGGTCGGTCTAAAGATGAGGACATAAGATTGTCAGGCCGTGTTCGTATTCTTCCTTTTATGATGTGTAATTGAAAACAAAGCTGCGGGTTACGTTGTAAATAACACGAAGTCGATGAAACTCGAAGTTCTTATTGAAGTTGTTATTCGATTATACACACGGAATCAAGCTCGGTTCTAATCGGCTCCTACCCAGGGTTGAGCCTGGTACTGGATCTCTTGGAAGACTGGGACCATACAGTCGAATCTCATCCACCTCGGGATGCGTCATTCAGGTTTTTACTTAAGTGTTCTGACCAGCACCGCAGGTGTCTGTACCTTACGGGCCATGTTGACACCAGGATATGTCATGATAGTAAGCGTAGTCTCAATCCTAGAACTCCATGGAATCATGGTTGTCTTTCTCATCCTCATCGTCATCATCGCATTGTAAAACCTGTGTCCGCTTTTTGGCCGTTAAGGTGGCTTAGAAAATGGCACCACTACCATCACCATCACTACCACCACCATCACCCCCTTCCCCCCCAAAAAAAAACAAAAAACAAAAACAAAAACAAAAACAAACTCGATCAAAGTAATAACAAAGAGAAAAGAAGATTAGAATTGGGAAGCGTAACCTGGAACGAGCAATGAAGAGATCAGAAAGCATGGATATGTTTGTGTGTATGTCTGTGTGTGTGTGTGTTCGTTTGTGGGGGTGGGGGATCGGGATAGGGAGGGGTGAGGAAGAGACACATGATACACTGTGTTACGCATTCAGTTTCTCAGTTTCTCCCTCAAAACCGTTCATGTGAGGTTTTGATTTGGGGGGGGGGGGGGGGCGAGAGAGAGAGAGAGAGAGAGAGAGAGAGAGAGAGAGAGAGAGAGAGAGAGAGATCTTTATATTCTGGAGTAGTGGCGTAAGTTTTTGTCAATGCCCATAGTTGTAAGTGTGTTGACTTATAGTTAGAGTTAGGGGTTCCACACGGCACAGTCCTTGGCCCAGTTCTCTTTATATTGAGTACATAACCCCTTTTCTTTATCAGTCAAGACACCTTATATCTGCAGTCACTCATTTGCAGATGATACACATTTGTTTGACTCTTGTCCTACATTCAATATTTGTTCTATAATTCGAGTTATTATTTGTTTTGTTCAAGCGGGATTCATGGCGCTCGGGCAGTTCCATATGCTTTCAGTGCAAATCTGCCAGCAAGTGTCTGGCAGAGATGTTGATCCTGCGCACAACTCTTTACGTTGGCAAGATCTTAACTTGGGGGAAAGGGTGAAGGATCTGTGGAACATAAAGTTGACACCCCACAGAACGATTGCTGCATTAACCCTTTGACTCCGGAACCCTATCCACCAACTGCAAAAACTTAACCCTTTGACCCCCCCTGCAGGAAGCTGGTGGATCAGGTGAGGGAGGCAAAGGGTTAAGTTTTTGCTTTGCTAGCAATGGTTGACAATGCAGGATGCTGGTAGACGGGGTGCGGGAATCATAGGGTTAAGATGGACAACGGATATGGGCAGTTTTTATGTTATGGGCTGGGACTGAACTCGAGATATTGAAAACTGTATCTCAGACATAACAAACTAGATGATTAAAAGAGCAGCAGACTCAAACTAAGTAATCACTAATGTCAAAACAGAAAACCTCTTCTTCCAAGTTGAAAAAAACACCTTCAGTATTTGCACGATTTCCTT
>CM060307.1:33758695-33768695 GCA_030674185.1 Monoplex corrugatus | reverse complement strand
AAAAGAACAGAGAAGAACAGTGCAGAGCCCATCAGAAAAAAAATAACAGAAGAGAACAGTGCAGAGCATATCAGAAAAAAACAACAGAAGAGAACAGTGCAGAGCACAACAGAAAAGAAAAAAAAGAACAGAAGAGAACAGTGCAGAGCACAAAAGAAAAGAACAAAAAAAGAACAGAGAAGAACAGTGCAGAACACAACAGAAAAGAACAAAAAAGAACAGAGAAGAACAGTGCAGAACACACAGAAAAGAACAAAAAAAGAACAGAGAAGAACAGTGCAGAGCACAACAGAAAAGAATAAAAAAAGAACAGAAGAGAACAGTGCAGAGCACAAAAGAAAAGAACAAAAAAAGAACAGAGAACAGTGCAGAGCACAAAAGAAAAGAACAAAAAAAGAACAGAGAAGAACAGTGCAGAGCCAAGAAAAAAACGAAGAGAACATGCAGAGCATACAGAAAAAAAAACAACAGAAGAGAAAGTGCAGAGCACAAGAAAAGAAAAAAAAAGAACAGAGAAGAACAGTGCAGAGCCATCAGAAAAAATAAGAAGAGAACAGTGAGAGCAAACAGAAAAGAAAAAAGACAGAGAACAGTGCAGAGCACAACAGAAAAGAAAAAAAAGAACAGAGAGAACAGTGCAGAGCACAACAGAAAAAAAAAGAAACATGCAAGCACAACAGAAAAAAACAGAAGAGAACAGTGCAGAGCACAACAGAAAAGAAAAAAAAGACAGAAGAGAACAGTGCAGAGCACAACAGAAAACAGAAGAAAAGTGAGAGAACAGAACAGAGAACAGTGCAGAGCACAACAGAAAAGAAAAAAAATGACAGAAGAGAACAGTGCAGAGCACAACAGAAAAGAAAAAAAAGAACAGAAGAGAACAGTGCAGAGCACAACAGAAAAGAAAAAATGACAGAAGAGAACAGTGCAGAGCACAACAGAAAGAAAAAATACAGAAGAGAACAGTGCAGAGCACAACAGAAAAGAAAAAAAAGACAGAAGAGAACAGTGCAGAGCACAACAGAAAAGAAAAAAAATACAGAAGAGAACAGTGCAGAGCACAACAGAAAGAAAAAAAATAACAGAAGAGAACAGTGCAGAGCACAACAGAAAAAAAAAATGACAGAAGAGAACAGTGCAGAGCACAACAGAAAAAAAAAAAAAAGAAAAAAAATGACAGAAGAGAACAGTGCAGAGCACAACAGAAAAAAAAATGACAGAAGAGAACAGTGCAGAGCACAACAGAAAAAAAATACAGAAGAGAACAGTGCAGAGCACAACAGAAAAGAAAATGACAGAAGAGAACAGTGCAGAGCACAACAGAAAAAAAAATAACAGAAGAGAACAGTGCAGAGCACAACAGAAAAAAAAAAATAACAGAAGAGAACAGTGCAGAGCACAACAGAAAAGAAAAGAAAAAAGGAAAGAAAAGGAAAAAGAAAAGAAAAACAAATACAAACAACAACAAAATCAACACAGCGTGTCCCACCTGGGGTTGAACCCCCAACCCTTGCATTATGAGTAATTCGCTCTTACCACTAAGCCAGCTAATGGGCCAAGAAAACAGAGCCGTGGACTTGAGATCTGATTTTTCGAGTTGAATCCCAGCCAGTGACGTAACAACTTGGCAGATGTTAATACTTCTGTCATTCTGACCGTGCCAACATCCTTACCAAGATAGTGACAGTGCAAAAGAGAGTTCTTCATTGTTATATAGAACCGATGCTGTTGTACGGATGTGAAGCGTGGACAGTCAACACGCAAAGTCAGAACAAGATTGGGGCAGCTGAAATATGGTTTCTGAGAAAAATGTTAATAAGAGTTCATGGGCAGCAAAGAAAACAAACGAGACAGTCTTGAAGGAGGCAGACACAAGAAGAACATTAATGAAGAAGATGAGTAATCGACAAGTAACATTTGTGGGACTTTTTATGAGGCAAGAGAAATTAGAGCACCTTGTCACAACAGGAAAGCTGGAGAGAAAAAGATCACCAAGAAGACCCAGGGAGAAAATATACGACGGACTTGCGGAGTGGATGAAGACAGACAGGGTGGGAGATATAACTGCAGTGACAAAGGACGGATTCGTATGGAGGGCCATGATCACCAATGCCATGTGGCAGGGCACATGATGAAGATGATGACAACGCATAGGGTTTTGCATGGGGTCGGGGGTCTGCCAGACAGCAAACAGCAGATAGGATGGAACGCATATGGAGTTGTGTGGATGTGGCGAATGCATTTTTAGTTATAGTCTCAGTTTAGGTTTCCGAAAATATTGTTTCCGTGCACGAAATAAAGTCCATACGCACTGACGCCACTGATTCCACGTGGTAAAGATCCGTTCCTTGAATAATATTTTAAGTCTAAAATTGGCTTGTTTCTGTATCTAGCTGTCTTCGGCTTTTCCTTTTGTCTTCCTCTTTCTCTGTACTGTCTTTGATTTCTGTCTGTTTTTCTGGAAGTCTTTCTGTCTCGTGACTGGAAATCGTAATATTTTATTTATGAATATTTGTTTTGTTTATTTGTTTTGGAAAATCAAAGTGTTGGGTGTGTCGAATCTTATAAAAGGTTTTTAGACAGAGACTTATTGACCTCAGATGACAATGCTGGAAAGATCACATTGATATCGGCGACCGACTTCTGTTATACAGTTTGTCTGAACATCTCAAAGTGGGCGAGACGATCACGTGCATGTGTGCGTGTGTGTGCGCGCGCGCGCGCGTGTGTGTTTATCTGTGTGTGTGTGTGTGTGTGTGTGTGTGTGTGTGTGTGTGTGTGTGTGTGTGTGTGTGTGTGTGTGCACATTTCTGCTTGTTCATTCTTCCTGCATCGGTCCATGTGTTTTACTGGTAATCTCTCTTTGTGACTCCTCTATCTTGTGTGACGATCACAGTATGGGGGTTACAACATATGTGTATCTTTCCCTCAGAGAGAGAGAGAGAGAGAGAGAGAGAGAGAGATGAGAGAGAGTATGTGTGTGTGTGTGTGTGTGTGTGTGTTTGTGTGTGTGTGTTTCTCTTTCATCCATTTCGTCAGATTGACAGATGGGGAGAGGAGAGAGAGAGAGAGAGAGAAGAGAGATGAGAAGAGAGAGAATTATATGTATGCATGCATGTATTATGTATGTATGTATGTATGTATTGTATGTTCAGTGTTTGTATGTGTATGTTTGTTTATGTTGGTGTGGTTCTCTTTCGTCATTCGTCAATGAAGAAAGAGAGAGAGAAAGGAGAAGTAGAGAGAGGAGAAAGAGAGACGAGAGAGAGAGAGAGACGCGCATGAATATGTGCGCGCCAAGTATGCAAATAAATGACGGAACGTGAAGAAATTCCTTTCTCTTCGTCTTTTCCCTTCTTTCTGTCCTTTCTACCCTCTGCATCATACATTTGCTTTACTCTTCATTTCTTTACTTGTCTTCTCCTTCTCATCCACTTCCTTCTGTTTAGCTTTCTGTTTCCTTCCTTCGCCCGTCTCTGTCGCTTGTTCTTCTTTTCAATGTGGTGCATCTGTTTTCATCGTAGTAGAAAAGTTAACTTGTTTCGCTCCTCTTACTGTTTGACTTTTATACTTCATTATATTGTGTGTGTGTGTGTGTGTGTGCGTGCGTGCGTGCGCGGCGGGGTGTGTGTGTGTGTGTGTGTGTGTGTGTGTGTGTGTGTGTGTAGTGTTGTGTGTGTGTTATGTATAGAGTACCAGTTTGAAGGATTAAAAAAAAGTCTTATCAAGTAGCTTCGTCAATATAAGACAGGTCCAGTGTGACCTGATACTGCTATTCTTGAGCAGTAGCTGTAAAACTACCATGCTTAAGAAATACAGTGTTTTGAAATGTAAAAACGTCTTGACAATTAGCCTTGTCTGTGTAAAACAAGTCCGATGTGGCCTGATGCTACTATCCTTGAGTAATAAAGTGTTTTAAAGTGTAAAAGAAAAAGTATTGTCAAGCAGCCTGCGTCAGTCAGACTGTGACATCATGCGGCAGCCGCAACTGTGGATGCAGCTGTCACTAAGTGCCCACCCTTGGTCCTTTAGACAGGCAGCTAACAGCTCTCAGCATGTAGCATGGACATCAAACGCACATGGTACGATAGAACCACACACCTAGATTATGTGGACTGGCAACTCAGCCAACTTGTGGCATATGACACCTCACTGTTGACTGGCAACTAGCAGCTTCTGGCCTGTGATACTCACGCACATAGACTGCAACATGATTCTTGTTCGACTGGCAACTTAGCACTGTGCCTGATCATGATGGACTTTCCTCACTACAGACTGGCAGCTTAGCCAGCTCGTGGCTGTGATACTCACCATAGACTGGCAACTGATGTCTATGATGTCTCACTATTGACTGGCAACTTAGCCAGCTCGTGGCCTGTGATACCTCACCATAGACTGGCAACATGATTGTACTATCATTGCCTCTCACTATATGGACTGGCAACTCTATGACCAACTTATTTTATATAAGGCAATGTATCATCCTATGTCACTTACATCAAGTAGGCCTTGCCACATGGCGTTGGCGGTCATGGCCCTCCATATGCATCTATCCCTTGTTGCCGCAAGCACATCTTCCACCCTCCAATGATACCTGACCCTAAACTGGCAACTTGGCCAGCTTACGGCCAATGATACCTCTCTATCGACTGGCAACAGAAGCAATTTCAAGCCAGTGATATCTCACCGTTGACTGGCAACTTAGTTTATGGCCAGTGATACTTGACCATATACTGGCAAATTAAGTCATCTCATGGCCAATGATTCTTAATTAGTTTGCTGGATTAACACCTTTTTACCTGCCCATCTTAACGATGCTATTATTCTGGTGGTGTCAGGTCCCTGTCCTCCGCTCCTACCTGTCTCAAGACCCTGCCGGCGTATATAGGGTTTTGCGCAGGCTCAAGGAGTCCGCCTGATAATTGCTGTTGAACAAACTCTAAACTACTTGGTGAATAACATTGCATTTATATGGCGATAATTTATTCCTGTTTGTACGTTACTGACCAAGATGGTAGATTTTTCTGAAGGCACTTTTTTTTTTTCCATAGTCTCGGTCATTTCAATATATCCTTAGCTTTTTTCCGTTCGGTGGAATGTCAAAGTTGACTGCTTATCATTTTCTGTTTTTCTAGAAACTGAAACTTGCCGCAAACTTACATTTTTGTCACAGGGGAGGCAGAGAGAGAGAGAGAGAGAGAGAGAGAGAGAGAGAGAGAGAGAGAGAGAGAGAGAGAGAGAGGAGAGAGAGAGAGTGAGAGAGAGAGAGAGAGAGAGAGAGAGAGAGAGAGAGAGGAGACGAGAAGAGAGAACAGTAATGGTATCGGGTTCGGAAATAAAAAGAGAAGACAATCTCCGTTTCGTGGATAGCTTTTTTTGTGGACTTATATTCCAAGCTGTACCTCTGATCTTTCATAATCATCACTTTTACCTGAGTAACTAGGTCAGAAAGTGGGAAGAAGGAACGGGATGAAATGAGGGGGGTAGGGGTAGGGGTGGGGATTTAGAAGTGAAGAATCTGTTTAGGTGGGCAAGTGGATGGGGAGGGGTAGTTCGTCAGGGGTGGGAGATGAGTTGTTGGGAGGTAGGGGTGCAAAGAAATAAAACGTATATTCTCAGAAGACAAAGCAAGACTGGATTAAAACGGTCGGGATGGGTTTAGATTCTAGATTGTGAAATGAGAATTCCTGCCTTTCATATATATTTTTTTCTTTTAGTCTTTTTTCTTCCCCGCTGCTTGCATCTCTGTCTGTCTGTGGTTTGCCGGCTAACTCTCTCTCTCTCTCTCTGTCTCTCTGTCGATGTCTCTCTCTGTCTCTCTCTTTCTGTCTGTCTGCTCCTCTCTCTCTCTCTGTCTCTCTCTGTTTCTCTGTCACTCTTTTCTCTGTCTCTCTCTGTCTCTCTCTGCCCCTCTCTCTCTCTCTGTCTTGTCTCTCTCTCTCAGTCACAGATATATGTGTACATATGTACCAAAGTATGTGCCCTGGCGCTTTCTCTTTCTCCCTCTGCGTAGTCCTCTGTCTGTCTTTTTCTCTGTACGTCTGTCTGTCTTTTCTGTCTCTCTCTCAGTCACAGACATATATGTGTACATATGTACCAAAGTATGCGCGCCTGGCGCTTTCTCTTTCTCCCTCTGCGTAGTCCTCTGTCTGTCTCTCTGTCTGTATGTCTGTCTGTCTGTCTCTTCCTCGCTCCTGTCTCTTCTTTGCAGCGGAAAAGAAGAAAAAGAAAAAGAAAAAGAAAAAAGAAAAAGAAAAGAAAACAAAGGAAGAAAAACGAGAGAGAGGTTTGTATTACAACGAAGGTGCCTGGGTTGTAACTAATCAGATTAAGTTTTACCCGGGGAGAAAAAAAAAACTGAAATAGAGATAGGCTGTATAGCAGAATTGTCAAACAACATGAGATGCTCTATAGCTTTGATATTTTGTCATAGTGTTGACCTTTTCTTCATCGTTCTTTTTGTTTCCTTTCTTTTTTTATTTTTTTTAAATTTTATTTTAGAAAAGGTGAAGGCCAAGCTATATAATGATTGATAAATCGTCTTTTAAAAATATTTAAAAAACATTTTTTAGGATCATCGTACTCAGGGAGGTTACCATTGTGATCACCCTTTTTCTGTCCCATTTTCTACGCCACCTTAATGGCCACAGAACCTGGCGCAGTTTTTTAATGTGATGATGATCATGTCGAAGAGGATGGTAATCATGATGAGATGGATTTCCATCTAGGATTGAGACTGCGTGACAGTGCTGTACTTTACGCTCACTGTCATGAAATATCCTGGCGTCAACCAGGCCCGAGAGATAGACACCTGCGGTGCTGGTCGGAAGATTTGAGCAACACCATTAGTGACGCATCCGTGAAGTGGATGAGACTCAACTGTGTGGTCCCGGTCTTCCCAATGAGCCCGCAGCACGCCCAACTCTGGTTAGGAGCCTGTTAGAGCCGAAAAATCCCACAATGATTTTTTGAAGGGACTGATGGGGATTCGAACCCATAACATCACAGTCGGTAGTCCGTTGCGCTAACCACTACACCACGGCGACTGGTGATTTAAGAGCAAGTTTGTTGTTGGAAATATTTGTAATAACTACAACTATCTGCGTGAACAGGGCTGGTTGGCTCTTGTAACAGAGCCGTGGACTCAAAATCTGATGTCTCAAGTTCAATCCCAGCCTGCAACATTAAAAATGGACCTGTTCGCTGCCCATCTTAATGTTTCCATCATTTTGATGGTGTCGGTTTAGTGTTTTGAAAGTCCCCCCTGCCCCTTCCCAGTTTGAAGATATTGCCAGTGCATACGGTTTTGCGCAGGCGTAGGGAATCTGCCAGATAATTGCTGGAAGATTTGGATGGAGCACATATGGAATTTCCGAGTGCGATGAATCCCGCTTGAACAAACTCCAAACTCTGCACGAACATCTTACAGCGTCATCATGAATCTATGTGTTTGTATGCTTGCTGTTATTTTTAGTTTCTTAAAAGAAAAACGGGGGGTAAAAATAAAAAGCGAAAAGTGCATGCGTGTTTCATGGTAAATTCATTGCAAGTCAGTATTTGTTCCGTGTTCGGCTAGATTATTGAATAATATGTCGACACGATCTCGTCAAAAAAAGCGAAGAGCAGAAACCTTCGTGTGTGTGTGTTTGTGTGTGTGTGTGTGTGTGGTGTGTGTGTGTGTGTGTGTGTGTGTGTGTGTGTGTGTGTGTGTGTGTGTGTGTGTGTGTGTGTGTGTGAGTGTGTGTATGTGTGTGTCTCTCTCTGTGCGTGTGTGTGTGCATGCGTGCGTGTGTGAGTGAGTGTGGTGTGTGTGTGTGTGTGTGTGTGTGTGTGTGTGTGTGTGTGTGTGTGTGTAGCTAATGTAACAATGAAGTATTTATTTTAGACTAAAAGGTTGCCGATGAAGAACATGATGATGATGATGATGATATGATGATAATGTGTATGTGTTTATAATCATCATATTATCAGTAGTGTGTGTGTGTGTGTGTGTGTGTGTGTGTGTGTGTGTGTGTGTGTGTGTGTGTGTGTGTGTGTGTGTGTGTGTGTGTTGTGTGTGTGTGTTGTGTGCTGCTTCAACATTATGAATATATACATGAGATGGGTATTATTTTACGGTGTAACAGATCATTTGGATAGTCGTGTAGAAGTTTAGAATAGTACGTATTGAAGTGCGACCGAGGATGTTGTATACTGCTACAACAATGACAACTGTTTCTGTTACTACGACTGCAGCTACTCTTCGTCCTACTCCTCGCACTGCTGTTGGTCCTACTGCTACTTCTGTTGCTGCTACTGTTACATTACTACCACTACTGCTGTATCTTCTGCTGATACTGCAGCAACTGTTAACCAGTTCTCCCCCCACCCCCCCACTACCGCTGTTGCTGCTGGTATTGTTGCTGGTGCTGCAATTCTCATGATGACGATAATTATAATGACGACTATGAGAACTGACGAAAAGGGACATTTTTTTTCAAAAGGCAAGGAACAAACGGAAGAGATAAGAAGAGAAGAGGAAGTGGAGGGAGGGGAGGGGAGAAGAAGAGAAAAGAAGATAAGAGAGGAAAAGAAGAGAAGAAGAGAAGAGAATTAGAAGGGAAGGGAAGAGAATAGAAGAGTAGAAAAGAAAAGAAAAGTAGAAAAGATGAGACGGGAAGAGAAGAGAAGCGATGTGAAAAGGAGAAGAGAAGAACGAACCGACAGAACAGAACAGAACAGAACAGAACAGAACAGAACAGAACAGAACAGGACAGAACAGAACAGGACAGAACAGAACAGAAAACAGAACAGAACAGAACAGGACAGAACAGAACAGAACAGAACAGAACAGAACAGAACAGAAAGAAAAGGAAAAAAAAAAAAAAAAAGGAACGAAAAACAAACAAAACAAAACAAAACAAAACCCAACCGACATGAGATCTGATCCAATAGGATTATGTTTCCTTTTTTCTTTTGTTTTGGGTTTGGTTCGTTTGTTTAGTTTTCTTTTTCCGTTTCTTATTCCCCTTTCCTTTTATTGCTTTATTCTTTTCTCTGTTTTTATTTGGTGCTGTCATTTTTTTATGATTGAGTCACACACACACACACACACACACACACACACACACACACACAACACACACACACACACACACACACACACACACACACACACACGCACGCACGCACGCACGCACGACGTACTCTCTCTCACTCACACACGCACGCACGCACAGATACACACACACACACTCACACGCACACACACACACACACACGCACACACACACACCACGCACGCACGCACGCACGCACGAAGTACTCTCTCTCACTCACACACACACACACACACGCGCGCACGCACGCACAGATACACACACACACACACTCACTCACACAGACACTCACACAATCACACACATACACATACACACACACATACACAACACACACACACACACACACACACACACACACACACAACCACACTCACACACACTTTTCACACAGGTTTGAATGTGTGCGTGGAGGGGGGGGGGGCAAAGAAGAAAAATGTCATCACTTTTTTCCTTCGCTTCTTTCTTTTTCGTTTTCTTTGCGGACTTGTTACTTCTTATGCTTTTTAATGAACAGGAACTTCTTTTTTCTTCTTTTTTTCTGTTTTCTCTCACTCTGTCTCCTTGTCTCTGTCTATCTGTGTGCTGTGTGTGTGTGTGGTTGTGTGTGTGTCTGTCAGCTTGTCTGTCTGTCTGTCTCTGTCTTTGTTTCTCCTCTCTCTTTTGTCACGGACGAGAGAGAACATGAATTTCACCACTGGCGATAGCGAGGATGGTGATGATGAGGATGGGGGTGATGTTAGTGGTGGTGGTAGTGTTGGTGGAGGTGAAGCAAGAGAGTTGTGTAGATCCCGGTGTCCAGTTCTCATCTCATCGGCACTAATTGCGTCTGGTGCATCACATTGTGGAAAGAGGTAGCGAGGGAAACAGGGAGAAAGAGAGGAAGGGAGTCTCTCTCTCTC
>CM060307.1:33728695-33753695 GCA_030674185.1 Monoplex corrugatus | reverse complement strand
ATGATGATGTGATGTCTGGTATCAGGATGAGGATGTCATGATGATAATGACAATTGTAATAATGATGATGATAATACTGATAATGATTTAATAAAACGGTAATGATGATAATAAAGAGGATGATAATAATATGTTAATGATAAGTTTGATAATAATAAAAAATAAGAAAGATAACAGCAGTAGTAGCAGCAGCAGCAGCAGCAGCAGCGACAACAAAAAGAAGAATGATAATAATAATCATTACAATAATAATGGTAATAATGATGATAATAATAATAAGAATGAAGAAGAAGAATGGTAATAATAATAATAATAATAATTATTAATTATAATAGATGATGATAATAATAATAATATAATAATATATATATAATAATAATAATAATAATAATAATAATATGTGTGTGTGTATTAACGGTTATGACGAAACTGATATTTTTGTTGATGATAATGATAATTTCTCAGTACATGGTTTTGGAGAAAGCAAAAAACTTTTCACGTCACCAACAGTAAGGGAGCAACCACGAGCACGCGTGCGCACACACACAGACTCATGATTGCACGCACGCACGCACGCACGCAAGCAAAGCATAATGCACATACACTCTTTGTCTTTCGATGTGTGTGTCGTTGTCTAGGTGTGTGTCTGTCTGCCTGCATGTCTGTCTCTTCTTATCCCTGTATATTTGTCAATCTGTCGGTCTTTCTCTCTCTCTCTCTATGTCTGTCTTTCTCTCGCCATCAGTTTTTCTCTGTCTCTCTCAGTCTCTCTCTGCTTCTCTCTTTGTCTCTCTCTGTCTCTCTCTGCCTGTCTCTCTGTCTCTGTCTCTCTCTGTCTGTCTGTCTCTGTCTTTTCTGTCTCACTCTGTCTCTTCTGTCTGTCTGTCTCTATCACTGTCTCTGTCTGTCTGTCTGTCTGTCTCTCTTAAGATTGGCAGAGGTTAAATTATTGATTGAGTATAGACGTAACTGGGCATTGACACTGAGGGTTGGTCCTATGTGAGAAATCTACTCGGAGCCATCTGCTCACAACTGGGCTATAATCCTGAACGAAAGCTGTTGTAGTCCTGTAAGCTCCCCACCTCTCTTCTCTCTCTCTTATCCCACATTGACAATGTCCACTGCGTTTTGTATGTCATCATCATCAGCTGCCTTGCCGCATGGCGTTGGCGATTATGGATTTCCATCTGTCTCTATCACTTGTGTTTTGTATGTACATGTGCGGAATTAAAAGTCTGCGAAAGCAGTGTTCTGTTTCATTCATAAATACACTTTAACCCTTTGACTCCTGCATGCTGTCTACCAGTATCCTGCATTGCCAAACATGCTAGCAAAGCAAAAACTTCACAGGAAGCTGGTGGATAAGTTGGTGGAACCAAAGGTTAAGTTTTTGCAGTTGGTGGATAGGATGCGGAGGTCAAAGGGTTAATGCAACTGTTATTTGTGGGAATAATGAATGTCTGTGTGGGGGGGGTGGGGGGTGGTGGGGGTGGGCGGAGATGCTTGCGTGTATATGCATGTGTGTTGTTGTGTTTTTGTATGTCTTTGTGTGTATGCGCATGTGTGTTTGCGTTTTATGCATATGTGCATGTGCGTGTTTTGTGTGTGTGTGTGTGTGTGTGTGTGTGTGTGTGTGTGTGTGTGTGTGTGTGCATACGTGTTTGCGTGTGTGGCGCGCGCGCGTGTTTTTATTTATGTTTTGTGTGTCTGTATGTGTGAGCGTACATTCGTGTATATGTGTGTGTTTTTGTATGTATGTCTGTATATTTGTGTGTGTGTGTGCATAACTGCGGTTGCGTATGTGTATGTGCGTATTGTGCGTGTGTATACATGTGTGCGTGTGAGTGAGTGAGCGAGTGAGTGAGTGAGTGAGTGAGTGAGTGGATGGTGTGTTGTTGTGGTGTGGTGTGGTGTGTGTGTGTGTGTGTGTGTGTGTGTGTGTGTGTGTGTGAGTGACGTATGTGTGTGTCACGTAAATGCGTGTGTGTATGTTGTGTGTATGTAGTGTGTGTGTATGTATGTATGTGTGTGTGTGTGTGTGTGTGTCTGTCTGTCTGTCTGTCTGTCTGTGACGTAATTGGGTAATAATGATAACCGCGAGGGCCAGAGTTTTATCTCTGCACCAGTCAAGTCTGCCCGGTCTTAGGATGCTCTGGCCTGAATTTTGTCCGTTGATTTGTTGGTTGAGCAGGCCTTGTGTCTATAGATGTGTGGAATATGCTGCGGTTTGATTGCATGGTTTGGCGTTGAGTTGTATGTATGTTGGTTGGTTTGTGGGCAGGCCGAGTGAGCGGACAGCGGAGGACCTAGACGTAATCTACAACAAGCTGAAGGAACTGAAGGTACTGGAGAAGTTCCATCCACTGCTGCTGCAACAGCTCTGCTACTATGGATACTATGAAAGTCTGGAGAAGGGTGTTACTTGTAAGTTTAAGTTTGTTGAATTTTAGTTTTTGATAGTGTGTGTCTGTCTGTCTGTCTGTCTGAGAAGGGTGTTACTTGTCAGTTTAAGTTTGTTGAATTTTAGTTTTTGATACGGTCTGTTTATATGTCTGTCTGTCTGTCTGTCTGTCTGTCTCTCCACCTCTCTATGTCTTTCTCTTTCTTTCTTTATTTCTTATGTTTTCTTTGAGTGTTCGATATTCTCTTTCTCTTTTTTTTTAATGCGGCCTTTAAATCTGTAAAAACACTGTGGTAAGTTTGTTTGTAAACGTAGAGGTTTAGATATGGCTAAGGATTGAATCATGGCTATTTTACCAAGTGGAGCTTATTGTCATTTTGACCACTTCTATAATAAACTCCGAAGTTCTGGTTTATTTTTATAGTTGATTGTGAGAATGTTATATATATTAGTACAAACGGAATACCAAGTACCTCAAATACAGGATGATTCTTAAGAAATGTTAATTCCGATATATATCTAATTTTTGATTTTTTTCTGGAACCAGTTCAAATGAGTTTTATCTAAATTCATTTTAAGGCCTGATATTGATGCAAACTTGTTTAGACAGTGCATAATCGCTCAAGAGACATTATAGTGCCATACTGAATAAGTTGTGGTATCATCAGCAAGCTATGACAGCAGTGCTTTTTCGTCATTTGTCATTTATTATTCTATTATTTTAAGAATTTATTAACAAAACAACAACATATTCACGCAAATAAGACCTAGACAACTTTTTCTAATCATAAGTTATTAGAAAACAAAAGTTCTAAACAAACATACTTCATTGACTATACTTGTATACATATCCACACAGATAAGACTAGGCATCTTTCTAGTCTTGGTTATTAGAAAACAAAACTTCTAGACAACCAGACTTCATTCACTATACTTACTGACATACTGTGGGGTTCTTTGCCTTAAAAAACAAGGTAGCTTGATTGTCAGCAGTGTGTATCAGAGGAACGTCCACAAAAGCTTGATTTCATTGATCTTACTGGCTGAAAGACCGATCAGATTTTTTGCTCTAAAAATACACATGACCTCACTCCTCAGCTGTGCTGCCCTATTTGGCCAGTGGCTTTCAATCACTTTCTCTGTCAGGATCAAATTGCCTCTCGGAAGGAAGAAAAACAATTTGATTAAAGCGATATGGAGGGAAGGGGAAAAACATTAGAAAAGGCATTTATTATTTATGGGGGCAAAGACGATCTGGAAACAATGTTTTCAGAATGACACTCAAATCGTTGAACTGGTCACGAGGCATAGACAAGTTTGAACTCCTTGCTGATTTGCGAAATTCATCAGGTGTGTGTGTGTTTGTTTTTTTCCTCACTGGATGATTTGAATGCAGAATGGAAATAGCTTTCATCATTCTCCAGGGAAAGAACAGATCTAGATTCCGTGTTGTTAGAATGTTACTCAAGTCGTTGAACTGGTTACAGGGCCTAGGCAAGCTTGAACTCTGGTGGATTTGCAGAATGTTATCAGGTAGAGGGTTGCCTAGCTTCTGCTAGTTAACCCTTTGACTCCCGAACCCTATCCATCAACTGCAAAAACTTAACCCTTTGAGTACCTCACCCGATCCACCAGCTTCCTGCAGGAAGCTGGTGGATAAGGTGAAGCAGTCGGACGGTTAAGTTTTTTCTTTGCTAGCATGGTTGACAATGCAGGTGCTGGTGGACAGAGTGCAGGAGTCAAAGGGTTAAAGACAATGCTGTTATCTTTATCCAGATTGAGCTGTGAATGGATACCTGAATCTGTTCGGGATTGGGTAAGGTAAAGCGGCGAGGGGAGTGAGTTACCACCACTCTCATAATGCTAGCCTAGAGAAAAATTGGAAGTCTTCTTCACCTCATTCCCGTACACAGCATCATTGTTCTAGCAGCACCTTCAGCGTGTCGAATTCAGGGCTTGTCTGTGCTGTTCTGATTGACCGATGGTTTTCAATCGCTTTCTCTGTTGGGATCAAGTTGCCTGACAGAATGGAGAAAAACAATTTGATTAAAGCGACGGGGATGGGATGGGAAGCGGAAGATGCGATGGGATAGGTGTGGGGAGAGGGGTGGGGATGGTTAAAGCCGTAATGGGAGAAGACAATGGGAAAAGACAAAGATAGAAAAGGCATTAATTATTTACGGGGGAGAAGTCAGAGCAGGATTCCGTGTCTTTGAAAATGTCACTCAAGGCGTGAACTTATCACAGGGCTGAACCAAGCTTGAACCCCTTGCGGGTTTCCGGAATGTCACTTAGGTTGTTAAACTGGTCACAAGACATAGCCCAGTATATAGCCTTTGTAGACTTTCAGAATGTCACTTAGGTTGTTAAACTGGTCACAAGACATAGCCCAGTATATAGCCTTTGTAGACTTTCAGAATATCACTCAGGTTGTTAAACTGGTCACAAGACATAGCCCAGTATATAGCCTTTGTAGACTTTCAGAATATCACTCAGGTTGTTAAACTGGTCACAAGACATAGCCCAGTATATAGCCTTTGTAGACTTTCAGAATATCATTCAGGTTGTTAAACTGGTCACAAGACATAGCCCAGTATATATCCTTTGTAGACTTTCAGAATATCACTCAGGTTGTTAAACTGGTCACAAGACATAGCCCAGTATATATCCTTTGTAGACTTTCAGAATATCATTCAGGTTGTTAAACTGGTCACAAGACATAGCCCAGTATATAGCCTTTGTAGACTTTCAGAATGTCACTCAGGTTGTTAAACTGGTCACAAGACATAGCCCAGTATATAGCCTTTGTAGACTTTCAGAATGTCACTCAGGTTGTTAAACTGGTCACAAGACATAGTCCAGTATATGGCCTTTGTAGACTTTCAGAATATCACTCAGGTTGTTAAACTGGTCACAAGACATAGCCCAGTATATAGCCTTTGTAGACTTTCAGAATGTCACTCAGGTTGTTGAACTGGTCACAAGACATAGCCCAGTATATAGCCTTTGTAGACTTTCAGAATATCACTCAGGTTGTTAAACTGGTCACAAGACATAGCCCAGTATATATCCTTTGTAGACTTTCAGAATGTCACTCAGGTTGTTAAACTGGTCACAAGATATAGCCCAGTATATAGCCTTTGTAGACTTTCAGAATATCATTCAGGTTGTTAAACTGGTCACAAGACATAGCCCACTATATAGCCTTTGTAGACTTTCAGAATGTCACTCAGGTTGTTAAACTGGTCACAAGACATAGCCCAGTATATAGCCTTTGTAGACTTTCAGAATGTCACTCAGGTTGTTAAACTGGTCACAAGACATAGCCCACTATATAGCCTTTGTAGACTTTCAGAATATCACTCAGGTTGTTAAACTGGTCACAAGACATAGTCCAGTATATATCCTTTGTAGACTTTCAGAATGTCACTCAGGTTGTTAAACTGGTCACAAGACATAGCCCAGTATATAGCCTTTGTAGACTTTCAGAATGTCACTCAGGTTGTTAAACTGGTCACAAGACATAGCCCAGTATATATCCTTTGTAGACTTTCAGAATGTCACTCAGGTTGTTAAACTGGTCACAAGACATAGTCCAGTATATAGCCTTTGTAGACTTTCAGAATATCACTCAGGTTGTTAAACTGGTCACAAGACATAGCCCAGTATATATCCTTTGTAGACTTTCAGAATGTCACTCAGGTTGTTAAACGGGCCCAAAACTTAGCCCAGCATATAGCCCTTGTGAACTTACAGAATATCACTCAAGTTGATAAAAACTGGCCAGAATACCTAGCCCAGGATGCAGCCCTTGTGGAGTTTCAGAATGTCAAATTGCTAAACTGGCCACATGACCTAGCCCAATATTAGCCCTTGTGGAGTTGCAGAATATCACTCAAATTGGCTACAAGACCTAGCCCAGTATATAGCCCTCATGGACTTTCAGAATGGCATTCAAGTTGTTAAACTTGTCACAAAACCTAGCCCAATATGTAGCCCTTGTCAACTTTACGAATGTCATTAAGGTTGTTGAACTTACCACAAGACCTAGCCCAGTACGTAGCCCTTGTGGACTTGCAGAATGTCTTTCAGGTTGTTAAACTGGCCACAGACCTAGCCCAGTATGTTGCCCTTGCGGACTTTCAGAATGTCACTAAATGTAGCCCTTTCAGAATATCACTCAAGCTGACCACAAGACCTAGCCCAGTATGTAGCCCTTGTGGACTTGCAGAATGTCTTTCAGGTTGTTAAACTGGCCACAAAGCCTAGCCCAGTATATAACCCTTGTAGACTTTCAGAATGTCACTCAAGTTGTTGAACAACACCTAGAAAAGCTTTTTTCTTTGCGGGCTTTCTAAATATTATCAAGTCGTTTGCTTCACCAGATTCTTCAGAGCAGAAACAGGTCGTATCTCTGTGTATGTTTGTACAGACAGGTAGAATGTAGCTGATAATAGAGATTGGACGTTTCAGTATTTAGGAACGGGTATTTCAGCCTTGAAATGCCTGAAGGTGTCCAGCTGGGCTGTAATGAGGTGTGTGGTCTGTGGATAGAGCATCTGCCTTGGGCATGAGAGACCCAGACTCGATTCCCTGCCAGGAATAGTTTGGGTGCTAGTCATTTAGGTGGCTTACTTTTCAGTCTTGTAGATATGGGCTTCGTCGGTCTGTTGGTCGGTCCATGAGTCAGAGCGAGGTTATACGTACAGTCAATGAGTCTGGATGTAAATGAGACAAACAGGAGTTAAACGTATTGTCTGTGATTATGGATGTCAGTGAAACGAAAAAGTTATACTTCTTGTCTATTATGATTATGGATGTCCATAAGACAAAAGCAAGTTATACTTATTGTCTA
The DNA here is from genome assembly GCA_030674185.1 of Monoplex corrugatus. NCBI lineage: Eukaryota > Metazoa > Mollusca > Gastropoda > Littorinimorpha > Ranellidae > Monoplex > Monoplex corrugatus. Next base: position 33,746,439 of record CM060307.1, on the reverse strand, counting down.
TGATTACGGATGTCCATAAGACAAAGCAAGTTATACGTATTGTCTATTATGATTATGGATGTCCATAAGACAAAAAGAAGTTATACTTACTGTCTGCTATGATTATGGATGTCCATAAGACAAAAAAAAGTTATACTTACTGTTATGATTATGGATGTTCATAAGACAAAAAGCAAGTTAGGCTTATTGTCTGTCATGATTATGGATGTTTATAAGATAAAAGCAAGTTAGGCTTATTGTCTATGATTATGGATGTCCATAAGACAAAAGCAAGTTATTGTCTGTTATGATTATGCATGTCCATAAGACAAAAAGCAAGTTATACTTATTGTCTATGATTATGGATGACCATAAGACAAAAGAAATTATTGTCTGTTATGATTTGGATGCCCATAAGACAAAAGAAACTATTGTTTATTATGATTATGGATGTCCATAAGACAAAAGAAATTATTGTCTATTATGATTATGGATGTCCATAAGGCAAAAGCAAGTTATTGTCTATTATGTTTCTGGAATGTCCATAAGACAAAAGCAAGTTATTGTCTATTATGATTATAGATGTCCATAAGACAAAAGCAAGTTATTGTCTGTTATGATTATGGATGTCCATAAGACAAAAGCAAGTTATATTCATTGTCTATTAAGTATTATGATTTTGAGATGTCCATAAGACAAAAAAGAACTCTGGGTAGGAGCTGGCTGAAGTGGACAAATCCCACAATGGTTTTTGGAGGGACTGACGAGGATTCGAACCTCCATAATCATAACAGACAATAACTTGAATGCTCCAATTTTGGAACAGGTTCCAAACATAAAAACATACTACTTGCTTTTGTCTTATGGCATCCTATCTCAGTAAACATAATTTGCTTTGTCTTTGACATCCATAATCATAATAGAACATAACTTGCTTTTGTCTATGGACATCCATAATATAATAAAATAACTTGCTTTTGTCTTAATGGCCCATCCATTATATAGACAATTAATTTGCTGTATATGGCCTCTTGACTCTCGCATGGAATCACATTACAATAACTTCTTTGTTCTTATGGACATCCTAATCATAAGACAATAACTTGCTTTTTCCTTATGGACATCCATATCATAATCGACAAATCTTCTTTTGTCTTATGGACATCCATAATCTTATAGACAATAATTGCTTTTAGTCTTTGGCATCCATATCTATATAAACAATAACTTGCTTTTGTTTATGGTCATCTATATCATAATAGACAGTACTTGCTTTTGTCTTATGGACATCCATAATCATAATAGACAATAACTTGCTTTTGTCTTATGGACATCCAAATCATAATAAACAATAACTTGCTTTTGTCTTATGGACATCCATAATCATAATAGACAATAACTTGCTTTTGTCTTATGGACATCCATAATCATAATAGACAATAACTTGCTTTTGTCTTATGGACATCCATAATCATAATAACAATAACTTGCTTTTGTCTTATGGACATCCATAATCATAATAGACAATAACTTGCTTTTGTCTTATGGACATCCATAATCATAATAGACAATAACATGCTTTTGTCTTATGGACATTCCAGAACCATCCAGTCGGTAGTCCGGCTACACCACGGCAAGTGGTCATGTTTATTACATTTACTGGTGTGTCTGGAGTATCTCTGTCTATGTGCCTGGTTTTCTTCTCCTTGTGTCTGCTTGCTTGTCTGCCTCGCCTGCCTGTCTGTCTGTCTATATTTCTCTCTGTCCCCGTTGGTGCACACGTATGGCGTGAGTCGTAATGGAATAGGTGTACTTAATTGAAATGAGGGACCCGCGGGCGACGAAATGTATAATAGATAGTTGCGTTTTTTATCTAACCCTTTGACTCCTGCACCTATCCACCAGCATCCCGCATTTTCAACCGTGCGAGCAAAGCAAAAACTTAACCCTTTCATTCCTTCACCCTATCCACCAATTCTTGCTGTAAGCTGGTGGATAGGGTGAGGGAGTGAAAGGGTTAAGTTTTTGCAGTTAGTGGATAGGGTTCAGGAGTCAAAGGGTTTAAATCCCTCCACTTTCCCTCCAGCATTGCAGACGACCAAATAATGTATTCCTTTTTCTGTCTCCTGTCTCTCCTCTTCACCTCTCTCCTTGTCTGTCTTTTAATTTGTTGTTTGTTCTCTTCTTTTTCTTTACCTTCCGTCTCTTCCTCTCATTCTTGTTCCTTTTTTATTTTGTTCTTCTTCTGTCTCACTTCCGTATACACATGTCACACACCGCTACGTACACGCACTGCACAGACATTCGCACAACACCACACCATACCACACCATACCACACACACCACCCACCACACCACCCCACACACACCACAATCACACGACACAAGAACATTACAACACACCAACCACACCACACACACCAACACCACACCGACACCACACCACACCACAACCACACCACACCACACCAACACACCACACCACACCAACACAACCACCACAACACACACCACAACACAACAAACACAACACAACACAAACACAACACAACACACACAACACACAACACCAACCACAACACAACCACACACAACCACACCAGACCACACCACACCACACACCACACCACAACCAACACTTACCCACAAACACGCACGCACATCCCCCACGCAACCTGAACGTCTGCGTTTATACTGAACAGGTAAAACACTGACCTACGTGGTAGATGTGTTTGTGGAGGGGGGTGGGGGATGGCAGGTATGCAGGAAGGTGTGTGTACATTAGTTCTGCTCCTGTTCTCTCGAGGATCTTTTAAATTACTGACAACCTGGGGTGTGTAGCCTGGAGTTCACATTTGCTTTGTCCACAAATTGAAATTGAAATTAAATTTTGCGTAAGAAATGATGCCCATGGCTCCTTTGTTGTTGTTGTTAGTTTGTATACAAATACATACACTGCTTAGTAAAAGGAGAGTGATTCAGATCGACCAGGTCTGGCCGTGTCAAAAAAGGGGACAGTTTCGTGTGTGTGTGTGTGTGTGTGATCTGGATTCTTTAACTTTCGTGTTTTGAATAATTCTGAGGACCGTGTTAGATTGCGCTGTCTGTTACAGTGTGTTACATTTCAGTCCTTATTCTGCTAACTCTTTGACTCCGGCACCCTGTCCACCAGCATCCTGCATTGTCAACCATGCTAGCAAAACAAAAACAACCTTTTAACTCCCTCACCCTATCTACCAGCTTCCTGCAGGGAGCTGGTAGGCCTAGATAAGGTGAGGGAGTCAAAATGTGAAGTTTTTGCAGTTGATGGATAGAGTGCGCGAAGCAAAGGGTTAAAACGATTCTGTATAAAAGCAATCTTGTGACATCCTTGTTGGGTCCTGTTTGACACAACCAGAATGACCGGAGCGTTGAGGTTGGCAGCAAACGGGCTAGTTTTTTTTTAATGTTGCGGGCTGGGATTGAACTCGAGACATCAGATCTTTGGTCCACGCGTCTGTCAACAGAACCAAGCAACCCGAAAGTTGGCAGTCTTTCTAAGTCGTAGAGGGTGTGTTCAGAGAATTATTGATATGGGTTTTATTCTTGTTGTTGCTGCTGCTGCTGGTGTGTGTGTGTGTGTGTGTGTGTGTGGTGTGCGTGTGCGTGTGTTGGTGTGTGTGTGTGTGTGTGTGTGTGTGTGTGTGTGTGTTTGTTTGTTTGTGTTGTGTTGTGTGTTGGTGTGTGTGTCTGCGCGCGTGCGCGCGCGTGTGTGTGACTATTTGTATATGCTTGTGTGTGTGTATGTATTATGTAAGTATATATGTGTGTATGTATGCATGTATGTATGTATGTATGTATATATGTATGTAATGTATGTATGTATGTATGTATGTATGTATGTATGATATGTATGTGTGTGTTCTCTCTCTCTCTCTCCTCTCTCTCTCTCTCTCTCTCTCTCTCTTTGTGTGTGTGTTGTGTGTTGTGTAATTTTCGTTAAAGTATGCGTTTTGTAATGTGTGCTTTATTCCAAACAAAGAGGAATAGATAAGTTGTAAAGTAAGTTTCTAAATAGAAAGAGAATTAATATAATGTTTATATGTCGTAGTTTCTAAACATTCGATATTATATGTTAGAAAAATTATTACGTTCCGATCCGTATAGTTTGTCACGGTTATTTTCAACGTATCGATTGCTTAGACAAGTATGTGTGTATTAGTGAGTGTGTGTGATGTTGACTGGTTGATTGGTTGCAGTGTTCCGTCAGGGGGACATGGGCACCAACTGGTACACCGTGTTGACTGGATCTCTCGCTGTTCTCATCTCGGACAACTCCAGGCCCAAAGTGCACCAGGTAGTGGTTAGATGATTGTGGTGGTGGTGGTGATGATGGTGGTGATGATGGTGGTAGATGATAGTGGTGGTGGTAGTGATGATAATGGTGATGGTGATAGTGATGGCTATGGTTAATGTTCATTATGATAGTAAGGATGACAGAGACCACGAAACGTTAAATGACGACAATGAAACAAAGAACAACAACAATATTAACAACAACAACAAACAACAACGACGACGACGACGACGACGACGATGACGATGATGATGATGATGACGACGACACGATGATGATGATGACGACGACGACGACGATGATGATGATGATGATGATGATCGACGACGACGACGATGCTGCTGCTGATGACGACGACGACAATGATGATGGTGATGACGACGACGGTGACGACGACGACGATGATGATGATGTTTTACACATTAGAAATCGTTCTTGTATAGCGCCATACCCCAAACTCTTTTGGACTGGCTACGATCAAATATTTACTGGAGTACGGGGAACTCACGTCTTCAGGCAAAGTGACCACATTCAACTGTGTTGTTGCAGCAATCGGCATATCTTTGCATACCTGGGACACACAATTAATTAGAAACAGAAAGTGTAACTTGATGAAAATAGTACTCTAACGAAAAAAACCCGAGAGCCGTAGACGTAGAGGGAGACCAAGAGCGTCATACAATAGACAGCTTTGTGAAGATAGCCTGGATATCTGCTAGCGAAGAAGTGAGAACCTGTGAAGATCTAACCAGATGGAGAAAGACGGTCAATACATTGATTGCGGCAGCTGTCATTACAAGTGATGGCGACGACAGGTGACAGGTGACAGGTGACATTTTGTCCTGCTTACCGGTCTGATTATCTGACAAGAATAAAAGAATTCTTCAGATCACTGTAAGAGCCTCTCTTTGTTGATGAGCGACGCCAAGTGTGAAAAATGGCTTTCAGTCAATAACTTATAGTGCTGGAAAATAAAGCATGATTGTCATTGTCATTGTCTCCCTTGACTGTACCTCTTTTCTCCCTCTCTGCTTGCGGAAAGGCGTTTTTTTTCTGCTTTTGGAGAGGGTAGGTATGGTAGGCATCATGGAACCCCTTCCCATATAGATATGTATATGTATACGTCTATCTATCTATCTACTATCTATCTATCTATCTATATTATCTATCTATCTATCTATCTATCTATCTATATATCTATCTTCATCTATCTATCTATCTCTCTCTCTCTCTCTCTCTATATATATATATATATATATATATGTGTGTGTGTGTGTGTGTGTGTGTGTTTGGAGAGAGAGAGAGAGAGAGAGAGAGAGAGAGAGAGAGAGAGAGAGAGAGAGAGACGGGGAGAGAGCCATGTTTTGTCAAACAATTTATTCTGTTTGCGAGTTGATTTCTTGCAGTGCAGCACGACAAATCACGAAGAAAAGAAGACATGATCACGTAACACCATTGCGTGAAGAACTTCACTGGTTGCCAGTCAGATATTGGTGCCTGTATAAAATTGTTAGCCTTGCACATCGTCATTAGATGAGATCGCCTCAGTACAAATATCACGCACATTGGGGTGCTCAAAACAAAAGCTTCTATGGTGTCAGAACACAGTCTTAATTAAGTGAGTGTGCTTTCAGTTTTATTGCGTCGTCTGTTTAGAAATCACTGCCAGCTGATCTGAGGAATCTTTCCTCCTTTTGGCACTCTGAGTTCTGATCCAACATATTAAGGACACTGCTTGCTAAGCTCCTACTAAGGAAAACAATCGCTTATTCGCGGAGCCAGACTGAGTGAGAGACCTTGTAATGAGACCACGACCAAGGTCCTCCAGAGACAATCCCCATTATAACGACTGACAGCAAAAATCCCAACTTGAACTCACCTCAAGCACGAAAGCGATCAAGGAAACCGACAGTCGGGTCAACAGGGGATCAGGGCATGAAGAGCCATACAATCTATGACTATTATTACGATGTTATAACGGCTGACGAATTCATGATAGTGTGGATGGTAGAGTTCCTTCTAGGAGTGAGACTGCTTGACAGGGCTGTACGTCTACGCTTACTATCATATCAATATATCGTGGCATCAACTAGGCCTGAGCAGTGCAGACACCTGCAGTTTTTGTCAGGATTTTTTTTAGCAACACTCTCAATGATGTATCTGTAAAGTGGATTGGATTCGACTGTATAGCTATGGATTGGACTCGACCGTATAGCTATGGATTGTACTCGACTGTATAGTTATGGATTGGACTCGACTGTATAGCTGTGGATTAAACTCGACTGTATAGCTATGGATTGGACTCGACTGTATAGCTATGGATTAAACTCGACTGTATGGCTGTGGATTAAGCTCGATCGTATAGCTATGGATTAAACTCGACTGTATGGCTGTGGATTAAACTCGACTGTATGGGTGTGGATTAAACTCGACTGTATAGCTATGGATTAAACTCGACTGTATGGCTGTGGATTAAACTCGACTGTATGGCTGTGGATTAAACTCGACTGTATGGCTATGGATTGGACTCGACTGTATGTGTGGATTAAACTCGACTGTATGGGTGTGGATTAAACTCGACTGTATGGGTGTGGATTAAACTCGACTGTATAGCTATGGATTAAACTCGACTGTATGGCTGTGGATTAAACTCGACTGTATGGCTGTGGATTAAACTCGACTGTATGGCTGTGGATTGGACTCGACTGTATAGCTGTGGATTAAACTCGACTGTATGGCTGTGGATTAATTTCGACTGTATAGCTATGGATGGGACTCGACTGTATAGCTGTGGATTAAACTCGACTGTATAGCTGTGGATTAAACTCGACTGTATGGCTATGGATTGGACTCGACTGTATAGCTATGGATTAAACTCGACCGTATAGCTATGGATTGGACTCGACTGTATAGCTGTGGATTAAACTCGACTGTATGGCTGTGGATTAAACTCGACTGTATAGCTATGGATTGGACTCGACTGTATGGCTGTGGATTAAACTCGACTGTATAGCTGTGGATTAAACTCGACTGTATGGCTATGGATTGGACTCGACTGTATAGCTGTGGATTAAACTCGACTGTATGGCTGTGGATTAAACTCGACTGTATGGTTGTGGATTAAACTCGACTGTATGGCTATGGATTAAACTCGACCGTATAGCTATGGATTGGACTCGACCGTATAGCTATGGATTGGACTCGACCGTATAGCTATGGATTGGACTCGACCGTATAGCTGTGGATTGGACTCGACCGTATAGCTATGGATTGGACTCGACCGTATAGCTATGGATTGGACTTGACCGTATAGCTATGGATTGGACTCGACCGTATAGCTATGGATTGGACTCGACCATATAGCTATGGATTGGACTCAGCTGTATAGCGATGGATTGGATTCAACTGTGTGGTTATGTCTTCCCATTTAACCCACGGCAGCCAGGCCTGTAAATCCCACGGTGATTCACAGTTGGACTTATTAATGGCCTGAATTAATCACCCAGGCCATCAGCTGTTGATATCGTAATTGCTCATTCATGAGTATGTATTTACACATCTAACTACTGATCATGTGGCATCATGTCATATATATGTACATGTACGTTTATGATCGTGGTTGTATTGTATGTATTGTTAGACGATGTTACTATGTATTGATTCCCAAACGTGTATTAACGTGTGTTTGATGTGTGTGTATAATTGTGTGAATGTGTGTTAATGTGTGTGTATTGATATGTGTGTATGTGTGATATAGATTGCATTGTGCTGCTGCATGTACGCTTTGTGTCTTGTAAGTGTGTACTGCAGTGAATCTAAAATGGGTTTAGAAAATAGTGCCACACAAGAATGATTTAGTACATTGCTATTGTAATTGTTACTATTGTTATTGTTATCATTATTATTATTATTGTTATTATTATTATTATTATTGTTATTATTATTATTATTATGCCAAATCTTGATTCAAGAATCAAATCAAAGTGCGCACCCTCATCATTCACCAAAGCAATCACCAACAACGGCCAAAACTCCAGGACACAAAACACACGTACTCCGGGAGTGGAGGACAGGACGGGAGTGGGCACATAGGAGGATAGGGGAAATCACTGCTGGACAAAATGGGTTTCTTCACTCCAGACTTGAAGGAAGACAGAGTATGTGACTGTCGAATAGGCGGGGGAAGATCGTTCCACCTGTACGGACCAGACACAGAAAAAGAGCGGCGACCGACTGTGGTACATCTGTATCAACGAATTTATATACCAACAGTATCAGAATCAGAACGGAGAGGTCGGGTAGGGGTGCACGTTCGAAGGTAGTCATAAAGATAAACAGTTGCAGTACCATTGATGCATTTATAGAATAATGTATTGATTTTGTCAGAAATTCTTTGACAAACAGGCAACCAGTGCAGAAAATGAATCATGGGAGTGATATGATCTTGTCTCTTTTTTCGAAGGGTAAGACGGACTGCAGAAGTTTGAATACGTTGCAATGAATAAAATAAAATGTAGAACGTGTGTGTGTGTGTATGTGTGTGTGTGTGTGTGTGTGTGTGTGTGTGTGTGTGTGTGTGTGTGTGTGTGTGTGTGTGTGTGTGTGTGTGTGTCTGTGTGTGTCTGTGTCTGTGTGTGTCTGTGTGTCTGTGTGTGTGTGTCTGTGTGTGTCTGTTTGTCTGTCCATCACTGAATTGTAATTGATGATGTCCATCTTTTGTGTATCATTCTTCTTGTGTCAGGATTAAAAAAAATCATTTTGTTGGTCTTAAGAAATTGCCAGATTGCCATCGATGCTAATGGAAAAAGTCAAATGATTTTGTCAAGGAACCTTTTGTTCCGTTTGAACGATGCCCTTTGGCGTCTGAAAATTCATTTTAGAAGTTATATTTGAAATTGCAATCGATATTTGAAAACAAAATGTCAACTGAGTTTGAAGGAGAAAAACTTGAATTGTTTAGAAAGCAAAGTGAAAGGATCATATTTCTCCCCATTTGTGTGACTATTTTTTTTACATGACTTTTCCCCCGAAAGAAATTGGAGCTTGCTTGCGGGGGAAGAGATAAAAAAAAAAGTACTTCAGATGATTTTATGAGGAAAGCTTTGAAAAGTTTTGAGAGCGCAGTAAGATGATCATGCTTCATACAGCTAGAATAACGTCCTTTCGTGTCTGAAGATATTTATTTCAATTTATTTTCTTTTTATTTATATGTATGTTTCTTTGTTAAAAATTTTCCTTTGCGAAGTACAGTTGATCTTTGAAATCAGAATTTTTTTTTTTTTTCGAAGGAAAAAAATCAAGTTTTGAAAACGTATAAAACAATTATGTGCTTCTCGTCTTTTTATGCCTGAAGTTGTTATTTGATAATTTTCTTTAGTAATAATTTTCTTAAGGAACTATGTTTATTTGTGTGGAAATATGATCTTATGATATTTAATTCAACTGAAAATGTACATTTTCAGCGTCTTTATTTGCTTTTGGCAGATTTTGTTTGGATGTTGAGATATAGAATAATAGAATCACAGATACTGTTGTTGTTGTTGTTATTGTTGTTGTTGTTGTTGTTGTTGTCGTCGTCGTCGTCGTCGTCGCCGTTATTGTTTTTTTGTTTTTTTTCCATTCATTTTCAGAGTCGTTACTCACAGGCCTTTCACTCCACCATCGCTGTCCCTAACACACCACCAGACTCAGATATATTCTATCACAATTCTAATGCAGGAAATGTGCTTGCGCCGTCTTTCTCAAACCGCCGTGGTGCATCCAACCAGGGGAGATTAATTTAATTAAGTAGACAAGAAACACCCGAGGGTGGATTTCCGTTATTTTCAGTTCTGCTTTTATCTGATCCAGAACGGGGAAAAAAAGCGTTTCAAGAAAAGGTACAAAATTTAGAAACACAGTGATGAGATCGTGTACTACAGGTTGCGAACCTATTTTCGATTCGAATACAAAATATAATGTGCCTGCTAAAAAGTTTTTTTTTTTTTTTTTTTTTTTTTTTTTTTGCGATTCTTCTGATAGAACTTAACAATACCATGGATTTGTCAGAATACTTTCAAACGAGGCAGATATACACTTCATATAAAGCAGACTGGCTGGATGCATAGGGTAATCGCGAGTTTTTCTTTTTTCCTGCTATCTATGTACGTACGTGCCAAAACTTCTGTCATAAAGAGTGCACTTTTCAGACTAAGAAGAGCGCTTTTGTGAAACTTGTCTGAAGGCCAGGGCAGCATGTTAAGCCCTCCACCCTCCTCCCCAAATGCATTGTAAAATGTGAATGATTACCACACAGGTTGTATTTATATACTTGTTGAGGGAAGGTTGATGAATCAAATGCTCTCTCTCGCTCTCTCTCTCTCTCTCTCTCTCTCTCTCTCTCTCTCTCTCTCTCTCTCTCTCTCCCTCACACACATACACACACAACAAACACACACACACGCGTGCACACACACAAACACTCACATACACAAACACACACACACACACCACACACACACACACACACCACACTCGCACACACTCGCGCACACACACACACACACACACACATACACACACACACACACACACCACACACACACACACACACACACACACACACACACACACACACACACACACACACACACGCACACGCACGCACGCACACGCAGTAAACGAGTGTGTGATTTAAACAACTGTTTCTAACCACATAATAACTGTCTCTGTAGAAATCCTTTCTTGTGAATTTTACCGCGCAGTGATCAAGCCTACAGCAGTACAGGAAAGTTACTGCTGGCCATCCCAGCACCAAAATCTTTCATTATGACTACACCAGTTTCATATCTCGTTTTTTCGAGTCTCCATCTGCTACAGCTTCAGATACCTTTCCTGTCTCATTAGTGTCAGTCCAACTCGGGTAAGGGTGAAAACAGCTTCAGCCATGTGCGCTTATTAGAACAAAAATCACATGTATATGCGCTCGCTTTCTGGGACAAAAACACGCTCTTCTTGACATGCAGAATGTGCGCTTTTTGATGGGTGCTTATTAGCGACGCGCTCTTTCGAACTGTTGGAGATGATTAACAATGCACCGCGGGCTAGTTGGTTGAGCCGTGGACTCAAAATCTGGTATCTTGAGTTCAATCCCAGCCCGCGACATTAAAATCTGGCCTGTTCGCTGCCCTTCTTAATGTCACTATCGCTCTGGTTGTGTCAGCTTAGTGTTTGATAGTTCCCTTCTCCCCTTACCCCGTTTCAAGACCTTGCCAGCGTATAGGGTTTCGTGCAGGCTCGAAATCTGTCAGATATTTGCTGGCAGATTTACATGGGGCGCATCTTGTCTCACACAATCTCGAAGTGAGGTTCCAGTCAGCGTACAAATGTGGACATAGTACTGAAACTGCACTTCTCCGCATATTAAATGACCTCCTTTCTTTTCTTGACCACGGTGACAATGCCATTCTTGTTCTGCTAGACTTGAGCGCTGCTTTTGATACCATGGATCACACCCTTCTCTTGCAGCGTCTTCACACTGAAATCGGCCTGAACAAAACTGTCTTGTTATGGTTCACTTCATATCTTTCTGAGAGATCTCAAAAAGTTCTTGTCCGGTCTTCATATTCGAAAGAAACACCTCTTCTTACAGGCGTTCCGCAAGGATCGGTCCTCGGACCTCTTCTCTTCTCTCTATACACAAGACCCCTGGCTTCTCTGATTGAACAGTTCAATGTTGACTTTCATTTCTTTGCGGATGATTCCCAACTCTATTCCCGCCTTCCCTCCGACAATACTCTCGCTCTTGAATCAAAGAAAAATGTTGAATTGTGCTGTCTGGAAATAAAACATTGGATGTCTGCAAACCGGTTGAAGTTGAATGAAGAGAAAACTGAAGTTCTGCTGGTCGGAACTGCTCCTAAAAGAGAAATTGTCCCTTTTTCTTCACTTTCGGTCTGTAGTGCAGACATCCCTTTCTCGAAGAAAGTAAAAACACTAGGAGTGTTTCTGGATGCTAATCTCTCGATGCGTGATCAGATCAATTCAATCATCAGAACTTGCTACTGCCATATCCGATCTCTTGGTAAAGCCCGCCAGTACTTGACTATTCAAGCTGCTAAGACTGTTGCTGTCACACTAGTACTCTCAAAATTAGACTACTGTAATAGTCTACTTGCTGGTCTCCCTCAGGTGAAAATACAGCGTCTGCAGGCTGTACAAAACGCAGCTGCCAGAGTAATCTCTAGATGCAGGAAGACTGAACACATAACTCCCATCTTACGGAATCTGCACTGGCTCCCAGTTCAACAACGCATCAATCACAAACTACTAACTATCACCTACCGTGCACTCAACTCTAGTAGTCCTTCTTATCTTAAAGATCTTCTTTCTGAATATAAACCTGTTCGCAGTCTGAGATCTGCTTCCAAGTCTCTTCTTCATGTTCCTGGGACAAGGGATGTTAAAACCAAAAGATATGGTCAGCGAGAATTTAAATACCTTGCCCCTACCAAGTGGAACATGCTTCCCATGAGCATCAGGGAGAAAAAGACTCATTCATCCTTTAAATCTAGTCTCAAGACACACTTTTTCTAATGTTGTATGGGATTGCTTATTTGAATGTGAATACCTTGAATGCCTTTATGAATGTTGGTGCAAAGGCTGTGTGGAATTGTTTTTGTGCCCCCCCCTCCCCCCCACCGTGCGCCGCGAGCATGCTTTTATAGCATGGAGATTTTTGTTGCGCGATATAAATTTTCATTCATTCATATGGAGTTGTACGAGCGAGATGAATCTCTCTTGAAATAACTCCAATGACACCAGCTTCAGCTAAGAACACAAGTTGATTTAATTAAACAATGCCCGCGAACAAATAACTACGCTTGGTAAAAGATCTTTCGTGTGTATTTTCGTCAGCTCTGTGAAGCGCTTTCCTCTCTTCCTGCCAGTGTTACCCTGTCTCTCCCCGTCTCCCGTCTTCTCCCTCCTCCGTCTGTCTCTTGTCTCTGTTTATAATTCCCTCCTCTTCGTCTCCAACCCTGTCAAGCGATCTGAGTTTCTAACACTGTGTTAAGACGCAGAAGCAGACACACACAGGCACAGACAGATGAAGACAAGTAAATTTGATATCTGAAAGGAAAATATCGGTAAATGCAAAGTCAGACACCTTTATCGTCTCTTGACGAGAACGTGCGCAAGGTTTTATGCTACATTCGTGTAATTTTATCTGGTGATGTTGTCTGTGTAAGCATTTCAGGACTACTGGTTTTAATGTCAGTTCGCTCAAGATGGAGTTATCGACGTTCGGGTGTTTCCATATGCGCGAGCATCACCGATGCGATGTGACAGAAGGATCCCTAACAATCATGACAAATACTCTAAGCCTATGCGGAAACCCTTATGCGCCGGCGATTTCTTGATGTCTGTCTAACGTTTGAGTTCAGTTTATTTTTGAATAAATGCCTCCTTCAGCGTATCATTACATCCGCTGTTGTCGAAACAGTCTATATTGTCTAAGAACACAAGTATAGACTTATCAGCAGTTCTAGCACATCCAGCAAGTGTAAGTAGCTGATTCGAGCGCTAAAACGACTCTTCCTCGTCTCCTTAACTCATGAAAAGTCATTCAGGCGCCTCTCTAAAGAACTGTTCGCCAGATTCTTCTAGCTCTTTCGGTTGTGTGCCAAAGCCTGGGTTTCTGCAAACGGTTTATATGTCCATTTCGCACTGTTGTCACTGAGTTCGATCCTGCCAGGGTAGTGCCAGATAGGTAGAGAGTGATAAGACATCATCATCATCAAGTACCTTCCCGCATGGCGCACGGTCCTCCATACGAATCTATCCCTTGTCGCTGCAAGTGCATCTCCCACCCTCTCTGTCTTCACCCACTCTGCCAAGTCCGTCCAATATTTTCTCGCTGGGTCTACCTGACACTATTTTTTTTTACCTCAAGCTTTTCTGTAAAGATATATCAAAATACTTTTCTCCAGATCATCAAAGCATAATGCAAGTTCTTCTGTTAGTGTATTTGTCCTAAATCTTTGTGAAATTGTTTCTTTGTTGCCTGTAATGTAGGCTAGGCTTGGCAGAGGCCAGTTACCCGAAAATGTCCGGTTGTCTTGTTTTGTTGATTATATATATATATATATATATATATATATATATATATATATATATATATTGTGTTGTGTGTGTGTGTGTGTGTGTGTGTGTGTGTTTGTATACATAATATATATATATATATATATATAATATATATATATATATATATATATTAGACACACACATATATGTCAATTTCAGTTTATGTGTGCACGTAGAAACCATCAGAAAAGACATAAATACTGACAAAGCGCTCTGCACACACACACACACACACACACACACACACACACACACACACACACACACAAACAGAGAGAGAGAGACACACACACACACAGACACACACACACACACACACACACACACACACACACACACACACACACACACACACACACAAAACAGAGAGAGAGACACACACACACACAGACACACACACACACACACACACACACACAACATACACACACACACACACACACACACTCATTCTCTCTCTCTCGACATTGCACTATTGTAATGGAAGGAGTTACCAGACATTAGACGATACAAATGATGTCAAACAGAATTTGACTATGGATAACATGAGAGGTAAATTTCTGTCGCTAAATCACAAAGAATCCTTTCACTTTGAACATTCATCATAATAACGTAAAGATACCAGTTTTTCAGGGTTTTTTTTTTTGTGATCGAAAATGTGAAATAATAGATTTGATTAAAAAAATCAACACCACCAAAGAAACAAAACCTGCATATTCGTTTGATGTAATAATGTTATTCAGATTAATAAGAATTTAAAAGAAAAAGTGATGTTACGATCATGAGAAACATATTATTGTATTAGGTGGAAATTAAAACTCGCTTTCCCAGCAGTATTACTGTGTTCACGAAGATCGTGGTGAGGTTTTAGAACTAATTGTTGATGGTAGGTACTTTCTTTGCTACTGTGGTTTTTTTTTCGTGCAGTTAGTAAGTAATGTAATTTAGATCTTTACTACATGCTGCAAAAGACAGTAGCTAAAGTATTACTTAGATCTAGTTTCTGTCGATAAAAAGTATAAAAAAATCAATTCATATTCGACATTTTGAGGGAAACGATTGAATGAAGTCAAAACGACCCTGATTACAAACGAATAAAGAAATGCAAGGTTTAAAGGGAAAGTCACAGGAACAAAAAAATCAGTAGAACCCATCATGGCCCCCTCTATCATATACATTGACATCTTCACACCGTCAAACACCACAAGGCTAGGTATCACAGATCTTGTGCAGCCATCATCATCATCATCATCAGGTGCCTTGCTGCATGGTGTTGGCAATCATGGACTTCCATCTGTCGGTATCTCTTGTTGCCTCAAGCATTCCTCCACCCTCCCTGTCCCCAGTCATCCTGCAAGGCCGCGTCCAGTATCCTCTCCCTGGGTCTACCCGGTGTTCTCTCTCCTCCCAGCCCTCCAGCTGTGACCATGTGTAGCCATAGACTGAACTCGCAACCCCCCCCCCCCCCCAAAGGGTCATTATGATCGTTGTGACCAGAACTCACATGACGCTATGCTCCAAACTCACTTGGACTCACTATGCATTCCAATCATAGTTTCAGATGGAGCACGGAGAACTCCAGCAATTAGGCGAACTGACCACGTTCTTCTATAGTGTTGCAGTCTGCATCTTTGAACAGCATCTATGCTGGGTGTTTTCATGTTTTCATAACCATCCACTTATATTATGACCAAATGGTATTTGATACTTTGAATGCGCATACATGTGTAGGGGAATTAGACACTGGAAGGGCTGCACACGTAGTTACATGGGAGAAGAGAAAAATGACCTCCCTTTACCCATCAGGCGGAAGTGTCTATACAGTTCAAACCCAGGACAAAAAAAAAATCCAGTCAATTTCAATGTATGTGTGCATGTAGAAACCACCAGAAAAGTCTGTCTTTATAACACACAGTAGGACTGTAAAGAGAATTGCAGCGCTTGTTGAATTCCCCCGTGGGGATGCCAGGGGCTCTTTCGGTATAAATGGTATTCAAAGGTCTGGAAATTCTATGCTAGAAACTTCCTATTTTCTCTCTCTTTGTTTCTGCCTTGCTCTTTTGCTTTCTGCCATCTCATACTTTTTCATTTTCTGCCTCGCTGATCCATTCACCTGTATGTTTTCCATAAATCTTTACATACTTTCAGTCTGTTAGGGTTGATAATTGGATTCATATGTTAACTGCTTTTTGATCTCTGAGGGAACGTGAACTTGCAATTTCATGTGCTATAAAGCAGGGTTTATGTATGTTTTTCCGTACTGTATTGTATTGATGCATTTGTATTCAGGTCTGTTTTTTAATACCCCGGTAATAAATTCGGCAAATTGGCCAACGCGGGGGGCATGTGCTTAGATTATTTGTAAGAATGCAATGTTATATGTAGTTAATTTTCTTTTCCATTTTTTTCTCTCCCCCCCCCCCTCTCTCCCCCTAGTCATCAAAATGTTTAGATGCGTGTGTTTCGTTTAGGATAGTTACAGCAGTGATATGAGTCTGAGCTGTTCGGCTAGGCTTTAAACACTGAGAAAGATATACTTTATAGTCGATTATTTTAGAGTCAGTCCTTGGCAGTCGTTCTCTTTTTATAACTTCAACGACACGAGACTGCTTTCCTAGATTAACCCTTTGACTCCGGCACCCTATCCATCAACTGCAAAAACTTAATCTTTTGATTCTTTCACCCTATCCACCAGCTTCCTGCAGGAAAAGATTAACTTTTTGCTTTGCTAGCATGGTTGACAGTACAGGATTTTGGTGGAGAGGATGTGGGAGTCAAAGGGTTAAAGGAATATATGTATTCCTTGTACTTGTTTTTTAACTTCTTTTTTCTCCATTTGCCAAGTGGTTTTGTTGCTGGTTAAATGATTTTTTCTAAAACTTTGTAAACTTCTGCTACCTTAAGTTAAGGTGGCTGTGGCACTCTCCTTTAGTCATCCCGGGATAGTTGTACACTAAACCAAACATGGAAGTATAGCGCCTTCCCATAGAAGGACATAAATACTGATACAGCAACTCTACGACAGTCCTCTGGACTGATACCTGCCCAGATCTGCTGAACTGTTACAGAGTTATCAGCAGTGTGTGTGTGTGTGTGTGTGTGTGTGTGTGTGTGTGTGTGTGTGTGTGTGTGTGTGTGTGTGTGTGTGTGTGTGTGTGTGTGTGTGTGTGTTGCCTTTCTCAAAGGTTTCTGTTTTGTTTCGTTTTGTTGTTTAGAGCAGACAAGTTTATTCTGTCGAGTAAAAAGCCTGGTGTGTGTGTGTATGTGTGTGTGAGAGAGAGAGAGAGAGAGTGTGTGTGTGTGTGT
>CM060307.1:33691195-33723695 GCA_030674185.1 Monoplex corrugatus | reverse complement strand
AGATATATGAACAACATTTTCTCAGGAACTGCTGACAATATTTAAAATCTGTTATTGCTTTTTGTAACAGTCTGCCATTACCTTCTATATGATACAAAGGTTCTTCAATGTCACAGTGACTGACAACCCGATAACCTATATCATCTGTATCTTCATGGTTACACTGTCTGAACCACCAGCTGTCCAGATTTCAAGGATTTGACTTCCTATGTAAACTGCAGAGCAAAACATGTTTTGTATAATTAAAACTTATTTTCGTCTTTAGTTTCAGTTTCAGTTTCTCAAGATGATGTCTCCGCGCTCGGAATGAATTCCATATGCACTAACGTCACAGGTGCCATGTGATGGAGAAGATCCAGAATGATCACGGCACAAGCCTTACTTAAGCCTGCACATAAATCCATCAGCTGGCCAGGTCCTGAGGTCCTACGTTCACATTTTTTAACAAACGCCTCAGGAAAGCAAGAAGGCTAATTGGTCTTCAAGGGTAGGACCTGGGAAATCAGCCTATCTCTCCAGTGTTTTTTTAACAAGGTAGCCGGGCAATGCCCTGCTCTTCACAATTTTCAACTGCCGTAGGATCTTTAGCGTGCGCGGCCAGAAGGCACACGTGTCTGACTCGTTTTTCGTCCCCTGCGGAAGGACTGGACGTTCAGTTCGATTTTCGTCTTTATTACGCATCTATTGGTTTGCTAAGATTTAGCTTCAGCGGTGAAGAGAGAATGACCAGACTAGAATATATGTGTTGGTACAGTATAACAGAAGTGTGGTTTTTGAGCATCTTCTACTTCAGACAGAAGCTGAATTTTGAGACATTGAAAATTATACACTGAAGGGAAAGGCTAGATATTCAGATAGCAAACAACTTGTGTTATTACATATGTATCGAAAAGCACTTCCTCAATTTTTTTCCTGAGAGACCAACAGGAGCAGAACCCAAAGTGGCAGGATGCTTTCCCATGCAGCACCTTTGGAAGAACATGTGCCATAAGGATGGGTCTTGTATATCTCACATGGCAGGTATTAAAGGACCAGTATGCTCATTCATATTCAGATGGACGTATCACTCCATCAAAATACAAACAAACAAACAAGGAAACGAAAAAGCAAAACAAACAAACAAACAAACAAACAACAAACAAACAAGCAAGCAAGCAAACAAACAAACAACAAACAAACAAACAAACAAACAATCCCCCCAAAACAAAACAAAAGAGAACAAAAACGGAGATGATGGAATGGCTTCAATGTGTGTGTGTTTTTTTAAAATTTTACTTTCACGTGTGAAATGATTAAAAACAAGTGCAAAGCATAGTTTCTATTTATTGCTTCAGCACAATAAGTAAGAAGATATTCTGTTTATTGCTTCAGCACAATAAGTAAGAAGATATTCTATTTATTGCTTCGGCACAATAAGTAAGAAGATATTTGTTGAAATCAATCCTTTAGAATTTCTAATAAAGGTAACCCCATCACCTTTATAACACAAGGTTTTTAATCTCCTATAACTGGCACACGAACAGCACTACCGTA
The DNA here is from genome assembly GCA_030674185.1 of Monoplex corrugatus. Classification (NCBI taxonomy): domain Eukaryota; kingdom Metazoa; phylum Mollusca; class Gastropoda; order Littorinimorpha; family Ranellidae; genus Monoplex; species Monoplex corrugatus. The sequence goes on along the minus strand of CM060307.1, from coordinate 33,722,162 downwards.
TAATGTAGACAGGCAGGTGGCGTGTCATCGACCTACACATGAGACACAGGTGCTAACAAGGTGAGGTCTTTGACCAAGAGGTAGCCAGGTCTCTGATTAAGCCATATAAATGTGATTACTGCCCTTTTCCTGGTAACCAGGTTAACCTTTTTCATTCTCTTGGGTTTTTAGTTTTGTTTTATTTTTCATTGTGAGATTATTTCACATTCGTCATAGGGGTGTATGTGTGCGTCTTTCTGTCTTTGTCTTTCTCTGTCTTTATCTCTTTCTGTCTTTCTTTCTTTCTGTCTGTCTGTCCTCCCCTCTCTCTGTATGTACGTGTGTGTGTTCTTTGTGTGTCTGTGTCTCAGTGTTTGTATCTTCTTCCAAATTGTGTTAGCAAGATTTTCTCATTTGTTTCTGAATAGATCTTTACCATATTCTGATGATGGACGTGGAACGTTGAAGAATCACAAATGTACAAATTTGGAGGACGAGTTGTCAAGATCAATTTCACACACACCAAACTAAAAAGTACCTTGAATCTGCACTTGCGGAGTCAGGTGTGTGAATAGCTCTTCCTCAGGAACTTCTGACTGGAGTCAGGTGTGTGAATAGCACTTTTTCAGGAACTTCTGACCGAAGTCATGTGTGTGAATAGCACTTTCTCAGGAACTTCTGACCGGAGTCATGTGTGTGAATAGCACTTTCTCAGGAACTTCTGACAGTGTTGAAAATCTGCTCTTCACCGTTGTGACAGCCCGATGATTTGTGAGTGTCACAGTGAGCTCGAGAATAACATTTATTTTTTTGGCGGGAAGCAGACGCTTCATGTATAAAACAGAAATTGTTAGAATGATTTGTCCATTTTGATTGTGATTTGGCTTTAACATTACAGACCTTGCTGGCAAAGAGGTAGAGCTCCTGTCTTTCAGTCTTTACGGCATAGGTTCAAATCTGTCTTGGAAAAGAAAGAAAACGTGCATGATGAGGTCTTTAGTCCACTTTTCTTGTGTATTGGTATCTGTCTGTCTTTAGTGACCATTACAGATAAAGCAGTGAAGGCGAAGAGATGGGCATTGCCTGATGATGCTTACCATAGAGAAATGCTGAGGTGTCGACAACCTGAATTCTGTACATCAGGATTGTCTTTATTTTAACCATTAAACAAAACACACACAAAAAATCAGCAGTTCTGCAACTAGCCTGTTTTTATGCGCAGGTCATCGACCAATCTGTGAGACAGATGCTCATTGGTGTTTTTTTTTTTTTTTTACCAAAGAGGGAAGCAGGTGTCTGAGCAGAACAGATCAGTACACTCGTGCTTACTGTTCTTTTGTAGGAAATAGGAAGCTGATTAATCTTTGGTTTTATTACTGAAGTTTAGTATTACACGCCCGGTTGACGAGAAGGTAGGCCTCTATACTGCCTTCCAGTCTGTATAAGTTCGAGTCTGGCTCGAGAAGAAATCTGTGCGTGCAGTCTTCTTTCCATTAAACTGCTGATGGGTCTTTTACGTGTTGTTCTTCTTCAACTCCGAGAAGAGTCATTGGAGCGCCGCACCAAAGAACTGTACACCAGATTCCCCCGGCGGTGTCGGTTGTGTGCCAAAGCCTGGGTTCCTGTAAATAGTTTCTTGATCCATTCCGCATTGTTGCCAGTTCATCTTTTTTCTGTTCTTCTAATGTCACGTATCTCCAGCATATTGCTTGTAATCTGTGGCTTGGATTTCAGTCAGCCTGTTCCTAAGACTTCTGTGCTGTTCCAGTCATCACGTGGTTAAAGTTGTTTGTGAGAGCTTCAAGGTCTTCTTGAAGCAGTAGTATTGGGGCAGTTTTTTTCTGCTATGGTTTCTTCGAATTGTTCAGCGATGTCAGGATCTTTCTGTTTGTCGAGATAGAATTTGAGACGGCTGATTTTCCACTGTTTTGCTGATCTTCAACCTTGCTTTAAATCTCATCATGACGAGGTCAAGGTCACTTCCAAGGTCAGCACCTGGAAATGTCCTTGTTTTGACCCTATTGATTCCAGACCTCTTCTGGTTCTTAACAAGAATATAATCTATCTGGCTGTGAGATTGACCGTTTTAAGAGTGACGAGTCCATCGTCAAGATGTTTTGTGTTCACGAAGAGTGTTAACAACAACTAAGTCATTATTATTAGCGAATTCTTGCAGACATAGTCCCCTATCGTTAGTACTCTTGTTACAGGTAGGGGCCGCAGAAATTCCTCCATCTGTACCAGTGTTGGTATTGCAGTCAGCTTGGACGATGAGGATATCTGTCGTGTCAGCTTTGTTGATGACTGAAGCCGGGTGTAGAATTTCTTCAATCTGATCTTCATATCCATTAGGGACCGAGAAGATGAAATAGCGACGGAAATTAAATGGGTACTACCCGAATAATGCTGATCTCGAGGAAAGTTGTGGTCAATGCTTTCTGACTCATTAGTAACCTCACAGTGATTGATTGGACAGGCAATATCTGTTATACTTTGAATCAAAAAGGACATCCATATCGATGAATGGACAAGTAATATCCGTTATGCTTTGAATCAAAAAGGACATCCATGTTGGTGGATGGACATCTATCTCCTCGTTGAATGGACAGGTAATACCCGTTACATTACGAATCATAAAGGACATCCGTCAATCCACACGTTTAATGGATAACTAATACTCGTTATATCATGAATCAAAAAGGACATCCATCTCCACGGTGAATGGATAAGCAATACTCGTTATACTATGAATCAAAAAGGACATCCATCCACACGGTGAACGGACAAGCAATGCCCGTTATAATTCGAATCAAAAAGGACATTCATCGACACGGCGAATGGATAAACTATACCTGTTATACATGTACTGTGAATCAAAAATGACATCCACACGGTCATGGATAAGCAATACCCGTTATACTGTGAATCAAAAACGACATCCCTCTCCACGTTGAGGGGACAAGCAATACTTTTTATACCATGAATCAGAAAGGACATCTGAAGGGAGATTCTTGGAATGATTTGATATTTTCGGATTTTGTTTTACACCAGAAAGCAAAAAGCAACGAAATCAATCCCATAGTTAGCCTGTTGATCTGGGCTGATTATCGACCCTTCTGTCAGACAGGTGTTTACCAAGTGAGATGTTTGACCAATTAGGAGCCGGTCCTGTGACCAGGACACAACAGTACACTTACTGACCTCCAATAGGAAGCTGACATACCTTTATCGTTGTTGTGTTTTGATACATAGACCTGTCTGTGTAGTGATGCTTTTCAGAGTGACTTGCATGAGTTCGAAGTTGGCTCGATAAAGGCTTTATACATGTGACCTCTGTACACCTGCTTGGAATGGGTATTGGCCCAGTTCAGGTTGTCCTGAGGAAGATAAAGCAGTGGGGGATAGGAGATGACACTGCTCTGATGATGCCGGCCTTAAGATTAGTCGAGATTTTGACGTTTATCCTCCTCTTTGACCTCAGTGATATAAAACAAGTGTTCTCGTTTCCTGCAATGTATGAATCGTTCCTGTATACTTACACAGCTTTAGAGTAAAGCGTTATCCTCCAAATTTGTTTGGGCTCACTGCGCATTAAATATAATTAGATTCGTTAGTGGAGTACAGAGAATTCAACCTATCAGACAAGCTGGCCTCGTTCCATAATGTTGCACTGTGCATCTTTGCTGGGCATGCATGCTGAGTGTTTTCATGTTTCCATAAGCCAATCACTGACAGGACTTACATGATCTTTAGCATGTAAAGGGAGATTCTTGGAATGATATTTTGCAAGCCTATACACACGAAGGGCAGATATGCAAATTTGTTGACTTTGGTAGATCGGAAAGATCTCCATCCCTTTACCCACCAAGCGGAAGTGTCTTGGCGGATCGAAACCAGGATCTTTGGATTGGAAATCCGACGTTTACCCACTTGAGTACGGGATCCGTCTTAACCAAAACAATCCACAAACAAGTTCTCACGTTACGTGCCTGCCACTCGTAGAAAAGACAGAGCCACACGTACAGCTGACACTCGTCCTATGGAAGGCCTTGTGAAAGGTTCAACGTAGATGAGACCTCTACGAAAAACTGAGTTTACTAAGAGATCAGGTTGTTTCATACTTCTTGTTTATTGTTGTTTCATAAAAGATCATGACAGTCACTGGTTATTGCTTCTACGGCATTTTTAGACAGGTATAGATCTGTGATTATGGCTTGCATGGTATTTTGAGACAGGTGATTACAAAGGTCCATAATTGTTACTTCCATAGTATTTTGAGACAGGTGTTTCTAGAAAAAGGTCCATGATAATTATTTCCATGGTATTTTGAAACGAGTTTTGACAGGCAGAGGACTATGATAATTGCTTCTATGGTATTTTGAGACGCGTTAACTAGGTGAGGTCTGTGAACCAGACAGAAGGAAGTCTGCAACCAAAACAAGCCGTTGCTATGTTACCAGAATTATAAAAAGTATCATTATTGGTAAGCTTTGAAAGTTTTATCTATAGTCTTGTAAATGTAGCAGACCAGCGTCCACGAAGCAGTGCAAGATATGTAATCGGCTTTTAAAACGTTTGTATGTATGTTTTCAGTAGACATTTTAACTGACAATAAAAACCACTTCATACGCATAGGCGCGTGGAGAGCAAAAGTGAACCTGAAAATTCGCACTTCAAAACACTTTATTAGTCAAGGAGAAACGCTGTAGGTCCCACTGGATCTGTCTTACAGCTAAAGAGCGAGCGAGAGAGAGAGAGAGAGAGAAAGAGAGAGAGACAATCTGCACACACACACACACACACACACACACACACACACACACACACACACACACACACAACACACACACACACACACACACACACACACACACACACACACACGCACACACGCACACACACACAGAGGTATGTCTCTCTCTCTCTCTATATATATATATATATACATACATACATCTATCTATCTATATCTATCTATCTATCTATCTATCTATCTATCTATCTATCTGTCTATCTATATGTATGTATGTATGTATGTATGTATGTATGTATGTATGTATGTACGTATGTATGTATGTATGTACGTACGTATGTATGTATGTATGTATGTATGCATGTATGTATGTATGCATGTATCTCTCTATCTCTCAATTCTATTTGTGTGTGTGTGTGTGTATGTGTGTGTATGTGTGTGTGTGTGTGTGTGTGTGTGTGTGTGTGTGTGTGTGTGTGTGTGTGTGTGTAAATGAGAGAGAGAGAGTGTGTGTGTGTATGTATGTGTGTGTGTGTGTGTGTTGTGTGTTCCGTTATCCCTGTGTCTGTCTGGTCGTAAGAATCGATCTTATGCTGATCTTGTCTAACTTATCAATGTCAGACATGTTGTCTTTCCCCTCCTTCGCTGTTTTGTTGTTGTTTTTCCAGTATTTGTACCATTTTCTCTGTTTTTATTTTTTTGAATTTTTTTGTATATCACCACTGACACTGTATATATATGGTTTCTGTGATATTGTTGTCAGCCTGTACATGTTGACCCCCCCCCCACCCCCACTTCCACACCATGTGGGATCTTGGTTTTTACTCTTTCACTTTCCCCTGCTTTTGGAACATTGTGTGTGTGTGTGTGTGTGTGTGTGTGTGTGTGTGTGTGTGTGTGTGTGTGTGTGTGTGTGTGTGTGTGTGTGTGTGTGTGTGTGTGTGGATCACTTGCTCCCTGTCATATGTTTCTGTCTCATTTCCGACCTTGCTGGTCCATTCACCTGTATGTTTTGCATAAAGCTTTACATACTTTCTATTACCACTGATAATTGAGTATGTATATATATATGTATATATATGTAAATATGTATATGTAGACATAATATATACATATGTGTATGTGTGTGTATATATATGTATATACTGGTACATATCCATGTATGTATGTGTGTATGTATGTATGGAAATGCATGCGTGCATGTATGTGTGTGTATGTATGTATATGTATGTAATGTATGTATGCATGTATGTATGCATGTATTATGCATGTATGAATTAATTGCAGTTATAGCTCAAAGGAAACCGTGAACGGATTAGCGGCAACTTTAGCTACTGTAAAACATTTTCACGTATGTTTTTGTTTACTTTGTCGTGTTTGACTTGGTGCATTTGTATTCAAGTTTTTTTTTTCTTAATGCCTGTTGGCGATAGATTGTGTGGAATCGCTCGAAGGACGATAGGGACCATATCCCTAGACTGTTTGCATGACTACAGCCATATGTGTACTTAATTCTCTTGTCCATGATTTCTTTTTTCCAAGGTCATCAATGTATTTAGACATGTTGTTTTTTTTTGTTTTTGTTTTGGATGGTAATATCTGTGATATGGCGCCTAAGCAGTCGGCTAAGCTTTCAATATTGATAATGATAATGTCCATGTTGACGTGACCGCCCCGTCTGTGTCAAGAGGCGATGGCTGTAGAGAGGAAGGCACTGTATGTATTGGTGTCATAAACAAGCTTTATGGATGTCAGGGAGCCAGACAGGAACAGGGGAGGTGAGAAGGGGAGGATGGGGAAGTAGAGATTTTGTTTTTGATCAAAGACACGAGGCGGAAAAAGAAAAAAAGAGAAGATACGGGTGGATCTTTACAGTGTTGGAAAGGATACGCGCAGCCTCTGTGTGGAAATGTAGGGGTCAGTGGGAAAGAATACAATATCTATGAAATATTCGAGCACTGGAAAGAATACAGTCGCTGTTGAAATCAGGAAGAAGTGGAAAAGCATCCTTTTTACGGAAATGAGTGGAAGAAAGTGGGAAAGAATACAATGTCTGTGCGGAAATGAGTGAGAGCCAGTGGGAATGAATACAATGTCTGTGCGGAAATGAGTGAAAGTCAGTGGGAAAGAATACAATGTCTGTGCGGAAAATGAGTGAAGTCAGTGGGAAAGAATACAATGTCTGTGCGGGAAATGAGTGAGAGTCAGTGGGAAAGAATCAATGTCTGTGCGGGAAATGGTGAGAGCAGTGGGAAAGAATACAATGTCTGTGCGGAAATGAGTGAGAGTCAGTGGGAATGAATACAATGTCTGTGCGGGAAATGAGTGAGAGTCAGTGGGAAAGAATACAATGTCTGTGCGGGAAATGAGTGAGAGCCAGTGGGAAAGAATACAATGTCTGTGCGGAAAATGAGTGAGAGTCAGTGGGAATGAATACAATGTCTGTGCGGAAAATGAGTGAGAGTCAGTGGGAAAGAATACAATGTCTGTGCGGGAAATGAGTGAGAGTCAGTGGGAAAGAATACAATGTCTGTGCGGGAAATGAGTGAGAGTCAGTGGGAAGAATACAATGTCTGTGCGGAAAATGAGTGAGAGCCAGTGGGAAAGAATACAATGTCTGTGGGGGAAATGAGTGAGAGTCAGTGGGAAATAATACAATGTCTGTGCGGAAAATGAGTGAGAGTCAGTGGGAAAGAATACAATGTCTGTGCGGGAAATGAGTGAGAGTCAGTGGGAAAGAATACAATGTCTGTGCGGGAAATGAGTGAGAGTCAGTGGGAAAGAATACAATGTCTGTGCGGAAATGAGTGAGAGTAAGTGGGAATGAATACAATGTCTGTGCGGAAAATGAGTGAGAGTCAGTGGGAAAGAATGCAATGTCTGTGCGGGAAATGGTGAGAGTCAGTGGGAAAGAATACAATGTGTTTGCGGGAAATGAGTGAGAGTAAGTGGGAATGAATACAATGTCTGTGCGGGAAATGAGTGAGAGTCAGTGGGAAGAATACAATGTCTGTGCGGGAAATGGGTGAGATCATTTGGGAAAAATACAATGTCTTGTGCGGGAAATGTTGAGAGTCAGTGGGAAAAAGAATACAATGTCTGTGGGAAATGGTGAGAGTCAGTGGGAAAGAATACAATGTGTTTGGGAAATGAGTGAGAGTCGGTGGGAATGAATACAATGTCTGTGCGGGAAATGAGTGAGAGTCAGTGGGAAAGAATACAATGTCTGTGCGGGAAATGAGTGAGAGTCAGTGGGAAAGAATACAATGTCTGTGCGGGAAATGGGTGAGATTCAGTGGGAAATAATACAATGTCTGTGCGGGGAAATGAGTGAGAACCAGTGGGAAATAATACAATGTCTGTGCGGGAAACGAGTGAGAGTCAGTGGGAAATAATACAATGTGTGCGGGAAATGAATGGGAGAAAGTTGGAAAGAATACGATCTCTTTGTGGGAAATGATTGAGAGCATAAAACAAGAATACAATCGCTGTATGGGATATTGAGTGGAAGTCAGTGGGAAAGAATACAATTTCTATGATGGAAATGATTGGAAGAAAGTGGGAAAGATTACAGTGTCTGTTCGGGAAATGAGTAGGAGAAAGTGGGAAAGAATGCGATGTCTGTATGAGAAATGAATGGAATAAAGTGGGGGAAAATGCAATCTCTGGCGGGGAAATGAGTGAGAGAAAATGGGAAAGAATACAATCTCTATGTGGGAAATGAGTGGACGAAAATGGAAAAGAAGACAATCTCTATGTTGGAAATGAGTGGAAGAAAGTGGGAAAAAAGACAATCTCTATGTGGGAAACGAGTGGAAGAAAGTGGGAAAGAAGACAATCTCTATGTGGGAAATGAGTGGAAGAAAGTGGGAAAAAAGACAGTCTATATGTGGGAAATGAGTGGAAGAAAGTGGGACAGAAGGCAATCTCTATGTGGGAAATGAGTGGAAGAAAGTGGGAAAGAAGACAATATGTGGGAAACGAGTGGAGAAAGTGGGAAAGAAGACAATCTCTGGTGGGAAATTGGAGTGGGGACGGGAAAATGGGGAAAGGAATACAATCTCTGGTCGGGAAATGAGTGAGAGAAAATAGATCTAGGAAAAATACAATCCATGTTCAGGAAACGAGTGGGAAGTCTGGAATTTAGAGCCTTGAGTTTGTTCAAGAGGGATTCATCGGAATCGGACAACTCCATAAAGTGCTCCATACAAATCTTCCAGGGGTTATTCTGGCAGACTCACTGAGCCTGCGTGAAACCCTTTGCCCTGGTAAGGTCTTGAAATGTGAAGGGGAGCAGGATCCTTGAAACACTGACTCCATTACAATGATTGCAGCATTAAGATGGGAAGCGAACAGGCCAGCCTTTATGTTGTGTGGTAGGATTGAACTCAGGACGTGTGATTATTGAGTCCAGGGCTCTATCGAAAGAGCCAGCCAGCGTATGTGGAATAGATTGGAGGAAGATGATGAGGTATGTGAATAAATTGTGTGTGTGTGTGTGTGTGTGTGTGTGTGTGTGTGTGTGTGTGTGTGTGTGTGTGTGTGTGTGTGTGTGTAGGCAGATGGATGGGGAAATGTTATATGGGGTGTGCGACTAAAGCTAAATGTAAGCAGACGTGAGGAAAGTTGTACTGATATGTGTGTGCTACCAAAGAGACTTGCATGTATTCACGATCATGATTAGATACGCGTATTCAAATGCGTGTGTGTCACTGTGTGCACGCAAAAACAACTAAAAAACAACAACAAACAAACAAACAAAAACACCCACCCACCCAACCACCCACCCTTTAAACACAAAACAAACACAAAAACCAAATATAACAAATACAAATAGTTTTGAAAGCACTTAATATTTAGATTCATGAAAACAGTGAGAGAGATGAGAAACAGAGACAGACAGATAGCCAGCCAGCCAGCCAGCCAGCTAGCCAGCCAGCCAGCCAGACAGACAGACAGACAGACAGAGACAGAGAAAGAATTAAGGAATCAAAACGAATCAAAATCTGCGCCAGAAAGGCAAAAACTGTTCAGTCTGAGCAATAAAACTAGTTGGGAGACAAACAGTAAAGAGTGTGAACAAACATGATGTTTATACTAAATAAACGACAAAAATAAAAACACTGGGAAGAGAGAAATGTCCAAAACAAACCCGTGTGACAGCATCGAGTGGAAATGGGAGGCGTGCTGCTGTGGAATGAGCGGAGTAGCAACGTTTGACTGGCATTATTATTTTGCCATAGTAGGTGCTCTTTCCGTCGTGGTACACAGCTGTGGGAAAAAACTGGTATGATGTGTGTTTGCTGTGTTCTTGAAGAATGTATGAAGAGGATACTTTAGTGGGTGTTCTTTCTGTCGGAATACACAGCTATGGGAAAAGACTGATATGATGTGTGTTTGCTGTGTTCGTGAAGAATGTATGAATAGGATACTCTTTGTCCTCTGTTTCCGAGCAGTGTTTTTTTTTTTCTGTCTGTCTGTCTGTCTGTCTGACTGACTGTCTGGTTTGCTGTGCGTCTGTTTCTCCCTCTCTCTCTCCCTCTCTCTTCTCTCTGTCTGTCTCTGTTTATTTGTCTGTCTATCAGTCTGTCTCTGTGTCTCTCTCTGTCTCTGTCTTGATCTGTCTGTCTCTGTCTTTGTCTCTGTCTCTTCTTGTCTCTGTATGTCTCTGTCTGTCTCTCTGTCTCTCTCTCTCTGTCTCTCTGTTTGTCTGTCTCTGTCTGTCTGTCTGTCTGTCTCTCTCTCTCTCCCCGTCTTTTCGGATGCGTGTACGCACGTTGTTTAGCTCACACGGCGCAGTCGGTATGTTGCTGCACAGTCTTTGGTGTCGAATCGTGGATGCTGGGTGTCGTCATGTTTCCATAAGCCACCGAACACAAAGAAGGCTTACATACAGTACCCTTAATTTCAAGGATTAGCTGTAAGACAGGTCCAATGGAGCTAATGCCACTATCTTTGAGTAATAGTTTTAATTGTTTACAAGTTTAACGTGTGTGTTTGATGTTCTGCGTGTATGCTCACGAAGGAGGTTCAGACCTTTGCAGGTTTGCCCATAACAGGTTGACCTGGTACATCAGAAAAATCTGCACCCTTCACACGCCAGGCAGAACCTACACAGGTTCGAATCCAGATGTTTTGATTGAAAGTCTGACGTCCAAACCGACATGGCTGTGTGCGGCCCCTAATGGTGCACAAGCTGCCTGGCTGCTTGAGGTTGGGAAATAAAGATGTCATGTATGCGAGTTATGGTACTTGGTCAGATGTGTCAAGGGACTAGAATTTGAGGTGGCATGTATGCGAACTATGTGGATAACGTGGAACGGACATATAAGATATGTATGAGCTGTTGAGTTTGGAATTTGTCCGAGAGGAATTCATGGCACTCGGATAAATCCCCATGCGTTCCACCCAAATCTACCAGAAATTATCTGGCAAACTCCTTGATCTTTTGCAAAAATCCTACGGTCTGGCAAAGTTTTGAAATAGCAAAGAGATTAAGGTGGGACGGGACCTATCAAACACTGGCACTATCAGAATGATTGTGGAGCATTAAGATGGACAGCAAAAAAGACAACTTTCATGTTGCGGGCTGGGATTGAAGTGGTGACATGAAATCTTGAGTCCATGGCTGTATCAAAAGAGTCATCCAGCACGTAAAAAAAAAAGAAACATGAACCGAACGAGAATTGAACCCAAAACTCTCACGTTATGAGTATGGCTCTCTAACAGCTGGGCTATTGAGCTATGGTGTACTACATAATATGTGACAGAATGTACGTGAAATGTGCAGTTGTAGTAAAAGGGTGATAAAGTATCTGTTTGTGCAATTTGAACCACTAGGTGGAAATGGATTCAAATGAAATTCGATATAATATACGACGTAGCCTACATGAAATATGAGGTTGGTAGTCAAAGAAGAGGAAATGATGTATATGTGTGCGGCTATACTGCTGAGTTGGAAAGAATCCAGATGGACATGATCTATGCATGCGTTGATATGAAAGAGTATGAACTGTGTGATGTGTCAAATGATCCCCAGTGACAAGAAGAAGACTCTCGTGTTGCTTGTGCTGTAAACAAGCATTATGGATGTCATGGGGCCAGACAAGGGATACAGTGTTTATGGTCTGAAGGACACAGGGCAAGCCATTTAGGGCACTAAGTTACATATATATGCTTTGTTTTTGCTTGAAAAGTATGCGCTGATGTGTGTGTGTGAGGTGTGTGTGTGTGTGTGTGTGTGTGTGTGTGTGTGTGTGTGTGTGTGTGTTTGTGTGTGTGTGTGTTTTGCGAGTGTGTATGTTTTGTGTGTGTGTGTGTGTGTGTGCGCGTGCTGGCGTGCGCGTGCGCATGTGTGTGTGTGTGTGACAGAGAGACAAACAGAGACAGAGACAGACAGACAGACAGACAGCGAGAGAGAGTCAGAGACAGAGAGAGACAGAGAATGAGCGGGCGTGCGTATACGTTTTTGCACGCAAGCGTGTGCTATATTACTGTGTCTGATATTTCATTGAAATATTGCATCCCACAGTAAATGCAGACATGTACAATAATATTTAAAACATCCCGTTGTGGACAGTTTCCAAAAAATAATGAAGTGGTGTCGACAAAAGTTCGATGTCTCATGACTTGTTGTAGACATAATTTAAGTCAAGTTATTGGAGTGTCTTTCATTGTCTCTCTGATATAAATCGTAGGATCGAGCTGTCACGAGAGTGGTGTAAAATGGCAGGAAGAGTTATGATGGATGTCAGTAGTTGCATTATGATGGCTCCGGCTATCTGATCAGACAGTGGATGTGTCTGATTGAGGACTCAGATGAACGTGGAACAACGCCAGCTATCGCTGGATAAGCCGCGATTCTTGAGTGGCCGTCCTTGACACAGATGACGCACATGAAGGCTAATGGCTGTGGCTGGGTGGTCGCTGCCGCAACTTTCTTTTTGTCCCTTCTATCCGACCATAGTCGAGTTCGTTTCTCCTCTGTAATGGTGATGCCTGTTACGTCCTGCCTGTCGCCAAGCTCAGCGATTTGTGTATGCCTCTTCCTGAGTGTCCACCCTGTTGTCAGCGGGCTTCATGTCACGTTTGCAGACTTCTCTATATCGCGTCAGTGGGTTCTCTGTGGACCGGCATCCCGCAGCAAGTTCTCAGTGCTGGATGTCTTGGTCCTGTACGTGTTTTAGGGACTAACAGATGGGCACTACAAGACACATTGACCTTGGACATGGGAAACATCTCCACACTTCCCCCTCCAGTTTCAGTTTCTCAAGACAACGTCTCCGCGCTCGGAACGAATTCATACGCACTAACGTCACAGGTGCCATGTGTATGGTGATCATGGCACAAGCCTTAAATTAAGCCAGGTCCTGAAGTTTCCCCACCAGGAGGAAACTACCCGGGCAGAATGGAACCTAGATCTTCCGATCGGAAGCTTGACGTGTTAGCCACTTGACCACCACGCACGTCGTGTTGTAGATGCAACACAAGGCTGTATGCCGATTGATTCTGATATATCGCTGGTCAGATGAGATGAGAGAGACTCCGATATGTGTGAGCTATGCGGTGGCTGGTGGTGGTGTCAAGAGGAAGGCTCTTGTGTGTGCACGTGCCCTAAACAAGTTTTATGTATCATGTCTTGGGGCCAGACAAGGGGATAGGATGTTTATGGTTGGAAGGATGAGGGGCAAGGCTCTGAGGGCTCTAGTCAAAATAGAAACGCTTTGCATTTGCTTTAAGAAAAAAAGGAACAAGTGTGTGTGTCTGTGTGTGTGTGCGTGTGTGTGTGTGTGTGTGTGTGTGTGTGTGTTTGTGTGTGTGTGTGCGTGTGTGTGTGTGTGTCTCTGTGTGTGTGTGTGTGTTTGTATAGTTTGCGCGCGCGTGCGTGTGTGTGTGTCCATGCGCGCGCGCGTGTGTGTGTAATTTTGTATGTCTGTGTGTGTCTGTGGAGGACACAACAGCTTTGAATGTCACAAAATGTCACAGCAGTGGTCTTAATTTAGACTGTGACTTTGACAAACTTGGAATGAGAAAAACTTGTGAATAGCTTACAAGCAAACTGACGCGAAGGCTTTTGAAAAGACATTAAGATTTAATGCCTCTGTTTTGAAAAAACGAAACCTTTGGCAGTGAGAAAAACCAGCCGGGTCCATCTGTTATGCTTAGTTCTCCCTATTTTTTGAAAAAGAAATCCCTAAATCGCTGGCTAGCTGTCTGTTTATCTTAGTTTTTTTCCCCTTCTGTCTCTCTGTCTTTCTTTCTCTGTCTGTCTGTCTGTTTGTCACTCCGTCTCCCTGTCTGTCGCATTGTGGAATCCCTCTCTGTCTCTCTCTGTCTCTTTCTATCTCTCTCTGTCTCTCTGTCTCTGTCTCTCTCTCTCTCTCGTTGTCTCTTTGCTTCTCTGTCTATTTCTCTGTCTGTCTCGTTATCTCTCTGCTTCTTTGTCTGTCTCTGTCTGTCTCTTTCTCTCACTCTCTCTGTCTGTGTCTGTCTGTCCCTGCCTGTCCGTCCGACCGTCTGTCTGTGTTTGTCTCTCTCTCATGTCTCTTTGTCTCTCTGTCTTTGGCTCTCTTAGTCTGTCTCTCTCTTACGCTCTCTTTGTCTGTCTGTCTGTCTCTCTCAGATTAGGAAAACAGAATTCTTGAACTCAGTGCTAACAGAATAAGGATACAGTTTGGATGATACAGATCTGATGTGCTCATGTGTTCAGAAAGATAAAGCGGTATTTATTTTGTGATTATAACGTGTCTGCGATTTGAAGGAAGAAACGCAAGCTGTATTATTAAATGAACCAGACAAAGATATAATCTTGTACATGTAGATATTGATAAGTCGGAAAACGGATCAAAACATTATTGGAAAGTATGTTACAGAGGCAACTAGTCTTTAGAAAGACAGAAATGACTGCTTTTCTGGACGTTTTGATCAGGACTGCAAATTTAAGCAGAAGTAATGTATTTTGATGTTCTGATGTTATAGAATGCGAATTCCATCGCACAATCAGTTTGATGAGTCATGTAACAAAAATCCTGTTAAGAATAATCATGATGAGGACAAGGAATAGAATCAAAAGAGAAATAGCAGAAGAACAGTGTGGATTTGTGGAGGGGAAAGGAACTATTAATGCCATATACATCCTAAGAACTATCATAGAGAGGTCAATTGAGATGAATAAGGATTTGTATTTATGCTTTGTTCATTATACCAAGGCTTTCGATCGGGTACGACATGAAGAATTGATCAACCAACTGGAGAGACTCAATGTCGATGGAAAAGATCTACGAATAATCAGGAATATGTACTGGAAACAAACAGCTGCAATGAGAATAGAAAACAATATAAGCTCTTTTCAAAACATCAAAAGAGGAGTCAGACAGGGTTGTGTTTTGACACCAGATCTGTTTTCACTATATAGCGAAAACATCATGAGAAGAAGACCTTGGATTAAAGGTTGGAGGGAAAATGATAAACAACATTCGGTACGCAGATGACACCGTGCTAAATGCAGGGACCTACAAAACCTTGTGAATATACTAGAAACAGAAAGCAAAGGCAAGGGGTTGGAACTAAACAGCAGGAAGACTAAAGTCATGGTGATCAGTAAAAAACATGAAATCCCCTCCTGCAAAATAACAGCAAATGGCACAACCTTGACACAGGTTAATAAGTTCAAATACCTGGGAACGGTCATTTCATCAGACGGCAGATGCACATCGGAAATAGCTGGCAGAATCGGCCAAGCCAAAACAGCATTCAAGAAGATGACAAGCATTCTTACCAACAAATGCCTATCAATTAACATCAGAAAGAGAGTCCTTGAATGTTATATAGAACCAATACTGTTGTACGGATGCGAGGTGTGGACAGTCAGCAAGCAAAGCCAGAGTAGGATCGAGGCAGCCGAGATGTGGTTTCTCAGAAGAATGTTGAGAGTACCATGGACAGCAAAGAAAACAAACGAGACAGTCTTGATGGAGGCAGACACAAGTAGATCACTCATAAGGAAGATTAGGAAAAGACAAGCAACATTTGTAGACCATTTTATGAGGAAGGGGGATTTGGAGCACCTGGTCACAACGGGAAAGCTGGAGGGAAAGAGCACCAGGTAGACCCAGGGAGAGAATGCTGGACGGACTTGCAGAGTGGCTGAGGATGAGGAGGATGGGGGAGATGCTGGGGGCAACAAGAGATAGAGATAGTTGGAAGTCCATGGTCGCCAACGCCATGCGGCAGGGCACCTGATGATGATGATGATGATGTTATGTAATTCATGTGTTGGATCATGCTTGATTGCATTGATTTTTTTTCTCCCTCTGTCGTCTTTAAAATGTCTTTCCCAACAGAAAACGACGGTACATAAATGCAGCAACCACAGTCAATACACACAAGGCCACAGCCATGCATCATAAAACTAAAAATAAGAATAAATGTTGTGTAATTGCGATCAATTTATCAAGGGGCTTTGTTCGTACTTTTGTCTCATTAACAGAAATGAATACATACATAGAAGATCAGAGGCAAGAAAACGAATAAACTTTACATGTCATCATTTCGAAACACCATGAAAAAAAAATCACTTTCATTACAAGCCAAAACCCATCGTGTACTGGACTCGCAGGTGCCACAGGATCAATTTATCACTTTGACTCTGTCCACCAGCATCTTGCATTGTCAACCATATTAGAACAAAAGCTTAACCGTTTGACTCCCTCACCCTACCCACCAGCTTTCTGCAGGAAGCTGGCGGTTAAGGTGAGACAGTCAAAGTTTTAACTGTTGGTGGACAGGGTGCGGGAATCGAAGGGTTAAATTTTATTATGATTGTTTATTTGTCGTGTTTCTGTTCATACCATGACTCAGTAAACTAAATCCTTCCTGATATGATGCCAGTCAAACATTAATGTCAGTAAAATGTCAAGTGTCGTAGCGTTATACACACACCCTCTGAGCCAATCTTTCGCTATCTGTCTGTGTGTATTTATGTTATTTGTTGTTGTTGTGGCGGTAGTGGTTATTGTGGTTTGGTTTTTTTTTTTTTTGCACATTAAATGATTTTATCATTTGATAGTTGGGTCGATCTTACCGAGAAGTGTTATTTTTCTGTAAGCGGCGCCAGCATAAATTTTGTTCTTTCTTTTTTTATTTTTTCGTTTTTTTTGTTTTGGTGCATGTTCTTTTATTCACCCAGAAAAGTTCATTTTTCTGTATATGTTGACAGGATACTTCTCTGCTCTTCTGTCTCCCGACTGTTCTGTCGTCTGTTTCTCTGTTTCGTCCTCGTTTATCTCTCTCTTCCTTTACTTGTACACTCGCGCGTGCGAATACGCATGTGCGGACAACGTGTGTTCGTGTGTGTTAGGTGCATGAGAGAGAGAGAGAGAGAGAGAGAGAGAGAGAGAGAGAGAGAGAGAGAGAGAGAGAGAGAGAGAAACATTCAGTAAAAGCTAATGCCACTGGTTATTTGGAATTTCACATACGAACATGTGCAAAGCTAAATACTTTTGTTCTACGCACTGTATGCTTGACATTCTTTACAGAGTAACAATCCATAGGTTTAAACCCGCCTTAAAAAGTCTGTGATACAAAACCTAAAGGTTTGAAACTACCATTGACAAGTATGTGATGTAACCAACCTTTTCAAAACTACCCTTAAAAACTTTGTAGCAACCCATATGTTTAAAACTATCAGTATAAAGTCTTTGAGATAATTGCGCCATGTATTTAGTAAGGGAAAGGTCTACCTGCCTGTGACTGCACTCTTTGTGTTGTTAATATGTTTCCTGCATATCAGCTGATTTCCACAATATTGGCCTCAAATCAGGATTGTTACTGGATTTTGAATAGACGCTGTGCTAGACAAGCAGAACAGTGAACAAATCATGTAATTACAGATTTTAGCGCTGTTATTACATGATGGATTTTCTGCACATTCACACACAATCATCAAAGAACTCAGATATTTTCCTGCGTCATATTCATTTTTTTAAATGGAGGGTGAACCTAAGAAAAAGTTTGTGAGAATATACAGTTTTTTATTTTTGTAGCTGTCCCAGTTTTGCAAACATTTAGGACAATTCTCTCATTCTTTCTATCAGCTTCACATTTTAATTTTTCACTCCTTCACCCTGTCCACTGGATTCATTATTAATTCCTTTCATTCCTTGACCCTCTCCACCACCTTCATTCCCGTCAGTGTCTCTACCAGCTTCATTGCTTAATCGTTGAACTCCATCACCCTCTCCACCAGCTTCATGGTTTAACCATTTTGCTCCTCACCCACTCCACTAGCTTAATTGTGTGGATACCGTGGTATAACCAGCACTTTTCACACTGCTTGCTGAGGGAGGCCTGTGTTCGTCAACTATAGTTATTTGGTTACAGTTTTAACCTGTGTTGTGTGGACACCAAGAGACTGACAACCTGCACTTCTCACTGTCAGCTGAGGGAGGCTTGGGTGTTTGAATGATACAACCAAGGAACATGCACTTTTGTAAACATAATTATGAATTAAGTATATTAATCTAGTTGGTACATATCAGGCTGATGGAGCTATTTTGAAGTTACTAAAGTGAGGAAATGTTATCCTTGTGTACAATTTCTTTATTTAGAAGAATCAAAACATATCGTGGGATAGATTGTCACATCCATTCAAAACCACCCTGTTTATTACCCACAGCAAATGATGGGTGCGAGCAGTTGAGTGACATTCATGCTACAGGACCCCCCCCCCCCCCACCCTGTCTCTCTCTCTCTCTCACTCTCTCTCTCTCTCTCTACTTGCTTCATGATTTAACTCTTTCACTCTCTCACCCACTCCTCTAGTTCCCAGCTTCCTGCAATACGTTGGTGTAAGCTGGCTGATGGAGGAAGGTGACAGAATGACGGGACAGAGGAAGACGAGTCTCCTGTAGGGCCGCTTTGAAGACTGTGGTCACAGCTCCACGTAACTGTGTCAGGGACAAGAGGAAGACTTGTCGCCCAGAGTGCTCTTTCCCTGACATCAAAGAGTCTTTGATGATGATGGTGGGGGCTCTGGCTGGTTGCTGGGGTGTGTGCTTCACGCCTTGAGCTCTTGAACTACGCCCTAGTATGACTGAAAGTAGACAGCTACCGGCTGGGTGCAGTATAGACATGTAGTTGCTGTAAATATCTGTTGCCGTCACTGGTATCGATGTGCCACTGCTGTCACCTGGATGACAATACATACATTCATTGCTGGTTTTTTTATTTGTTTATTGATATAACAAAGATTATTTTAGTCTTCCTATTTTGATGCTGACGGAAGATGTATGTGTGTGTCTTTGTGTGTGTTTCTCTCTCTCTCTCTCTCCCTCTTCTTCTCTTCTCTCTCTCTCTCTCTGTCTCTCTCTCTTCTCTCTCTCCTTCTTCTTCTCTTCTCTTCTCTCTCTCTCTCTCTCTCTCTCTCTCTCTGTTATTTCTTTTAAATTCTATTCACATATCTGCTTTTAGACGACTCTTTGAATGACATTCATGGTACAGACCCCTCGTTCTCCCTCACTCTCTCTCTACCTGCAACATGATTTAACTCTTTCACTCTCTCACCCCCTGCACTAGTTCCCAGCTTCCTGCAATACGTTGGTGTAAACTGGCTGATGGAGGAAGGTGACAGAATGACTGGACAGAGGAAGACGAGTCTCCTGTAGGGCCGCTTTGAAGACTGTGGTCACAGCTCCACGTAACTGTGTCAGGGACAAGAGGAAGACTTGTCGCCCAGAGTGCTCTTTCCCTGACATCAAAGAGTCATTGATGATGGTGGGGGGGGGGGGAGGGGGCTCTGGCTGGTTGCTGGGGTGTGTGCTTCACGCCTTGAGCTCTTGAACTACGCCCTAGTATGACTGAAAGTAGACAGCTACCGGCTGTCTCTAGTATAGACATGTTGTTGCTGTAAATATGTGTTCCCGTCACTGGTGTCGATGTGCCATCACTGTCACCTGAATGACAATACATACATTCATTGCCGGTTTTTTATTTGTTTGTTGATATAACAAGATTGTTTCAGTCTTCCTGTTTTGATGCTGACGGAAGATGTATGTGTGTGTCTTTGTGTGTGTTTCTCTCTCTCTCTCTCTCTCTCTCCCCTTCTTCTTCTCTTCTCTTCTCTCTCTGTCTCTCTCTCTGTCTCTCCTTCTTCTTCTCTTCTCTTCTTCTCTCCTCTCTCTCTCTCTCTCTCTCTCTCTCTCTCTCTGAACTAAACCAAACCAAAAATCTCTCTCTCTCTGTTATTTCTTTTGATGTCTATTCACATATCTGCTTTTAGACGACTCTTTCAATGATATTCATGGTACAGACCTCTCTTTCTCCCTCACTCTCTCTCTACCTGCCACATGATTTAACTCTTTCACTCTCTCACCCCCTGCACTAGTTCCCAGCTTCCTGCAGTACGTTGGTGTAAGCTGGCTGATGGAGGAAGGTGACAGAATGACGGGACAGAGGAAGACGAGTCTCCTGTTGGGCCGCTTTGAAGACTGTGGTCACAGCTCCACGTAACTGTGTCAGGGACAAGAGGAAGACTTGTTGCCCAGAGTGCTCTTTCCCTGACATCAAAGAGTCTTTGATGATGGTGGTGGTGGGGGCTCTGACTGGTTGCTGGGGTGTGTGCTTCACGCCTTGAGCTCTTGAACTACGCCCTAGTATGACTGAAAGTAGACAGCTACTGGCTGTGTGTAGTATAGACATGTTGTTGCTGTAAATATCTGTTGCCGTCACTGGTGTCGATGTGCCACTGCTGTCACCTGAGTGACAATACGTAAATTCGTTGCTGGCTTTTTTGTTTGTTTGTTATTGATATAACAAAGATTGTTTCAATCTTCCATTTTTGCTGCTGACGGTATGCGTGTGTATGTGTGTGTGAGTGTGTGTGTGTGTGTGTGTGTGTGTGTGTGTGTCCGTGCATGTGTGTGTGGTTTTGATGTGCGTGCGAGCGCGCGCGTGTGTGTGTGTGCGCGCGCGCGCGGGTGTGTGTATGTGAGTGTGTGTATGTGTATATGTGTGTGTGTATGTGTGTGTTCGAGCCTGCGCGAATGTGTGTGTATCAGAAATGTATGAAGAATAAGATCTCTCAAAAAATCGTGGACTGTTGAAGGGTCGCAGAAGTATAAGTCTGGAAAGTCAAGATCACACAGATCCTCCCCCCCCCCCCCCCTGAAGAAAAAAGTACCTACAACCAGCAGTTGTTTTTATGAAGGGTGCCAACAGCACTTTCTCTCGAAAATTCTGACTGTATTAGAAATTTGTTTCCTCTGTTGTAACAGTCTACTATTGTCCTTGATGAGCGTCAGGTGTTATTTAGTCTGAAGCGTCCTCATGGTTACAATGGCCTTTAGAGGTATGAATTTTGGATTTTCTATGAAAATGTTTTGGTAAAAAGGAGAACATTAGAATGGCTTGACGTCTCGTTACTTAATTATCATTATAATTTCTTGTCTTATTTGTAGGTTATACGTAAGATACTGATAACGAGGGTTTAGATCACAGGGCCTTTGGATGAGTGGGCGGTATGTGTGTTTTCAGGAGACAGTCGAGTATGTGTGTAATGCAGCTGGTAACATGTTGCTGAGACATTAATAGGCAACTGGTGTCGCTGTGGAAACCCCCCTCGTCCCTTTAGTTGTACACATGCGCATGTGTACATATGCAAGCACACATACATGTGCATCCCACTCATTCGCGAATGCAGGAGAGAGAGAGAGAGAGAGAGAGAGAGAGAGAGAGAGAGAGAGAGAGAGAGAGAGAGAGAGAGAGAGAGAGAAGAACTTCGCTGATCGATCTCTGATTCGTCCTTACATTTGTGTGAAAAAAAAAGGGGGGGGGGACGGGGTTGAGGAGGAGGAGAATGCGCGTGGACGAAAAGGACAGAAAGAGGAGGTGGAGGAGGAGGTGGTGGGTGGGAAGGAACTGAATAGTAAGAAGAATATGTGAATGCATGTGTGTGCGTGAAGGAGTAGAGGTTAGGGAGTAGTAGGATAAAAAAAAAAAAAAGAAGATGGAGAAAAATCGACGTGAGAATCAAAGCAGTCTAACTACGTACGACCCTCCCCTTCCCTTCCCTCCCCTCCCCTCCCTCTCCCTTCCCTTCCTGTGCCGTCCCCCACTCCCATCGTCTCATCCAATTCCCTAAACGCTCACCTCTCCTCATCTCTCCTCTCAGTCCTGTAAATCCTCTTCGCTCAGTGCCCCTTCTTCACTCCATCTCTCTCTCTCTCTCTCTCTGTCCTCTCTCTCTCTCTCTCTCTCTCTCTACCCCTCCCTTGAATCCGATGGCGCAGTGGTTTACTACTGGAGGGTAGTCATTAAGGAGAAAAGCCCCAAACGTCTGGCGCCTGTGGACTGGGCAACCCTTTCTTCTCGCTCGACATTATCGACTTCTGCTGGCTATCAATAGCGCTCGGCAGCCTCAGGGCGAAAATTGAAACCTCTCTAATAATCTTCGTTTGATTTTTTTTCCTTGTCAAACTTTCAGTCTTTTCTTTTCTTTTTTTTTTTCCTCTCTGCAAGTTCTGTTCTGTATTTTTGATTTTTTTAGGCTGTGTTTTCGAGTTTTTTGTGTTTTAATTTTTTTTATTCGTTTTTTGTTAGTTTTGTTTGTTCGTTTGTTTGTTCTGTTTTTTTTGTTTTGTTTGTTTTTTCTTTCTTTCTTTCTTATCTTCTTTCATTTTTTATCTACCTCAGCTCTCTCTCTCTCTCCCTCCTTCCCCCCTCTCTCTTTCCCCCTCTCTGTCTTGTTTGTTCGTTTCTTCATTCGTTCGTTTCTTTTTCTTTTCTTTTTTAATTCTGTTGTATTCAACCTTTTAAGATTTTTTTTATGTTTATCGTATTTGATTTTTTGTTGTTGATGCTTTTCATTTATTGATTCATTAATTCTTTGTTTTGATGCTTTTCATTAAATAAATAAATAAATGATTAATTAATTAAATCATCCATTTATTCATTCATTCATTTCCCCTTCTATTTTCTATTTTTTGTATGTTTTTTTTTCTTAGTGTTATTTCTTTTACTTTCATTTGTGATATATTTTCATGATGGCTGATTTTGTTTAAGGGGGGTGGGGGGTCTTTTCCTCTCCTTTCTTTCCTTCTCAAAGTTAATTTCTTTTCACTTTCCCTTGTTCTTTCTTTAAAGTTGATTTCTTTTCAGTTTTGTTGTTGTTCTTTTTTCACTGTCTTTTCTGGGATTCCATG
The DNA here is from genome assembly GCA_030674185.1 of Monoplex corrugatus. Lineage (NCBI taxonomy): Eukaryota > Metazoa > Mollusca > Gastropoda > Littorinimorpha > Ranellidae > Monoplex > Monoplex corrugatus. The sequence goes on along the minus strand of CM060307.1, from coordinate 33,699,233 downwards.
ATGTTTCTTTTCTTTCTTCTTCTTCTTTCTTGATTTCATTTCTGCTTTTCTTGTCTCTGTCTCTGTTTCTGTCTGTACTTTTCTGTCGCTGTCTTCGTCTTTCTGTCTCTGTCTGTCTGTCTGTCTGTCTCTGTCTGTCTGTCTCTGTTTCTGTCTGTACCTCTCTGTCGCTGTCTTCGTCTCTGTGTCTCTGTCTGTCTGTCTCTGTGTTTCTGTCTGTCTCTCTGTCTCTGTCTCTCTGTCTCTGTCTGTCTGTCTCTCTGTCGCTGTCTTCGTCTCTTTGTCTCTGTCTCTGTCTGTCTGTCTCTGTCTGTCTCTGTCTGTCTGTCTCTCTGTCTCTGTCTGTCTCTCTGTCTCTGTTTCTGTCTGTACCTCTCTGTCTCTGTCTCTGTCTGTCTCTCTGTCTCTGTCTTCGTCTCTCTGTCTCTGTCTTCGTCTCTCTGTCTCTGTCTGTCTGTCTCTCTTTACCCCCCCCCCCCCTTCCCCCTTCGTTTGTCTCTTTCTTCTTTGTGAAACATCATTGTAGTTGTTTTTAATTTCTTTTCGTTGTCTTCCGCAGTTTTGTTTTACCTCTCGCTTTTCTTCCCTTCATTCCTTTGTCTATTTTGTCTGTGTTCTTTTCTTGATTATTTTCTCTTTGTTTCTTCCTTGTCTTCCTCTCTTCTCGTTTGAATTATTTCTTTTCTCTTTTTTTTTCTGGAATGGGTTTTGCTTTAAACTGTCTTTTCCGTTTCGTTTTAAGGTTCTCTGCAAATCTTTTCGTCGATGCTTTTAGAGGGGTTTAGTGAATTGGAATGTTTTGGTCTAGTGATTAGTATGAAACTTAAGTTATTACGTCCGTCTCTCTGTGTCTGTCTGTGTGTGTGTCACTTAGTGTGTCTGTCAGTCTGTTTCTGTTTGTCTATCAGCGTGCCCATTTCTCTGTCTCTTTCTCTCTGTCTCTCTGTCTGTCTGTTCTGTCTCTCTCGCTCTAGTCTGTTTGTCTGTCAGCTTGCCCATCTGTCTCTGTCTCTCTCTCTCTGTCTCTCTCTCTAGTCTGTCTGTTAGCTTGCCCATCTCTCTCCGTCTCTCTCTGTGTCTCTCTTTCTCTCCCCTGTCTCTCTCCCCCTGTCTCTCTCTCCCCCCTGTCTCTCTTTCTCCCCTTATCTCTCTCTCCCACGCTGTCTCTCTCTCTGCCGTAGCGTGCAGTCTGGCTTTAAAGTTTTTATTTATAGATTTTTGTTACAAGACAGGGAACAGAGAAGATATGTCCAGAAGGGATTATATTAATGCTTCTTCAGACACTATTGTGAATTATGAATACGGTATTATTTAAGCCGGGGATGTTAACATTATATGCCACCAGAGAGAGAGAGAGAGAAAGAGGGAGAGTGAGAGAGAGAGAGAGAGGCAGAGACAGAGAAGAAGAGAGATAGACAGGCAGAGAGAGAGAGAGAGACAGAGGCAGAGAGAGAGAGAAAGAGGGAGATAGAGAGCGAGAGTGAGAGACAGACAGACAGGCAGAGACAGAGAGAGAGAGAGAGAGAGAGAGAGAGAGAGAGAGAGAGAGAGAGAGAGAGCGTGCATGTGTTACAGAGCAGGATACAGAGAAAGATGGTAAAAAAAAATGTTGAGGAATAGGAATCAGTAACTTATGAGAAAAACATATGCTCAACCAAACAAACAAGAAACAATGTCCTTAATAGATAGAAAGTAATAACTAAACACATAATCACAACACTTGTTTTTTCCATCCGTGGGTTATAGCACCCACTTTCGCTTGAATATACGACTGGATTTTAACGTGTTATGGACAGTGTTTTTTTTTCTTTCTTTTTTTTTTTCTTTTTTCTTTATTTTTTTTCCATGTAAGGCAGTCATACTCCAGTTTCGGCAACGTGCATGCTTTCTGTTTTTAAGTTTCCATAAGTCACCGAATACTTGTAGTATCTTTAACTCTTTGACTCCCGCACCCTACCCAACCACGCTAGCAGAGCAAAAACTTGACCTTTTTACTTCCTCAACCTATCCACCAGCTTCCTGCAGGAAGCTGGTCTGGTGCGGAGGAAGCTGGTAGATAAGGTGAGGAAGTCAAAAGGTTACGTTTTACAGTTGGTGGATTGGGTGCGGGAATGAAAGAGTTAACGTGCGTATTTGATATTCTTACGTGGACAGGGCTCCTTTGCTTGGCGGGTTGGCGACCTTGCGACCAAGGGTTGTTCGGACTCCAGCAGGTCTGTATGTGTTGACCTGGGAGATGGGGAAAATCCCTTCCTTTATTCATCAGGCTGTGCCCAAATTGGATCGAACCCAAACCTTCCAACTGCAATATCACGAACCTAGACCTTTCAACTGCAGTGTCACGAATCTAGATCTATTAACTGGAATATCACGAACCTAGACCTTCCAACTGCAATATCACGAACCTAGACTTTCCGACTGCAATATCGCGAACCTAGACCTTCCAACTGCAATATCACAAACCTAGACCTTCCAACTGCAATATCACAAACCTAGACCTTCCAACTGCAATATCAATTTCCGAACTACTCGACTGTATCCCACCCGTCCACCTCAACACTGACCAACGATTCAATATATATAAACCCGTCGTAAGACAATTATTGTGTTCATACAATGTAACAGGACTCTCAAACTACGAAGATGTCTTTTTGTCTGTACTTGTAAACTAATTCATTGTCCCTCTGTTTATTTTCAATGATTGATGATGATTTTGGGTATGAGCCATGCTGATTGGAGCACACAACTGACCAGACCTCTTGAACTTTTGAAACGGGTTTCTTGTTTTCTTATTTCTTTTTGAACTGGTAGTTCGACAACAGAGCTACTTTATCACAGCGGCATGACATTTTATTTCATTATTGATTTATCTCATTCTGTCTTGTTTTGTTATTTAGTTTTGATTTTGTAAGAGCTACCTTTTTTAATCTTTAGTAACGTTATTTACGTGTGTCTTCCTCTAGAAAGGCAACTTTATCACAATGGCGTGGCTGTCTGTATGTCATTTTATCTGATATTGATTTATCTCATTCTACCTTATTTTGTTATTTTTATTTGATGTTTTTAAAGCGCTACCTTTTTAAGCCGTCAATAACATTATTGACGTCGTGTCTCCCTTTAGAAAGGCAACTTTATCACAATGGCGTGGCCACCTGTATGTCATTTTATCTGATATTGATTTATCTCATTCTACCTTATTTTGTTATTTATATTTAATTTTTTTTAAAGCGCTACCTTTTTAAGTCGTCAATAACATTATTGACGCCGTGTCTCCCCAAGGAGGACCACTTTGCTGCTGACAGCTCATTCGAGCGGAGAGGGGGAAGCGGTGTAGGTCACACGCCGCCGCGGGCGCCATCTGATCGGAGTTGTCTGCGCTGAACGGGGAGGAAAATCAAATATTGAAACAACCCGACAACATCTTGCTCCGGTATTCACATTGCAGTTGATGAATTTGGAGAGAGAGAGAGAGAGAGAGAGAGAGAGAGAGAGAGAGAGAGAGAGAGAGAGAGAGAGAGAGAACAGTGGGGGGAGGGGGGGCAGGGGGCAGTAAGCAGACTCTACCAAACCAGAAACACTTTCAAGGACTGCTGCTGGACACACGTTTTTCCCCCTTGTATATCAGTCGGTACAACCATCAGGCATCCCAACAAACGAAGAGAGAGAGAGAGAGAGAGAGAGAGAGAGAGACATGTAAACAAAGCAAACGGGCAAGCAAGCAAGCTGGCAAGCAAGCAAGTAGGCAGGCAAGCAAGCAAGCAAGCTAGCTAGCAAGAAAGCAAACAAGCAAACAAAACCAAAGACATACACACACTGACACAGCCTCTGTCCAATTGATATAGCTCCTTCGCTGGTTTCAGAGACGTTACTGATGACCGATCACGTAAAGGATAAACGGGTAGTGGTGTGAGGCAGGTTGGGGAGTGGGTGGGTGGGTGAGGGATGGAGCACTGGCTGGATATTGGGCGCTTGGGTGTTAGGATGGCGATTGTGTTAGAGAATGGAGTGGAAGGAGAGTGTAGTGGAGCCGGTGGGGTCTTTTACAGTAATCGATCTCGAGATGGAGAGTCTGCTTTAAAACGCGGATGTAGATGTTAGGCTCGATATGCTTCCGGAATTCCAATGGTCTTTTCTTGCGTTTACGCTCGCTGTCTCTGTCTCTGTCTCTCTCTTTGTCTCTCTGTCTGTCTCTCTGGCTGGCTGACTGTCTGTCTGTCTCTCTGTCTCTTTCTCACTCTGTCTGTCTCTCTGTCTCTGTATCTATCTCCCTTTTCTCTCTCTCTTTCTCTCCCCCTCTCACTCTTTCTTCCCCCTTCTCCCTCTGTCTGTCTGTCTGTCTCTGTCTCTCTGTCTGTCTCTCTCACTTTGTCAGTCGATCTGTCTTTCTGTCTCCCCCCCCCCTCTATCAGAAAACTATATAAAAAAATAGTCTTTACTCACTTTGAAAAACAGTTTGATTCAGTTTCAGGAAAATTCCTATGACCTTTTTGTCTAAAACAAGCAAACAAAAAAACTTGCTTGCTTACTGCGTGTTATGCCATTGGCATGTAAAAGCTTCTGGACTGGCCTCTGTGTTATATAGTGTTTTAAGGCTTTGAGGTCTGTTCCATCTACTCATCATCATCTCATCATCATCATCATCATCATCATCATCATCATCATCATCCATCATCAGGTGCCCTGCCGCATGGCGTTGGCGACCATGGACTTCCAACTATCTCTATCTCTCGTTGCCCCCAGCATCTCCCCGCCCTCTTCATCCCCAGCCACTCTGCAAGTCCGTTCAGCATTCTCTCCCTGGGTCTACCTGGTGCTCTCTTTCCCTCCAGCTTTCCCGTTGTGAACAGGTGCTCCAAATCCCCCTTCCTCATAAAATGGCCTATAAATGTTGCCTGTCTTTTCCTAATCTTCCTTATGAGTGATCTACTTGTGTCTGCCTCCATCAAGACTGTCTCGTTTGTTTTCTTTGCTGTCCTTGGAACTCTCAACATTCTTCTGAGAAACCACATCTCGGCTGCCTCAATCTTGCTCTGGCTTTGCTTGCTGACTGTCCACGCCTCGCATCCGTACAACAGTATTGGTTCTATATAGCATTCTAGGACTCTCTTTCTGATGTTAAATGATAGGCATTTGTTGCTAAGAATGCTTGTCATCTTCTTGAATACTGTTTTGGCTTGTTAACTTCTTGTGATTTACATTGGACCTTGGCCATCTCTAAAACTTCGTAGAAGTTGTCGATGTCTTCCTGAGTACTTGCGGATGTTGGTGCATACACCTGTATGATGTTGATATCAAATGGTTTGCCTCTCAATTTGACCAGTAAAACTCTGTCGGACACTGCCCAGTATCCCTTAACTGCTTTTGATTTGTCTTTGTCAATTATGATGCCTACTCCTCTTTCATGTGAATTACCACCAGAGTATATCACTGTATATTCTCCTGATGTCATCTACTGGTTAGGGTAAAACAGAATGTGACTGCTGGATCTTGAGGGTAAAAACAAAATATTAAAAAATACCTTGTTTGTAAAAGATCCTTGGGAGTTTAACGTTGTGTTTTATACTCCCAGGGATCTTTTACAAACAAGGTATTTTTTAATACTTGTGAGGGGTTTGGGATGTTCAGTGTCATCACCTTTGTTTTCTCCTGGCTGACTTTAAGGTCTGCTTGTGCGATGAAGCGGTGTAAGTTCTTCTGCACGTGCTGGTGATTGTGGAAGGCCAGTGGTAGGTCATCTGCAAAGTCAAGATCTTATAGTGTTTAGAAGAGATTCCTTCAGATGCTACTTGGTTGGTCCTCAGTCTTTCATCTCATCACTCAGTTTACGGCCATGTTGAAGAGCAGTGCCTGGCATTACACATCCTTGTCTTACTCCTGTCGTCACTTCGAAATTGTGTTCATTATTTCCTTTGAGCAAGTGAGGTTTGTTTGAAAGATTTTGATGAGAAAGACAATCTGCTGTTCGATGCTATATGTTCGGAGTATATACCGTAGGCTGTTCTTATGTATGCTTTCAAAAACCTCAAAATCTACAAAGTTGATATAGAGTTGTCTCTGCCATTCTATGTATTTTTCGATGACATTTCTGGGATGAGTATTTGATCAGTACGTCCTCTTCATTTTCTGGACCCTGCGTATTCTTTCCTTGATTGTTTGTCTACTGTGTTTGAGATACGTTGAAAGGTGATTTTTGCGAGGATTTTAATTGCATTGGACAAAAGAGTGATTTTGCGGCAGTTAGTGCACTTTCTTTGGGCACCTTTCTTTGGATTCTTCGCTACAGTGCCCTTTTGTTCAGTCAGTTGGTATTTTCCTTCTCTTCCGTATAACTGTAAAGAGTAGCTTAAGCATTTTGCCAATTGGTTCTGAGTCGGTGTTGAACAACTCTGCGCTGTGGTTGTTATCTATCCAAAGGCTTTTGTATTTTTGAGTGATCTGATGACTGACATTATGTCTTCTTCTCTGTTGGTATAATATCAATATGTATCACTATTAAGGTCAGTCTCTGTTTTTTGTAGGTTAGCTTCTGCTGTTGGTAGTAGAGTGTTCAAAATTATAGAGAAGTGCTCAGCTCATCTAGTTTCCCATTCTGCCCGTCTGTGCTCGGTGTGTTGGTGGTTCTGATTCTTGTCACTGATCATCTGAATGATAATTGTACACTCACCCGTGCTCTCCTTTGCTGGCCGCATCTTCTGTCTCACTTGGAAGTACTACATAATCCTAATGATTTCAGACTAAATAATTTTAGACTTGATACAAAATTTGGCAAGAAACATCTATAAAGTTAACAGAAGAACGATTGCCTTGCCTTAAAGTGCTTTCTACAGGTTTGTGACTATTATGGCTAGTTTGTATGAATTTGTCGTATTACTGACGAATGATCCATATTGTGTTTCTGTGGAGTTTGAAGTGTGTATTAATGAAGAATGACGATATGTTATATGTTGTGTTTCCATAAACAAGAAAACAAACGAGACAGTCTTGATGGAGGCAGACACAAGTAGATCACTCATAAGGAAGATTAGGAAAAGACAGGCAACATTTATAGGCCATTTTATGAGGAAGGAGGATTTGGAGCACCTGGTCACAACGGGAAAGCTGGAGGGAAAGAGAGCGCCAAGTAGACCTAGGGAGAGAATGCTGGACGGACTTGCAGAGTGGCTGGGGATGAGGAGGATGGGGGAGATGCTAGGAGCAACGAGAGATAGAGATAGTTGGAAGTCCATGGTCGCCAACGCCATGCGGCAGGGCACCTGATGATGATGATGATGTGTTTCCATAACGTTTATGATGTTTCACACCCCTTGAAATGGGGCTTTGGCCTTTTTGAATAAATTTCGGATTCTGATTCTCTTCTGTTCCCTCATCTTTCCCTTCTCTCTCAATCTGTACCAAGTCTTTATCTCTCAGTCTGTTTTTCTCACAAACTGCACTTTACATTTGAAGGCCACTGCGATCGTAACATTTCGAAATGGATGTTTCGAAATGTGTGCAGAAACGGGGAAAAATCTTTGCTGACAAAATCTTCATACAAACGCACACAGTATGCTACGACTAGCATGCTCATGTGCATCCATATGCACACGCCGCACATACACACGCGCGGATGCGCACACACACACATACACACAGACTCTCTCTCTCTGTCTCTCTCTCTTTGTGTCAGTCTGTCTGTCTGTCTGTCTCTCTCTGTCAGTCTGTCTGTCTGTCTCTCTCTCTCTGTTTCTGTCCTTTCTCTCTGTCTCTGTTTTTCTGGCCGTCTCTCTGTTTGTGTCCTTTCTCTCTGTCTGTGTCTGTCTGTCTGTCTGTCTCCTTTCTCTCTGTCTCTGTGTCTTTGTCTCTGTCTGTCTGTCTGTCTTTCTCCTTTCTCTCTGTCTCTGTCCGTCTTTGTCTCTGACTTTGTCTCTATCTGTCTGCCTGTCTCTTTCTTTCTGTCTCTGTATATATCTCTGTTTGACTGTCTTTCTGTCTGTCTCTGTTTTCTCTCTCTCTCTCTCTCTCTCTCTCTCTCTCTGTGTCTTTGTTTCTGTCTGTCTGT
>CM060307.1:33681195-33688695 GCA_030674185.1 Monoplex corrugatus | reverse complement strand
GAGGGAGGGAGGGAGGGAGAGGGGATTGCGTGGTGTAATAAAAGAATCGGCGAAGCTAAAATAGCACTCAAGAAAATGAAAAGCGTTCTTACCAACAAATGTCTATCAGTTAACACCAGGAAGTGTAATATAGAACTGATATCGTGTCGATGCGAAGCGTGAACAGTCAACACGCAAGCAGAACAAGATTGAGGCAGCTGAAATGCAGTATTTAAGACGAATGTTAAGAGTTCCATAGACAGCAAATAAAACAAGCGAGACAGTCTTCAAGGAGGCAGACACAAAAAGAACATTGTTAAAGAAGATTAGGAAAATGAGAGCAATATTTACAGGACATTTTATGGGGCAAGAGAAATTAGAGCACCTAATCACAACAGAAAGCTGGAGGGAAAAAGAGCACCAGGCAGCCCAGGGAGAAAATATTGGACAGACTTGCGCAGTGGATGAAGGCAGACAGGGTGGGACAAGTACTTGCAGCAACAAAAGATAGATTCACATGGAGGGGCATGGTCGTCAACGCCCTGCGACAGGGTACATGATGATGATGAAGAAAGAAATGCTCGATAAAAGTTGAAATGGGAGGGGGTGAAGGGGGGAGGTTGGCATTCCTTTATAGGGTGGAGTGGAAGAAGGATGTTGAACTGATGAAATCTTTTACGGTGATCAATTTTAAGATGGTTAGTCTTCATTAAAAACCTGGTGTAGATAGTTGACGTGTTTTATATGGTTCTCGAATTCGATGGCTTCTCTGTGCTTGCTGTATGTCTCTGTGAGTGCTTGTCTGTCTGTCACTCTCTGCGTGTCTTTGTCTTTCTGTATCTCACTCTCTGTTTTTGTCTGTCAGCCTGTTTATCTTTGTCTGTCTCTCTGTCTTTGCCTCTCTCTCTCTCTCTCTTTCTCTCTCTCTCACGTTCTCTTTGTCTCTCCCTCTGTTTTTTTTTTTATTGTCTTTCATTCTTTCTGTCTTTGTTTGTCTCTCACTCTTTCTGTCTTTGTCTCTCACTCTTTCTTTGTCTGTTTGTCTGTGTCACTCTTCCTGTCTTTGTCTCTTATTCTTTCTATCATTGTCTCTCACTTCCTGTCTTTGTTTGTCTCTCACTTCCTGTCTTTGTTGTCTCTCACTTTCTATCTTTGTCTCTCACTTTCTGTCTTTGTTTGTCTCTCATTTTCTGTCTTTGTCTTTCACTCTGTCTTTGTCACTCACTTTCTGTCTTTGTCTCTCACTGTCTGTCTTTGTTTGTCTCTCAGTTCCTGTCTTTGTTTTTCTATCACTTTCTGTCTTTGTTTGTCTCTCACTTCCTGTCTTTGTTTTTCTATCACTTTCTGCCTTTGTTTGTCTCTCACTTTCTGCCTTTTGTTTCTCACTGTCTCTCACTCTCTGCTTTGTTTGTCTCTCACTCTGTCTTTGTCTGTGTCTCACCCTGTCTTTGTGTGTCACTCTCTTTGTCTTTGTCTCTCACTTTCTGTCTTTGTTTGGCTCTTACTCTGTCAGAATTTGACAGTCTCAGTCTCTTTCTTTATCGGTCTCTCGCTTTCTTGTCTTTGTCAGTCTCTCGCTTTCTCGGTCTTTGTCTCTCATTTTGTGTTTGTCTCTCTCTCTGCTGTTTCTCATTCTGTCTGCTTTTATCTGTCTTTCTCTATCCTACGATGTGTGTGTGTGTGTGTGTGTGATGGTGGTGTGTGTGTGTGTGGGTGTGTGGGGTGTGTGTGTGTGTGTGTGTGTGTGTGTTTGTGTATGTGTGTTGTGTGTGTATGTGTGTGTGTGTGGTTGTGGTGGTGGTGTCAAGTGACACAGAACAGCTGCTATCGTGTCATGTGCTGTTACGTCATGACATTATCTGATGTGGCGTGTTGGGTTTCAACCCTGTTCCGTGCATGTTGCCCTTTTTGGAAACTGAAATTACGTGCTTACGTGTACGTGCGCGTGCGTGCGTGCGTGCGTGCGTTTGTGTGTGTGTGTGTGTGTGTGTGTGTGTGTGTGTTGTGTGTTAAGCACCACGCGTGAGCGCGTTTTGTGTGTGTGTGTGTGTGTGTGTAAGAGAGAGAGAGGGGGAGGGAAGAGAGAGAGGGAGAGGGAGGGAGGGGAACAGAGACAGAGACAGGCAGAGACAGAGACAGGCAGAGAGAGACAGAGAGAGGTATTGAATTTTTCCAAAGTTAGACGTTATTAGCTAAAAGCCATTTTTCAAACTTGCTCCGCTGATTTACATATCTGACTAGACCTGAAAATGTTAAGAAAAATAAGCACATCAATAAATCGTTAATGTAAGAAATAAATACACAAGGAACTCAAAGAGAAACAGCACTGGGAAGAAAGAACGAGACGGGGAGAGGAGAGAGAGAGAGAGAGAGGAGAGAGAGAGGCAGGCAGACTGGCGGAGAGAGGCAGGCAGACAGGCGAGAGAGAGACAGACAGACGGGACACAGAGAGAGGCAGGCGGCAAGCAGACAGAAAGCAGACAGAACAGACAGACAGACAGAGATTTCGATACATATTTGTGTGAGAAACAGAATAAGAGGATATCAATGTTTTCTCAAGACACCGCTGCTTTCGACGCTGACAAGTAGCCATACACTGGATGGGGGACAACACATCCCATAAAAAACGAATAGAAAGCAGTTTTGGCGCCAAGTCAGTACTTTCTTTCTGGGCATGTCAGATCCAAGCCCAGTGTCTTGAGAGTTTTCGTCTTTCATCTTTCGTTCTTCTTAGAAATTCTGCTGAATCGATCACTGCTTTAGGAGAGAGAGATAGAAAGAGAGAGAGAGAGAGAGAGAGAGAGAGAGAGAGAGTGAGTCCTTGTGTATGAGAGAGACAGAGAGAGACAGAGTGTGTGTGTATGTGTGTGAGTGTGTGTGTGTATGTAGAGAGAGAGAAAGAGACAGACAAACAGTCAGAGACAAGAGAGAGACAGACAGACAGAGTCAGAGACAAGAGAGAGAGACAGACAGACAGAGAGACAAAAGAGTCAGAGAGAAGAGAGAGAGAGAGACGAGAGAGAGAGAGGCAGAGAGAGAGAGAGAGAGAGGAAGGAGACGAGAGAGAGAGAGAGAGAGAGAGAGAGAGAGAGAGAGAGAGAGAGAGAGAGAGAGAGAGAGAGAGAGAGAGAGAATTCTTTTACGGAAGACTCAGCTGGAATGTGTATTACAAATATACTGTAAAACAAGATATGAATCAACAATCGTTCCGATGAATATTGTTCACAAACTGATTTTGTATAATATAGTTGTAGCTCTCAACAGATTGATTTTGTATAATATAGTTGTAGCTCTCAAGGAGATGAGCAGGGCAAATACGCTCGAATAACAGTTGAATATTAAAGCATTATATTTGTCACCTGCTATGGGGGACTGGCTGACTTGATAAAGCCATGACTCAAGATCTTGCGTCTGGAGTGCAAGCCCAGCCTGCAGCATACACATTGGTTTGTTCGCTGCCGATCTTAATGCTCCGATCATTCTGGTGGAAGGCGGTGGTAGGCTTGGGCAGCTATGATAAAGGAGTCATTATTTTCATCATGTTGATTGACAACGGAGGCCATGTGTAGTATTGATTAGGAGGGGGGCTTTTTCTGATGTGAGACAAGTTTATACTTAGTAGCCGGCTACATTTTCATTCAGTCCCCGTTTAAAAAGATGAGATCCACAGGCACACATTCGATTACAATATAGACACGATTGTTCCAACGAGAGATTGATACAAAATACTAGTATCTGATACAAAACCCATAACGTTAGGTAACACCTCAGGACCTGTCCAGCTCATGGGTTTACGTGCCATGATCATTTTGGATCTTCTTCATCACATGGCAGCTGTGACGTCAGTGCATCATCATCATCATCATCATCATGTGCCCTGCCGCATGGTGTTGGTGATCATGGCCCTCCATATGTATCTATCCCTTGTTGCCGCAAGCACATCTTCCACACTCTCTGTCCTCAGCTACCCTGCAAGTCCACCCTGTATTTTCTCCCTGGGTCTCCTGGTGCTCTCTTTCCGTGAATATTCTCGGGAAAGTAGGATGGTGGTTTCCCGTTGCCTTCCATCGGTGCATATGGCATTTATTCCGAGCGCGGGGAGGTCATCCTGTGAAACTGAAACTGATATGAAGTTAAAACTGAAATCTGATGGTCTGAGTTTTTGATAGGTACTATCCCTCTCCTCTTCTTCATCATTCGAAGACCTTACCATCGTGTAGAATACTTGTTCAGGATCAAGGAGCCTGCCAGGTAATTGCTGGCTAATTTGGGTGGATCGCATATGGAATTGTTCAAGTGCGATGAATTCTAGAACAAGTTCCAAACTCCAAACATGCTATGGGAAAGTTTAGCTGGATTATGTTTGTCTTTCGAAAACTGTTTGCCGAAGAAAAAGTTTCATTAAAGCTTTTTTCTTGTTTTATTTACTTTTTAATTTTTTTTTTATTAAATATGTATTTTGCTAATCGTTTGTCAATAACGTCAGTAACATTTCTCAACGTCATTAAATGTTTGATAAGGCAAGATTTCTTAACTGAACGTTTGACAGAAGTTTTTCTGCAAACGTTTTATTGAATATAACCCCCCCCCCCCCCCCAAAAAAAAAAAAAAAAAAAAAAAAAAAAAGAACAGAAAAAAGAAAATAAGAAGGTAGTAACACTTGGTGCTAAATGTCTCGAATTAAAACTGACGGCCAGCGTTCAAGCAAAATCAGAAACACAAAATAGAATCAGAACGCGTGTTTGATATTACAAAAGACAAGACAAGATAAGTATAAGATAAGACCAGTCTTGTCTTGCTTCTGTCTTGTCTTGTCCTGTCTTGTTTAGTGATATCAGATACGTGCTCCATTTTGTGTGTTTCAGGTTTAGACGATTCTCTGTCATTAAACGTTCGGCCCAGACATATAAATGCCTACTGCTAAATGTTTGGATAGACATTTCCTTCGTAAAACGTTTGGTACAAAAAATCTGTATTTTTACTGAAACAGAAAAGTACCTGACAGACCCCGCCCCCCCCTCTCCTGTCTGTCTGTCTGTCTGTCTCTCTCTCTCTGCGTGCGTGCGTGCGTGTGTGTGTGTGTGGGGAGTGTGTGGTGTGTGCGAGAGTAGTGTGTGTGCGTGTGTATGTCTATATATGTGTGTGTGGTGTGCGCGCGAGAGTGTGTGTCGTGTGTGTGTGTGTGTGTGTGTGTGTGTGTGTGTGTGTGTGTGAGAGAGAGAGAGAGAGAGAGAAAGAGAAAGAGAGAGAGGTTTTGTGTATGTGTGCGTGTGTGTGAGAGAGAGAGAGATGGTGTGTGTGTGTGTGTGTTTATCTGTGTGTGTGTTTCTCTCTCTCTCTGTCTCTCTGTCTCTGTCTCTGTCTCTCTCTCTCTCCTCTCTCTCTCTCTCTCTCTCTCTCTCTCTCTGTGTGTGTGTGTGTAGCAAGAATACCTGTTGCGAAACTGACTGGAAAGAATTGTCAAGAAAGCTAACGATCAGGGATTTTGAGAAAAGCAATTTTCGCCGTTTGCCCTTCACGTTGCGACGTTATCCGATCAAGTCACCCCCCTCTTCTCTTCCCCCCCTCCGCACACACACACACACATACAGACACACACACGCGCGCGCGCGCGTGAACACACACTCACACAAGCACACGGATAAGCGCGCGCGACCACACACACATCGCGCTAAAAGCACATGTGATAGACGTAAGAAACAACGACGAACATATACACACACTATACTACGTACACACACAGGCAATACTCATAGAACAACACACACAACAAATGCATACACACACAACTACACACACACAGGCCACCGCGCACGCACACACACAAAACATACATACACAAACAAACACACACACACACACGCACACACCGAGACATACACACAACACATACACACAAACACAACACACTCAAACACAGCACCACCCCACACAACAAACACAGCGCGCGCGCGCGGATGAACTCAACACAGATCCACTTCCATCACCGCTGAGCGGCGGCGCGAGGATTCACAGTTTTTTTTTCCTTGGTCTTCAGCACGTCCCGACGTGTGGGCGTCAGAGGAGGGGTGGAGGCTGGGGGTGCCATAGTGCGTGGGGAGGTGGAGGGGGAGGGAGAGAGGGATTGAAGGATGGGAATAGTAAGGAAAGAGGGAGTTGGAGAAAGAGGATTGGATGGAGTGGAATCATTTTCTCTTGTGTCACAACAGTGTGTGTGTGTGTGTGTGTGTGTGTGTGTGTGTGTGTGTGTGTGTGTGTGTGTGTTGTGTGTGTGTGTGTGGTTTTGTGTGTGTGTGTGTGTGTGTGTGTGTTGTGTGTGTTGTGTGTTTTGTGTGTGTGTGTCTGTGTGGTGTTGTGTGTGTGTTTGCACACCGTATGCGTATATATTGTTTACCACAGAATTTTTCTTTTGTATAACAGAATTGCGCCAGTGGGAAGAAAGTCGTTTGTTGCCATTGGATCTTTTACGTTTACGTGCCCTAAGTGCAAGCTGCTCCGTCGGGAGGGAGGATGGGGGTTGAGAGTGTGGAGGGTATAAGAAAATCTTTATACGTCTTCTGATCGAACCCAGGGTCTCTAGGTGTCCCAGGCAGGTGGTGTATATATACTGACCACCAGGACCACAATGGAAATGTTGAAGAAAAGGCGAGTTTGGGGGTTGTTGGACAGGGTAACTACATATGCACTTCACCCAGCAAGCCAGCAATTGTTGGTAGAAGCGATTTTGGGGTTGTTGGACAGGGTAACTACATATGCACTTCACCCAGCAAGCCAGAATTGTCTGGCAGACTCCTTCTTGAGTTTGCAGCAAAACCTGGCAACGTCTTGAAATGTGGACTCGGCATCAAGAAATCCATTGCTGATCGCTGTACTGTCCCAGTTGCAGGATTTCTCTACTGTCAGGATCTTCTGGTTGTTGTTGATGTCAGTCGAGGTGATGAAGCGCCGCAAGCCAGAGGCGGTGTTGGCTGAAATAGAGCCTGTATCTTCGGTAGCCAATGTTGGCTGAAATGCAGCCTCTCTCTTCCGTAGGCAGTGTTGGGTGAAATAGAGCCTCTCTCTTCCGTAAGCAGTGTTGGGTGAAATAGAGCCTCTGTCTTCCATAGGCAGTGTTGGTGAAAAGAGCCTCTGTCTTCCGTAGGCAGTGTTGGCTGAAATAGAGCCTCTGCTCTTCCGTAGGCAGTGTTGGGTGAAATAGAGCCTCTGTCTTCCGAAGGCAGTGTTGGGTGAAATAGAGCCTCTTTGTCTTGCCGTTAGGCAGTGTTGGGTGAAATAGAGCCTCTGTCTTTCCGTAGGCAGTGTTGGGTGAAATAGAGCCTCTCTCTTTCGTAGGCAGTGTTGGGTGAAATAGAGCCTCTGTCTTCCTGAGGTGGTGTTGGCTGAAATAGAGCCTCTCTTTTCCTTATGCAGTGTTGGCTGAAACATAGCCTTTATCTTCCTGAGGCGGTGTTGGGTGCAACGTATCCTCTATCTTCATGAGGCTAATGGTAAGGCTGAAATGTCCGCAGATCGCAGCAATTT
>CM060307.1:33648695-33676195 GCA_030674185.1 Monoplex corrugatus | reverse complement strand
TCTTTTTATCCCCAAGAACCGCCTGAACAGTTTTGAAGTGCGCGTGGACGGGTGTGTGTTTTGTGTGTGTGTGTGTGTGTGTGTGGTGTGTGGTGTGTTATATATATATATGTGTGTGTGTGTGGTGTGTGTGTGTGTGTGTGTGTGTGTGTGTGTGGAGTGTGTGTGTGTGTATATGTGTATTTATATATAATATATATATATACATATATGTATATATGTATATATGTATATATATATATATATATATATATATATATATATATATATTTATATATATATATGTGTGTGTGTGTGTGTGTGTGTGTGTGTGTGTGAGGGAGATAGAAAGAGACATTCTTATAAGAGACAAAGGTGTGTGTACGTGCACGCGTTTCTGTATGTATGTGTGTGTGTGTGTGTGTAAGAGCTAGTCCACTGACAGTTTGTTTCTCTAAAAATGAAACATAAGTTCCCTAACTTTTCCTTCGCTCTTGGTCAGACTTCAATCCTTCCCCACCCCCCACCAGCCCCCTTTCCCCAGATAACTGTTCGAAAAGAATTTTGAAAGACGTATGTGTGGGCGTGTAAACGTTTGCGAGTATGCGTGTGTTTATAGATAAATGAGATAGACGATTCAATCTTCTTGTGGTGATGAATTACGCACAAGTTTGGCTCAGCTCTCGTAGATCTTATACATTGTGTTGGCGTTTTTAGTGTGGGTGGGAGGAGGGGGGGATTCTTGTTAAAAGGATTTACTGTATGATATTCGAGCTGATTTCTTCGAGAGGAGCGTGTCGCCATTGTGAAGGGCCACCCATTTGTTTCTGTTCTGTTTTAAGTTTGTTAAGCTTGAGTTTCGTATGTTTTTTTTATTTTTTTTATTTTCGAGGGCTGCTTTTGTAGTCGTGGGATGTTTTCATCATCATCATCATCATCAGGTGCCTTGCTGCATGGCGTTGGCGATTATGGACTTTCATCTGTCTCTATCTCTTGTTGCCTCAAGCATCACTTCCACCCTCCTTGTCCCCAGCCACTCTGCAAGTCCGTCCAGCATCTTCTCCTGGGTCTACCCGTGCTCTCTTTTCCCTCCAGCTTTCCGTTGTGACCAGGTGTTCCATTCCCCTTTCCTCAAAAATTGCCTATAAATGTTGCCTGTCTTTCCTGATCTCCCTATGATGATCTACTTGTGTCTGCTCCATCAAGACTGTCTCGTTTTTTTCCCTCCAGCTTTCCCGTTGTGACCAGGTGTTCCAATTCCCCTTTCCTCAAAAAATGGCCTATAAATGTTGCCTGTCTTTTCCTGATCTTCCTTATGAGAGATCTACTTGTGTCTGCCTCTATCAAGACTGTCTCGTTTGATTTCTTTGCTGTTCATGGAACTCTTAACATCCTTCTTAGAAACCACATCTCGGCTGCCTCAAACTTGTTCTGGCTTTGCTTGTTGACTGTCCACGCCTCACAACCGCCATTCAAGAACTCTCTTCTTGATGTCAGTTGATAGGCATTTGTTGGTAAGAATGCTTTTCATCTTCTTGAATTTTGTTTTGGCTTGGCCGATTCTGCTGGCTATTTCTGATGTGCATCTGCCGTCTGATGAAATGATCGTTCCCAGGTATTTAAACTTATCAACCTGTGTCAAGGTTGTGCCGTTTGCTGTTATTTTGCATGAGGGGATTTCATGTTTTTTACTGATCACCATGACTTCAGTCTTCCTGCTGTTTAGTTCCAACCCCTTACCTTTGCTGTCCATTTCAAGTATAATCACAAGGTTGATGTTTTACGTGCGTCAAGTGTATGCATACTGCACTCGGGATCTTGGTTTATCGCAGCGGCTTATCTGAAGGACTAGCGCTCAGACCCCGCTCAAGGTATAGTGGAGGGCATGAGACAGTGGGAAAAAAAACCCCTGTCAGCATGGGCTTTGAACCTTGAGTTCTTGCGTCCCAGGCGGATGCTGTGACCACCCAGTCACTGATGCATTGTTTGACAGTGGTAGTGAATTATGCACAACGTGTGTGTTGAGTCGCGAAGTGTCTGCCTTGTCTCTGGAGAAATACAGCGCCCTGTGTGTGCAGTAGGGGGTGGTGTAGGGGTGTGTATGTGTGTGTGTGTGTGTGTGTGTGTGTGTGTGTGTGTGTGTGTGTGTTGTGTGTGTGTATGTTGTGTGTATGTATGTGTGTGTGTATGTTGGTGTGTGTGTTGTGTGTGTGTGTATGTGTGTGTATGTTGTGTGTGTGTTGTGTGTGTGTGTATGTGTGTATATGTGTTGTATGTGTGTATTGTAGTATGTGATGTATGTGTGTACGTGTGTGTGTATGTGTGTGTGTGTATGTGTGCGTGTATGGGGAATTGCATTAAAGAAAGCTGGAAAGGAGTAACTTTCGTTCTATTCGTCTTCATTACTCCTTTGTCGCTTATCCCCACACCGCTCATTTCGACTGTTAAACACACTTCCGAACCCATCGATACTGAGGTCACCATGACACCAGGGCAGGAAGGTGCCTAGGACAATTTTATCACAGTGCTATGGTGATGAGACTGGGAATGATTTTCATGATATATGGGGAGTTCTCTTTCAGACCGAGACTGCGTTACAGTGTTGTGTGCACTGTAGTCTACGCTTACTTTCTACTGGCGTTAGCCACACTGGAGAGATGCAGACACCCGTGGTGTTAGTCAGGGAAATGTGAGCGACGCCCTCGATGACGCATTCGCAAAGTGGATGACACTCGACTGTGTGGTCCTAGTCTTCCCAATGAGCCCATAGCACACTTAGATCAGTGGCCGGTTTGGGTTGAAAAATCCCATGAAAATCTAAACTAGTGGAAGTTCGAGCATAGGAGTGTATTTTCCTGGTAAAAGAATTCTAGGAATGTTTTTTTTTTTCATGGAAGAATACACTCCTTTATCCAAGAAAAAGTAACTTGACTCATGAACGGGCCTGGTTTACGCCAGGATATAGACTCATGATCGGGACTGGTTTACGCCAGGATATAATTATTATAATAGTAAGCATAGAGTACAGCCTGTCACGCAGTCTCAGTCCTAGATGGAACTCCGTTGCATCATGTTTTTATCAGCCTCCTCCTCCTCCTCCTCATTGTTGCGCTATTAAAACTGTGCGAGCTTCTGTGGCCATAAAGGTGGCGTAGAAAGCGAGTGAAAGAAAGTTCACTCAGGAAATCTGCACTTTCCCAGGAAAAAGATCCTTAACTTTTTATGAAAGTGTGCGCACATGTTTGGCGAAAGAAGAAAACTTGACACATCCGTGTGGTCACTTTCGACACAACATGAAACAACCAAAATAGTACGGAAAGGGTTTGTAATGTGTCACTTTAGGCAAATGGGAATTAACATTTGTGACTCTCTGTCTCTGTCTCTGTCTCTCTCTCTGTCTCTGTCTGTCTGTCTGTCTGTCTGTCTGTCTGTCTGTCTGTCTGTCTCTCTCTCTCTCTCTCTCTCTCTGTGACATTGTGTGTGTGTGTGAGAGAGAGAGAGAGAGATTTTGTGGGTGGGGTGTGTGTGTGTGACTGTGTGTGGTGTGTGTGGGTGACTTTGTGTGTGTGTGTAGGTGTGTGTGTGTGTGTGTGAGAGAGAGAGAGAGAGAGAGAGAGAGAGACTGGTTGTGGGTGGTGTGTGTGTGTGTGTGTGTGGTGTGTGTGTGTGTGTGTGTGTGTGTGTGAATGTGTGTGTGTGTGTGTGTATGTGTGTGTGTGTGTGTGTGTGTGTGTGGTGTAGTGTAATTTTCAGATTCGCTACCTGGTTACTTCCTTGCATCTTTTATTAAATCGTTAGTTTTATCCTTTAATTGATTGTTTGTTGAATTGGGAAGTTGCACGAGTTGGCCGTATCAGATTCTGATTTTCATCCCCTTGTTCATAAAATGGACAAGGAATAGAAAAAGAAAGAGGGGGAGTGAGTGATGGAGAAAGAAGGAGAGATATAAAGAAAGAAACAAGACCATTAATAATGAACTGAAAATACCACTGTATTGCGAAACATACATGTGAATCAGACCGATCTCATTTCAGGGGGATTAGCTGAAAAGGTCACAACCAAGACCCTTCAGACAGTTTGAAAAGGTCATTCTTAAAAAGCACTCGTAAATTCGAGGTTTTCCCCCCAGAAAGTAATGGTATTACTCTGTAGAGTGGTCATCCTTCCGATAGATTCACTCTCTCGCTTTTGGTTAGATTCCTGGCAAGCTTAGATATGATCCACGCATGTAAAATAGCCTTTGGCTTCATAGGCATTCTGGCTACATTTCTCTAACAAAATTTGTTCGTGTTTTTCTTTTTTCTTCTTCTGTTATCTGTCCGTTTGTAGCATGATGGGTGCTCCGGGGATGAGTGTTATACAGGCGATCAGAAATACGTGAATAGAGAGAATCAAGTGATGAGTGATGATTGCCAAGATATTTTCTCAAGGCAAAGCACTGTAATGTAACAAACACACAACGCAGCATAATGTAATAAAACACTTGAGAATGCTGTATAAAACAGCACAACACAATACAATACAATATAGCACACAACACAACACAATATAACACAATACAACTCAATGTATTGCAGTGCAAAAAATACCACAATACAATAGTACAATTATGATACAATGCCATACAATAAATGATACAATACTGTACAATACAACACATCAGAGTACAATAGAATAAAACAATACAATACCGTGCATCAGAACGCAATAATAATAATAATAATAATAATAATTACAATATTTATATAGCGCAAAATCTTGATAAAATCAAATCTAAGCGCTGAAGCAGACACACACGCAGGCACGCACGCCCGCACACACACGCACGCACACACACAGACACACACACACACACACACACACACACCCCACACACACGCATGGCTATAAATGGGGAGAAAGAATAAAAGCAATAAAAGCAAGAATAAAAGCAATGGGAAATTATAGAGAGCATAGCATACAATTATATATTATAACCATGTGGTTCCCTCCGAGCGGAGACAGGCTGCAGAGGGGAGGGTTGAGTGAGGTTAGGATTTTATGCAGGAGAGAAAAGGTGAGTTTTGAGAGCGGACTTGAAGGAGACAAAAGTAGGTTGCTGACGGACTGAGAGAGGAAGTTTGTTCCAGGAGAGTGGACCAGAAACAGAGAAGGCTCGTGGACCATAGGTATTGAGCTTAGTGCGTGGAAAGCGAAGAGTCAGAGGATCAGAGGCAGAGCGGAGGGTACGTGAGGGAACATAGATCTCAAGTAGGCTTGACAGGTAATCGGGGGCTGCGTTATTGAGGCTTTTGTAGCACATGGTGTCTAGTTTGTACTGTATGCGCTTTGATACAGGGAGCCAGTGAAGTTGTGCCAGGAGAGGAGATATGTGGTCAGCTTTTTTCTTTTTGAGTACAAGGCGTGCAGCATTGTTTTGAATGCGCTGTAGGATGTGAATGGTGGAGGCAGGAAGACCAGACAGGAGTGAATTGCAATAGTCAATGCGAGACATTATGAAGGAGAGAACGAGTTTTGCAGTTGTTTCGACAGAGAGATACTTCCTGATCAGCTTTATACGATGGAGATGATAGTAGCAGGATCTGGCAGTTTGAGAAACAAAGTTGTTCATGGAGAGGGTAGAGTCAATGCAGACACCAAGGTTTTTAGCTGAATCAGAAATTGGGACTGATGTGTTTACATAATGGGAGAGAAAGAGGAGGCAGCTGAGAAAGTTTCTGACGGGTGCCAATGAGGATAGCTTCTGTTTTGTCGTCATTAAGCTGAAGTCTATTGTGTGTCATCCAGTTCTTAATGTCCGAGTAACACTCAGTGGTGCGAGTCAACAGGCGCTGTATATTATCAGGTGAGTCACTGTCTTGAAGTTGGGTGTCATCAGCATAGAAGTGGTGTTTTATAGAATGGGAGTTGGTGATGGTGGACAGGGGGAGGTGTAAAGAGTGAAAAGAACAGGGCCAAGGACAGATCCTTGTGGAACACCACAGGTCAGGTATGCAGGTTGAGAGTAAGTGCCATTGATGAGAACGGTTTGTTTTCTGTTTGATAGGTATGAAGTGAACCAAGACAGAGCAATGTCAGAGATGCCAAAAGTATGATGAAGTCTAGAAAGGAGAATACCATGATCAATGGTATCAAAGGCTGCAGACAGATCAAGGAGTGTGAGGAGAGAGACTTTGCCAGTATCAGTTGCAAGGAGGAGATTGTTGAGAATGTGTAGTAGGGCAGTTTCAGTGCTATGGCACTGGCGGTAGGCTGACTGGAAAGGATTGAGGAGATTGTTGGCAGACAGGTGAGAGTTCAGCTGGTTGAGGACGACTTTTTCAAGGAGTTTTGACAAGAAAGAGAGATTAGAGATAGGCCGGTAATTTTTCAGTTCATTTGGATCTAAATTGTGTTTCTTGAGGAGAGGGTGAACAATAGCAGACTTGAAAGAATCTGGGACAGTTCCAGTTTGAAGAGAAGTGTTGATGATGTCAGTGATGAATGGGAGGAGAGTAGGGAGACAGTCGGCGTAGACAGAACCTGGAAGAGGATCCAGTTCGCAGGTTTTGAACGACATGGATCTGATTGTGTTGAGAATTTCTTCTTGTGAGACTGGGGTAAAAGTAGTGAGAGGTGTGCCAGAGAAGGAAGGGTCAGGTGGGCATGGTTGACAGGGTGTCCTGTCAAGCCTGTCACGAAGAGTTTTGTATTTTGGTGGTGAAATAGTTGGAGAATACAGATGGGAGTTCTTCATTTGTATGTTTTGTTGGGAGAGGTAAATCTTTTCGTGTGCCAAGGAGATGATTCATGGTTGTAAAGAGTTCTTTTGAAGAAGAGGCATTCAGGATTTGGTTTGGAAATAGCTTGTTTTTGCTGATGCAATGAGGGTGGATACTTTTGTTTTAGAGGCTTGGAAAAGTTGCCTGTGTACAGTGAGTTTGGATTTGCGCCAGCGGCGCTCTGCTCTGCGGCGGGCACGTTTTGCACAGGCGATCTCATGAGTGAGCCAGGGGGTAGGGGGGCGGTCAGGTAAAAGACGGGTTGTGGCTGGAGCATGAGTGTCCAGAAGATGGTGGAGAGTAGTATAGAATTCATCGGCAAGGTTATGTGACTTTTCAGAAAGGAGACGGGAGGCATCAGATGAAAATGTGGAGAGGTCGATAGATTTGAGATTGCGTCGAGTCACTGTGCGCATGGTACGGGAAGGAGGAGAAATGTCGAGAGAACAGAGAATTGCAGAGTGGTCAGATGGAAGGGCTGAAGTTAGACGGGTAGAAAGAACTAAGCAGTTGTCAGTAGCGGAATACAGTACAATACAAAATAATACAGTACAATAAAACACATCAGAATACAACACAGTACAATTCAATAAGGAAACAACACAATACAGTGCAGTGCAATACAGTGCAAAATACAACGATTACAATACAATGCATGACATAAAATGGCACACGAGACACAGTACTGTAGTTACAACAGACAGCAGAACAGAACATAGAGTTACAACACAGGACACACACACACAGACAGACACGCGCGCGCGCAAGCACACACATACACACGCACGCACGCACGCATACACACACACTCACACGCACGCACGCACACACACACGCGCGCACATACACACACCACACACACACACACATTCTCTCTCTCCTTCTGTCTCTTTCATCCACGTACACAAACGCAGACACAGACATTCAGACAGACACACACACACACACACACGCACGCACACACACACACACACACACACACACACACACACACACACACACACCACGCACGCACATGCACACACGCTTTCTCTCTCTCTCTCTTCTCCTCTCTCTCTCTCTCTGTCACTTTCTCTCTCTGTCTGTGTTTCTCTCTCTCTCTCTCTCTCTCTCTCTCTCTCTCTCTAGCCACACACATACACAAACACGCACACAGACACACACACCACACACACACACACACACACACACACACACACACACACACACACACACACACACACACACACACACACACACACACACACACACACAAACCCCGAATCGATACAACATTAACACCATAGTCTCGCTGTCAGCCTCCGTTTTCCGGCATTCTGAGATGATACCCTTTTGAGTAAAAGCGACAATCAGATGACAAAAACCATATCATTCCCTCTTACTGAATCGAAGGACGGGCAGTATTTTCCTCATGATTTGAAACCGTTCAACGGCAGTCAGTTTCAATTTTCAACACAAGTGACTCTTCAAATCCCCAATTTCTTCCCAAACACGAAAGAAAGAAAAAATAGATAAAAGGAAAGAAAGAATGAAGCATTGAAAGAAAGAAAGGACTAACTGGAAGAAAGACAGGAGAATAGAACGAAATGAAACAAAACAAAACAGAACGAAACGAAAACAAAACAAAGAGGAAAGAAGTAAAGGAAGAAAAAATAAAGAATAGGAACCATGGGGGAAAAACACACACACATAGAATATAACAAGAAGGCGTATCTAATATTACCAAACAAGACAGGGGCACATCTTTTGGCCTACTGGATTCTGGCCTTTGTCAAACCTACACAAAAGACGACAAATAACAAGTATACAAAACTTAACCCTTTGACTCCTGCAGCCTGCCCACCACCAGCATCTAGCATTGTCAACCATGCTACCATGCTAGCAAAGCAAAAACTTAAACCCTTTGACTCCCTCACGCTATCCACTAGCTTCCTGCTGGAAACTGGTGGATGGGGTGAGGGAGTCAAAGGGTGAAGTTTTTGAAGTTGATGGATAGGGTGCGGAGTCAAAGGGTTAAGAGAAAAACATCAACACTTGGTAATGGAAAGAGAGAGAGAGAGAAACTGAAACTGAAACTGAAACTGTTTATTGTCATTACCCGAAAAGGTCTTTTGACAAGGGGGATAACAATTTTCCAGTAGTGCGACACATAATCCACTCTTTGTATGTGCGCAAATTCTTCACACATAATCAAAAAAAAATATCGAACATCCATTCCTTGAACAGTCGAACATATTCAAATCATATATAATGAACAATCATCCATTTTACCACTACTACATAATGCAAAGAAAACAACAACAAAAAATATCAGAACAGTGTTCCCACATTCAGGCCAATAATTTGTCTAGGTTTAGACAAACCAAAATCTTTTTCACACACCCACATCCACTCACACGCATCCATATACGCTCACACGCGGGCGCGCGCTCGTGCGCACACACACACACACACATCAAAACTGTAATATGATGAAACATCTGGGCTAGACCACCCAAACCTTACATTTAGTGATAATAATATAATCTTCACATAACTGCCCCAAAATACTCTGTTAACAAGGGACATCACTATGCCTTTTAATTATTTGTTTTTTGGTTTGTTTGTTTTTTTGTTTTTGTTAACATGTATAGTAGACCCTTAAGTGTCTATATACCCTTTCAATATCCACTTCTAACATATTCTACAAATATACCATTATTTTCATATTATTAGCTACTCTTAAATTATCGGCAAACAAAGCAAAATAAAGCAAATGAAAACAGCTCTTTACAAAACAGAGTCTATAATAAAGCGGCTTCTTTTGGAGTTAACGTGATATAGCCCACATCAGTCAAAAGAGATTAAATTAATCCCAGTATGATATTGTCTAGCACTATTGTCGGGCTTGTAAGTGTTTATGTCTTATTTTTTGTGCTTCCGCAATGTATAGTGCCACTGATTTGATTATGACTTCGTCATCAGATGACAAAATAGATACAACATCTTGTCTTTTTGAGAGAGAGAGAGAGAGAGAGAGAGAGAGAGAGAGAGAGAGAGAGAGAGAGAAGAGAGAGAGAGAGAGAGTGAGTGAGTGACAGAATGATTCAAAAAAAGAAAAAAGTAAATTGGCGCCATGTGCTTTCAAACCCGAACGGCTGTTCTTTAGGATGCCTTCACAGATTGGAGATGTGTTCCAGGTTTGGTTCAGATCTATGAGCATAAAACCCAAACTCCGTACTCTTTCGCCTTATCTTTTTTATTCACTAATATGTACGTAGGACAGACACGAAGAGACACACAGACGTACCAGACACGCTAGCTCGCACGCATGCACGCACACACGCACGAGCATGTACGGACACACACGCACACACGCGCGCGCGCACACAAACTCACACACACACTTACACACACACAACCACACACACACACACACACACACACACACACACACACACACACACACACACACACACACACACACACACACACACACACTCTCTCTCTCTCTCTCTTCACACACACATTCTCTCTCTCTCTTTCACACACACACACCACACACACACACACACACGCACGCACACGCACACACACACACGTGTGTGTTACGCCATTACTCAAATCTTCGTACCAGTGTAAAATTGTAAGCCTTACATATCGCCACTGTGATGGATCTTTACCATCCTTACTCTCAGATCGCCTCCTCGCTAATCAAACATCAGTCAGCAAAGCCATAAACATTCTGAATTTTGAACAACGGGGTGGAGGTCCCCTCCTCCCCCTCCCCCTAGTACAACACCAACTTTCTCCTAAGACTGTACCCTAGCTGTGTCCATTCCACCCTGCTTTACGGCTCAGAATGGTGGAGAATAACAGAAAGCGACAAGACGAAGCTATCAGCTTTTCCACAAAGAACTTCTGAAGAACTATGTCAATCTACCTGGCCAAGCATCATCTCCAGCAACTACTTGCCAAATGCAGTCAAAAGAGCTTTGGCATTGTCTTCATGAAAAGACAGTGCAGAGCTACTGAACACACGATCCAAAGAGAGCAGGAAAATTTCATCTGGACTGTCCTGCACTGGTCACCAGAAGAGAGATACAAGAGAGAAATACCTAAGATTACATGGCAACAAACAAATGGAAGGAGATCATCGTCGTCATCGTCGTCATCATCATCATCATCATCATCATCATATCATCATCATCATCATCATCATCATCATGTGCCCTGCCGCATAGCGTTGGCAGTCATGGCCCTCCTTATGAATTTATCCGTTGTCGCTGTAAGTACGTCTCCCACCATCTCTGTCCTCAACCACTCTGCAAGTCCGTCCAGTATTTTCTCCCTGGGTGCTTTTTTCCCCTTAGCTTTTTTGTTGTGAGTAGGTGCTCTAATTTCTCTTGCGTCATAAAATTTCCTATAAAAGTTGTTTGTCTTTTCTAATCTTCTTCATTAATATTCTTTTTGTTTACCTCCTTCAAGACTGTCTCGTGTTTTTGTTTGTTTTGTTTTTCTGTCCATCGTCCATGGAACTCTTTACATTCTCCGTAGGAACCACATTTCAGCTGCCTCTATCTTGTTCCGACTTTGCGTGTACTGGCACCGCCATCATGAAAAAGGACAGTGCAAATCTAGTGAACACACTACAGTGCCTTCCGGACTATCTTGCACTGGACATCAGAAGATAGAAAGACCCACGAACACATGGCAACAAACAATAGAAGGAAACTTGTGATGCTGTGCTGAAGTTGACCCAGAACAAGCAGAAGCGGAGGTCCTTCGTTGCTGCCCTACTTGCAATGGCATAATGGACAATAAGGAATGGAGAAGTTATTGATTGAACGAATGGTGTCTGTTCGATTAGCATTTTCATGTCCCGAAACAACACTGAGAGAATTGAAAGATTGTAATATTAATGTGGCAATAGTATGCTCCAAATTGCCTTTGCTGGTCAAGATTAGCGCCACTTGTCAAGTTTGCTGGTTCCTGCCTTCCCCCCCCCCCCCCCCCCCCCCCCCCCATTCCGTTGGCCAGTTATAGTCTTGAGCATTTTCTGTCATAAACTCTTCCGTTCGGAATAATCTGTCAGTGATATATCCTCTTATGCTTTTCTAGTAACCCTTTGACTCCCGCACCCTGTGCACCAGCATCCTGTATTGCCAATCATGCTAGCAAAACAAAAACTTTATCCCTTTGACTCTCTCACACTATCTACAAGTTTTCTGCAGGAAACTGGTGGATAGGGCGAAGGAGCCAAAAAGAGTTCAGTTTTTGCAGTTAATGGATGGGGTGCGTGAATCAAAGGGTTAAAGCAAATCAACCATCAAGTTAAAGTGACACAGCAGCGCAGTGTGCCTACAAAGATCCCTGGGTATGCCTCATTGGAATGCTGGGAAACTTTCTGGATATTCTGTGCTAGAAATGTCCTCTTCTGTGTCATCTGTTTGCTTATTCCTTCCTCTTTCGCCACCGAGGCGTGGATTGCACGGCATGCGACAGAGCTAAGTTCCCTTTTCCGCTGTCCATATCGACGAACGCAGCCAGTGACTTCTGATTGTCCTCACTGGTCCTACAGGCGGGTTAACTTAATCTGCTTCATTATCACAGTGGCAAAGGGCGCAGTATGTGGACAAAGGACCCTTGCTGCTACAAAACAGTAGTAGTCCCGTGTGGCATAGGAGTCAGCATCGCCTTGGCTGACACGTATCCACCATAATAATACAGAAATCTGTTTCTTACAGACTTATGTAGGCGAAGTATACGTGAGATACGCTAGGTGGGAGCGTTTCTTTGTTTCACCTAGCGGCAAGCTTGGCTAGGTATTTGCTAGGTAAGGCTAGACTGCATTGTGAGGATCTTGCACGGCTAGGTAAGGCTAGACAGCATCGAGAGGATCTTGCATGGCTAGGTAAGTCTAGACAGCATCGAGAGGATCTTGCATGGCTAGGTAAGGCTAGACAGCGTGGAGATCTTGCCTGGCTAGGTAAGGCTGGACAGCACTGAGAGGATCGTGCCTGGCTAGGTAAGGCTGGACAGCACTGAGAGGATCGTGCCTGGCTAGTAAGGCTGGACAGCACTGAGAGGATCTTGTGAGGCTAGGTAATGCTGGACAACATCGAGAGGATCTTGTGAGGCTAGGTAATGCTGGACAACATCGAGAGGATCTTGTGAGGCTAGGTAAGGCTGGACAGCACTGAGAGGATCGTGCCTGGCTATGTAAGGCTGGACAGCATCGAGAGGATCTTGTGAGGCTAGGTAATGCTGGACAACATCGAGAGGATCTTGTGAGGCTAGGTAATGCTGGACAACATCGAGAGGATCTTGTGAGGCTAGGTAATGCTGGACAACATCGAGAGGATCTTGTGAGGCTATGTAATGCTGTGACAACATCGAGAGGATCTTGTGAGGCTAGGTAATGCTGGACAACATCGAGAGGATCTTGTGAGGCTAGGGAATGCTGGACAACATCGAGAGGATCTTGTGAGGCTAGGTAATGCTGGACAACATCCAAGTGGATCTTATTGACAAGGGGCAAGTCGTCTTTGTGTTTGACGATTTTTCTTTTTTCTGTTGTGAATTGAGGGCTGTAGGTTGGCTGAAATCTATTCCACCTCATAGCGTACTT
Organism: Monoplex corrugatus; assembly: GCA_030674185.1. Taxonomy (NCBI): domain Eukaryota; kingdom Metazoa; phylum Mollusca; class Gastropoda; order Littorinimorpha; family Ranellidae; genus Monoplex; species Monoplex corrugatus. The sequence continues at coordinate 33,662,845 of CM060307.1, read as the reverse complement.
TTTTTCTCGCCCTTTTCACTCGCTATCTCGACAATTGTGCGCGATCAGCTGGTCCAGTTTGTGACATAAGCGTTGTTAGCTAAAGCACTGCCCCCTGGGGATGCCGGGGACACTTTCGGTACGAATAGTGTCCCCGTTTTCTGGAAATCCTGTGCTAGAAATGTCCTCTTTTCTGTCACTCTCTTTGATTTTGCCTTTCTCTTTTGCTTCCTGCGATATCTTCCTATCACCTTCTGCCTTGTTGGTCCATTTACTTGTCTATATTCTGTACAGCCTTTCATATTTTCTCATATGATTGATACTTGGGTATATGTACTGACTGCATGTTTGGCTGTAAGGAAATGTACTATATAAGAGCAATTTTAGGTAATTAGGCCATTTTTTTTCCTGTATGCCTTAGTGTCCTTTCTTGTGTTCTCATTTGTATTCAGGTTTGTTTTTATGAAAATTCTCTGGTGATTGGACGGAATGGTCAATGCCAGGGGCATATCTTTAGAATATATGCACACAAGCATTGATATGTGTACCTCATTTTCTTTTCCAGCTTTATTTTTTCCCGCCCAGATGTTGTGCATGTTTTGAAATGGTTATAGCCCTGATATAGCTATCTGCAGTCGGCTGGGCTTTTAAGAATAAGAAATCCAAAACAAGTGCGACTGCACGTGTTCAAGCAAACGGGAACCAGAAAAAAAAAAACCGGAAAAAGTCAGAACGCTTATCTAATACAACCAGACAAGACAAGACAAGCGCAAATTTTTGTCTCACTGGCCTTTGTCAAGCGTAGACGTAAGACCACAAATGAATACACAAAATACAAAAATTTAGGAGAAAAAGACTAAAACTTCTCTGCTGCTTCGTCCAGTAGGAAAAAAGGAAGAAGAAAAAGCTAACGTACAGCTTCCACAGTGATTCAATTGGTTTAGTTTATCTATCACATGAACACTGTTGGTTTACAATTCCTGTTTCTGAAGATGTCTCCGCGCCCAGCATGATTCCAAAACGCAATGACGCCGTTGAGGCCATGTGACAGAGAAGACCCAAAAAGATGATGACGTAAGTCTGAAGCCTGCACATCAAGCCTGCGTGTTGGCAAGATTCTGATTGAACGTTGTTTGCTAAAACACATTGTCTGTAATGATTCTGATCAGCTGGTTTAGTTTGTCACGTGTGTGTGTGTGTGTTGTGTGTGTGTGTGTGTGTGTGTGTGTGTGTGGTGTGTGTGTGTGTGTCGCGCGCGCGCGTACGCGTGTGTATGTATATATGTATGTGTATATGTGTGTGTTTATGTGTATGCCTATGTGTGTGTGTATGTGTGTGTGCGTGCGTGCGCGCGTGTATGTGTGTGTGTTGTTGTGTGTGTGTGTGTGTGTGTGTGTGTGTGTGTGTGTGTGTGTGTGTGTGTGTGTGTGTGCTTGTGCGTTTTCATCTTGTTTTAGCTCAGCTGACTACAAGGGCCATCCTAGGTTAAGGGAGAGCATGTTTGATTTTCATTTTCTTTGGTTTTGGTGAAAAGAAGTTGTTTTTGAATATTTTGTTACGCTCAAAGTGGAGTATTTGGTTGTGGTGAAGATTATTCCTGGTTTTAGTATTTGCTGACACATTTGTAAATGTATAGATTTTCTTCTGAAAGAAACCAAACTAAGGAGCAAGAGGGAATGGTTGACTTTGATCAAGTAGTCTAATTTTGAAAAAAAAAAAAAAAAGCTTACAACTTTTCATTTCATGCATTCCTTCATTATTCGTCTTTTTTCTTTCTTCCTGTGTTCATATAAGACAGGACAGCGGGTAGAATTTCGTGTTGGCTTATTCCATTCCATTTGATTTAATAAGAACATAATTGGCAACTGTCATCGTCATTTTGGCTCTCCATTGATTGGGTGTGTGTATACGCACACGTGGGTGCACCGGCGTAAACATATGTATACTTCGTAATGTATACTATTCACAAAGTGTGTCTCTGCAACTGTATTCTATCGTTATTATATCATAATTAAGTGTCAGGGGTCACGCATCCTTCTCCACCCACGTCTATGTGTGTGCTTTGTGCCTTAGGGGTTTGGTTGTTGTTCGGAGATTGCTTTGGTGAATGATGACAGTACGCTGCTGGGTTTCATCCTTGAATTAAGATTTGGAGCCTTATAAATGTCATTATCATTATCATCATCAGTAGTAGTAGTAGTAGTAATGGTACTTCAAGTAGTCGTAGTAGAAATAGTAGTAGTAGCAGCAGCAGCAGTAGTAGTAGTAGAGTAGTAGTAGTAGTAGCAGCAGCAGTAGTAGTAGAGTAGTAGCAGCAAGTAGTAGTAGCAGTAGTAGAGTAGTAGTAGCAATAGAAGTAGTAGTAGGAGTAGCAGCAGTAGTAGTAGTACTAGTAAGAATAGTAGTAGTAGTAATCTTTTATGCATTGATTTGTAGAATGTGTTTGTCTTTATAACATTTTGGCGTAATATAATACTTATTCTATCGCTACATGCGTGCGTTTAAATTAATATGTATGTCTTTATGTTGCGATATTCTGTATGTAATCATTACTTATTTGTACGTAGGATGCTCATCCAATCGATAACGAGAATATCTTAATACTGAAAAAGTAATTGCTGCAGCACTTTGAAACTTTATAGTCACCTAACGAGTTATTCTGTGTTCTAATCATGAAACTACATGCCAATATTATGACGTCATTATGACGTCACATCGTGTACAGTCATTCCGAGCGTCATGGCGACTTTAGCGTTGAAGAGCAGCGCACTTATATTCTATGAAAAATATTTTGGCGTAGACATACTGAAAACCACTACAAATTGTATGTGGGTACACAAGCTCTTTTGCAGGCTGCAGTTTTATAGGTGGATGTCATTCTTTAAAGATGGACAGAATGGCTCATTTTTTGAAGATGGACAGAGTGACGTTATTCTTTAAAGATCGACAGAATGATGTTACAGGCAAGGATATTTCATGGAGACCAGCTGAAGCTACAGACAAGAAGAAATGTTCAGAAAGTTAAACATTTTGAATGAACACAGGCGAGTAACGTGTGAAGAGATCGTTCATGATACTGGTATTAGTCGTGGATCAGTTCATGCGAATATCATCATCATCATCAGGTGCCCTGCCGCATGGCGTCGGTGACCATGGACTTCCAACCATCTCTATCTCTCGTTGCCCCCAGCATCTCCCCCACCCTCTTCATCCTCAGCCACCTTGCAAGTCCGTCCAGCATTCTCTCCCTGGGTCTACCCGGTGCTCTCTTTCCCTCCAGCTTTCCCGTTGTGACCAGGTGCTCCAATGCGATTATAACGAGTACTATGTTGTGAGACGTGTTGCTCAAAGGTAGTATTTCCTTATCAAAGATCGGAAACGGGCAGGCTTCACTGTTGCAGAGACTTCGTTAAATAGGTACAAAAATAAGGGTTACTGTATTTAAATTGATAATTACACACACACACACACACACACACACACACACACACACACACACACACACACACACACACACACACACACACAACATATATATATATATATATATGGTATATATATATATATATATATATATATATAGATTACATGTATACATATGTGTGTGTATGTATATATATCTATCAATAGTTGATGTATGACTTACAGAATTTCGTGCGTGATTTGAAATCGTCTTGTGTCAAGGTAACACTGAAACAATACAAGAATTGCACAATATAGTTAGATGTACCAACCTTTGCAATCGAGACAATGCCACTTGATGTTAACAAAACGTTTATCAGACTTCTTAGTCTGCCAATTTGCATAATCACACTTTGGCTATCGACAGTCATGTGCTTTCAGATTAGTTCAAGTCAGGCTGTGATTTTAGAGTTAAGTTCGGTGGTTGTAACTTTTTCTGAAATCTGTTCGACGAATATTTTTTGCAGATATGCTCAAAACGTCTATTATTCTGGTATCCTTTGGTATCTGTTTGGGTTTTTTTTTTAAATTGATTCCACGAAATTTTGTTTTTTCTTGAATGCAGCGGTCCAGGAAAACGTATACGAACACGAATTGTACGAAATTTGGCGAATATATTTTGACAGTGGCGATCCGGGAAATTGGTTGTTTACAAACAATCAGAACTCACCATTGCAACATTTTATCAGACGAGGGTCTACAATAGAAGAACACCCAAAATAGGTCGTATCAAATTTCGTGAAAGCGAAACTATAGAGGCTCAGGATATGGGACTCTTTTTCGTCATTGTTGTTATGTTTCCTATATTGTCCGGACGGTTAGCAAGAAGGTCACAACGTCAGCGCTTCCTGTCCACCTGGTGGGTGCTGTGTGTGTCCTCGCTGGTATCGACCTCATCTGGTCATGCGCATACAGATGAACATGATCCGGGGGTGGCAGTGGAGCTGCGGATCTTTCTGTTCTGTTGCATAATTCACGAAGTAATTAGCGCAACCCTTGTTGTGTTGCTTTGCCTTGTGGTCTCGCTTTTGCCGCCACTGTCAGTGAGTGATGCGTCAACGTGGTCTGTCGTGATAGGTGCATAGTGTCAGTAGTGTGTGTGGTGATATATGACATAGTGTCAGTGGTGTATATGGTGATATGTATATAGTGTCAGTGGTGTTTGTAGTGATATGTACATAGTGTCAGTGGTGTTTGTAGTGATATGTACATAGTGTCAGTGGTGTTTGTAGTGATATGAACATAGGTCAGTGGTGTTTGTAGTGATATGTACTGAGTGTCAGTGGTGTTTGTAGTGATATGTACATAGTGTCAGTGGTGTTTGTAATGATATGTACATAGTGTCAGTGGTGTTTGTAGTGATATGTACATAGTGTCAGTGGTGTTTGTAGTGATATGTACTGAGTGTCAGTGGTGTTTGTAGTGATATGTACTGAGTGTCAGTATTGTATGTAGTGATATGTACATAGTGTCAGTGGTGTATATGGTGATATGTACATAATGTCAGTGGTGTATATGGTGATATGTACATAATGTCAGTGGTGTATATGGTGATATGTACATAGTGTCAGTGGTGTATATGGTGATATGTACATAGTGTCAGTGGTGTATATGGGGATATGTACATAGTGTCAGTGCTATATATAATCATATGTACATAGTGTCAGTGCTATGTATAATCATATGTACATAGTGTCAGTGCTATATATAATCATATGTACATAGTGTCAGTGCTATATATAATCATATGTACATAGTGTCAATGCTATATATAATCATATGTACATAGTGTCAGTGCTATATATAATCATATGTACATAGTGTCAGTGCTGTATATATCATATGTACATAGTGTCAGTGCTGTATATAGCGATATTCATATAGTGTCATCGCTGTATATAGTGATATTTTATATAGTGTCATCGCTGTATATAGTGATATGTACAAAGTGTCATCGCTGTATATAGCGATATATACATAGTGTCATCGCTGTATATAGTGATATGTACATAGTGTCATCGCTGTATATAGTGATATTCATATAGTGTCATCGCTGTATATAGCGATATTCATATAGTGTCATCGCTGTATATAGCGATATTCATATAGTGTCATCGCTGTATATAGCGATATTCATATAGTGTCATCGCTGTATATAGTATATTCATATAGTGTCATCGCTGTATATAGTGATATTCATATAGTGTCATCGCTGTATATAGCGATATTCATATAGTGTCATCGCTGTATATAGTGATATTCATATAGTGTCATCGCTGTATATAGTGATATTTGTATTGTGTCATCGCTGTATATAGCGATATTGATATAGTGTCATCGCTGTATATAGTGATATTTGTATTGTGTCATTACTGTATATAGCGATATTGACATAGTGTCAGTCTGCAATATGCACCTAGCAACAACGCTGTACATTTGTTTGTTCAGTATTTCTTTTAATGTCTGTTCACATAAGTGATTTTAGACAGTTACCCGTCTTTGTAGTCGAAACAGTGCCGCTGTTGTCTTGTTTTTAAGAGACCATTTTGCGAGACTTCACAGTTAGCCGATTTCGTAATTGTACCTGTGTGCTAGCGAAAGTTATGTACTTAAGATCATGTCAGGTGTGATACGCGTATACATAACGTGTATGCTGTTTGGTAGTGAAACGTACCTGAAACATATATGTATATATAAATTGTGTACATACCTTCGTGTAGTCAGCAGTGTGTCTAGTGTTGCTTAGTTAACTAGCTTGGCACACGAAGGCAAAGGTGACATGTCAGCTAGTTCTGTCTGTAATGTCATCTGTCGTGTTTGTCGGGTTGTAGGGTGCCAGTTCGTTTTTTTTATGACCCGCCCGCCTTGTGTAATGATTTTCTGGGTGTGTATGCATGGAGACGATAGCGCTGTCGTCTGCTGTCTGTCGGTATAGGGTTGTCGCGGCCTGTGCGTGTTTTCCATGACCTTCGGTGCTGGTTTTATAGGAAGAGCTATTTTGAAAGCAGGCGAGAGGAGAAGTAATTATCGTGACTGATTTGCGGTGATTCCTGCTGCATGTTCTGCTGCCTGCGTCGATGTCTGCGGCATCATTTTCAGGTCAGACTTAAAAAGCGTACACATGTTCCGTGTAAAAAAGAAGTATAAATGAAGTAATAGAAGGAGAGAGAGAGAGAGAGAGAGAGAGAGAGAGAGAGAGAGAGAGAGAGAGAGAGAGAGAGAGAGAGAGAGAGAGAGAGAGATCTTCACTGTGCGACGGTAGAAATTATTGGTTAAAGCCATTTATCACATTTGTCGTCGCTAATCTACACGTTTGTTTTAGAACAGAGAAATACTAAGGAGAAATACATCAGTGGATCAGTAACCTATATATAGAGAGCAAGGACGAATGTTCTATTTTTGAAGGTAGTGGCGTAAGCAGAACAATACCTTTTTAATTTTTTACATCCAGCCTTGCCTTATACGAACAGGTACACTCTAATGCCCATAAAGAATCTATACTAGTACGAATGAACTATAATATCATAAAGACTTCAGAATTATGTAATGTTGGAATGTCAGTAGTATTGAAAGAGGATGCCAAAGAATATATTCATGTTCATGTCTTTTGTCACAGTGGATTTACCATGTGAAACTCGGGCTGCTCTTCCTTGAGAGCTCGTCATCATAGTGCAGCGGCACCCATTTAAAAAACAGTCATCATCATCAAGTGCCTTGCCACATGGCGTTGGCGGTCATGGCCTTCCATCTGTTTCTATACCTTGTTGCCTCAAGCACCTCTTCCACCCTCTTTGTCTTCAGCCTCTCTGCAAGTCCGTCCAATATCTTCTCCCTGTGTCTACCTGGTGCTCTCTTTCCCTCCAGCTTTCCCGTTGTGACCAGGTGCTCCAATTCCCCTTTCCTCATTAAATAGCCTATAAATGTTGCCTGTCTTTTCCTAATCTTCCTTATGAGTGATCTACTTGTGTCTGCCTCCATCAAGACTGTCTCGTTTGTTTTCTTTGCTGTTCATGGAACTCTCAACATTCTTCTTAGAAACCACATCTCGGCTGTCTCAATCTTGTTCTGGCTTTGCTTGTTGACTGTCCACGCCTCACATCCGTACAACAGTATCGGTTCTATATAACATTCAAGAACTCTCTTCCTGATGTTAATTGATAGGCATTTGTTTTATTTTTACCAAGACTTTTTAGAAAGGTAACAAGGTTATTTGGCCTTCAAGGGGAGGGACCTGGGAAATCAGCCTATCTCTCCAATGTTTTGTACCAGGGCAGCCCGCCGAATGCTTTGCTCTTCACGATTTTCAACTGCCATGGGATCTTTAGCGTGCGCGGCCAGAAGGCACACGAGTTTGATTTGGTTTTCGTCCCCTTCCGAAGGACTAGACGTTCATTTGAGTTTAGATATTGGCAGGCGAATGTCTGAACCATTCTGCCAGTTTTTACGAGAGTTTGAAACTTGAACTCAGTCCGAGAGGGATTTGTCGCATTCGGACAATTCTGTATGTACTCCATTTAATCCCTGGTCCCTTAACTGGCAGACGGCTTGATCCCGACAAGGTCTTGAAATGGAAAATTTTAAGTCAAAGATAAATCCTTGATTTCATGCAGAATCAGAGAAGGAAATATCACGTGCATTGAGAGAGACTTAACTTGAGAGAGGTACATTTTTGTTTGCGTATGAAAATAAGAGTCTCAGTCTTATCATCGTTAAGCTTAAGTCGATGTCAGTCATCCAGTTTTTAATGTCACAAGTTGCTGCATTATGGTAAGATTTTTGATTTGATGGAAGGGTGTACCAGCGTGAGCTACCAGAATGTCAAAGAATTGAGAAAGTTCAGTGACATGTCTTGGGTTTGTGTGGAATTTTGATCGGAGCGTCTGTGGGATAGATTCTGATTCATTGTTTTGCATTAATATTCATTTGTTAATTCCAAACATCTCTTTAATTTTAGAGGACATCTAGTCTTATATCATCCGGTAGTTGCCGACTGAATGATTTTTTTTTTGAAAGAACAGCTTTCAGTGCACGTTTGTGTTAGGAGTGTCATAGTATTGGCACTGGAGAGTCAAAGACCGTAGAGCCATAATTGATAGACATTTTTGTGAGTGTGTGAAAATAGGTTTTTGACATGGTCATTTGAGAAATCTTTTATTTTGTGTAAATGATCTATTTTCCTAAATAGACTTTTTTACACAATTTCTTTTGATACGGTAAATTGTCCACGAAGGATTGGCGTCAGTTTAATGCCTAACTCTCGATGACTTTCTGCTTCTTTTATCCATGGTTTATCTATTTGAATAGAGAGGAAATTTTGCAATGAGAGAGACAGAGAGAGAGAGAGATGAAATGAAACTTTTCCAAAGTATAGATATAAGCATATAGATATAAGCACATAGGTCAACTTTCATATCTGCCACTGTTGACCTACTAATATTAAAACAATAGAGACTAGGACGCTGTGTGTGTGTGTGTGTGTGTGTGTGTGTGTGTGTGTGTGTGTGTGTGTGTGTGTGTGTGTGTGTGTGGTGTGTGTGTGAGAGAGAGAGAGAGAGACTATTAATTTTCATTTTTTTGCAACGGTAAAAGTTATTATTAGCTAAAAGCCTTTTTTTCATAAATTGCCGTTGCTTGTATGCGGGATATTTTCATGTTTCCACAAGCCAACCATTAACATGACACACATGATCTTTAACGTGCATATTTGATATTCTGCATGCGTGTACACATGAAACGAATTTAGGCACTAACAGGTCTGCACACATGTTGACCTGGGAGGTGGGAAAACTCTCCACCCGTTTGCTCACCAGATGGAGGTGTTTAGCCGGGTCGACCCACGATCTTCCGAATGTAAGTCCAGGTTTACCCACATAATTACAGAACACAACACAACATACAGAGAGAGAGAGGGAAGGGGAGGGGGGAGGGTCTTCTGTTCTTCTCTCTGGAGAGAGAAGGAACATTTTATTTGCTTGCACTCATCACTTTTTTTGACGCCATACGCATACGAAAGTCTGTATTTTAAATAGAAACAGTTTTTAAGAACTTTGCTACCAGCACTATACTTTACTAGCTTCTTCGTAGCGTAGGAAATATAGGGGAATATTCATTGTATGACCCAAACAACAACAACAACAATAAAACAATAACTACGACGACGACGACCACACACACACACACACTCTCACACTCACACTTACACTCACACTCACACACACACACACACACACACACACCACACACACACACACACACCACACACACACACACACACACACATACACACACACACACATGCACGCACCACACACACACATAGACACACAAAACACACATACACAAAAAGCCATAAACACACACACACACACACACACACACACACACACACACACACGCGCGCGCGCGCGCCACACACACTCACTCACGCACTCACACACACACACACACATGCACACACACACACGCGCGCACACGCAACACACACGCACATTCAAACACGCACAAACACACACACGCACGCACGCGCGCGCAGACACACGCACACACACACACACACACACACACACACACACAACACACACACACACACACACACACACACACACACACACACACACACGGGCGGAATGGGCACACGAAGACGAAGAAGGCAACAACGCGAACACAAAAGAAAAGACTATCACTGTGTCAGTATGTAAAGACAGTACAGGCAAGGAGTAAGTTAAGCTGATCGCATTAGTGAACTGAACAAACAGACTTAACCAGGTGATATATTTATGACTTGTGTTCTTTGCGGATCTTGATCTTGGATATGATCACAGGTCTTAGCCTACATATTGACACTACTGTCTGTCTGTTGATGTTACTGTGTATATATTGATGTGACTGTCTACATAATGATACCACTGTGTACATATTGTTGTGACTGTGTGCGTATTGATGTGACTGTCTACACTTGTAAGTGGCTTTTATGTCTGATGATATGCTGTAGGTGCCTGTGTAAATGTTAACTTGAACAAGCTTCTTTGATGTGTCGTTTCCCTTTATTTATCATTGTTTGCTCTTTCTCTCTCTCTGTCTCTGTTGCTCTCTTCTCTCTCTCTCTCTTTCTCTCTCTCTTTCTCTTCTCTCTCTTTCTCTCTTTTGTCTGTCTGTCTCTCTGTTTCTCTCACTCGCTCTCTCTTTCTACCTCGGTGTGTATGTATGTGTGTGTGTGGTGTGTGCCCGTGCGTATGATAATGTGTGTGTTTGGAGGGAGGGAGAGAGAGAGACACGAGAGAGAGAGAGAGAGAGGTGTGTGTGTGTGTGTGTGTTGTGTGTGTGTGCGCGCGCGTCCGTGTTCTATCTCTCTCTCTCTCTCCTCTCTCTCTTCTCTCTCTCTCTCTCTCTCTCAGCACACACCCACGTACACACACATGCGCGCGCGTATTCCCTCTGTCTCTTTCTGTCACCATTTGTGCACTTCGCTCTAAACCGAATTAATTGTGAAGCATCAGCTGGCAGGAATGATGCACATGATACACAAATAGAATGATAAACATCAAATGAGGGGAGAAGTTTTCACTGTATACATACTTAGTTTGACTAGAGTAAGTCTTACACATTCAAAGTACTACACTAAGAACAAATTCATACTCACGAACATCTGGCTGGACCCAGCGGTCCTTACCGTGAAGAGGGTCCCCAAGAGAACTCACATTCTAACTCTCAGCTCTCTGTTATACTAACTGCCCTCAATGACGGAATGTTTCTCGATTTTTTTTTTTTACTTCCTTGAGCAAAGAACTTGTCATCTACAGGTTTGTAGATCTGTAAAAGGGGATGGGGCATTCGTGGTCGGCAAGCCTCTGCTGATTTGAGATAAGAGGGGTGGAAGGTAGTGTATGGTGGTTTTATCCCTTTGACTCTTGCACCCTGTCCACCAGCATCCTGGGTTTCAACCATGCTAGAAAAGCAAAAACTTAACCCTTTGGCTCCCTCACCCTGTTCACCAGCTTCCTGTACGAAGCTGGTGGATAGGATGAGGGAGTCAAAGGGTTACGTTTTTGCAGTTGGTGGATAGGGTGCGAGAGTCAAAGAGTTAAACCTGACCGGTTATATTTACACAGGCAAGCATTGCGTCAAACCATGAACATCGACCACAGGTGGCTATTACATGGCGTATTTGTCCAGCTGCTAGCGTAGCAGCTATAAAATAGGGTTGTTTTTCTGTGATAATATCTCCCCTCTCTTGACAAAAAGTTTTCGTTTTTCTCTGAATATTCAGGAAAAGAGAATTATGACAAGGAAGTAAGGATCGGTTTAGATTTTCTCGCGTATGAATGACAGACTATCGATGCTTAGATATGGGAAGGTTACATAAGATCATTTTGTACAAATTGAGTTTTGCATACTAGTGAAGATTGTAAGATTGCGCATTTCACATGAAGAACATCAAACTGACATTCGAGGTAGGCTTAGTTCAGGTGTGTGGGTGTTATCAGTACAGCTTGTAAGTTTACCTGACAGAAGAAAACTTTATGATGATGATGGTGGTAGTGGTGGTGGTGGTGGTGGCGGCGGTTGTGTGTGTGTATGTGTGTGTGTGTGTGTGTGTGCGTGCGTGCGTGCGTGCATGCGTGTGTGTGTGTGTGTGTGTGTGTGTGTGTGTGTGTGCATGCGTGGGCTGGCATGTTTGCTTGTGGTGTGAACAAAACGTTTGTGGAGAGAGTTTTCAGTTACGTGTGGGTGTGCCTGCACGTGTGCGTGCGTGCGTGCGTGCGAATGTATATGTCTGTGTGGGCGTAAGCACGCGAATACGAATTCGTCGACATGGGGACCACTATTTCTCAATTTTTCATGGACTATTTCTGGTTTTTGTTTTTGTTTTTAAGCAGCTTTATGTCAGGGGTCCCTCTCAGTAAGTAGCCTATTTTCGAATACACAGATATCGATATTCATATTTTACCCTGTCAGTAGTTTCAAATTCGGTAGTATAGACTATATGTAATATCTTCTCAGTAAGCAATCTCAAATGCAAGTATAGATATAAATGTGGTGTCTTCACAGTAAATCGTCTCAGATACACAAGTATAGGTGTATATATGCTACCGTCTCAGTACCTAGTCTTGAATACATAAGTATAGATCTACACGCGGTACCCTTTTAGTATGTTGTCTCAAGTACAAAAGTACAAATATGCATGCCGTATTCTGTAAATAATTTATATTTATAACTTCCAAGTATCAGTATAATCAGTCAGGAACACTGTAAATCGGTGTTATAATTGTTGATGTCACACAAGAGAAAATTATGTATTTTCTTTTTTAAGATGATCATGATCACAGGTTTTTGGGGCAAACTATCCCATAAGATTTTATGGCCAAATGTCATTGATAATACATCTCAAAAATAGACCATCGTTGGTATCTTCACAGTTTACGTTGATGCAACAATTAACGGAGAAAAATAACTCCCAACAGCTGAACATCAAGTTACAATAATACAAACCCAGTGAAGTCGGCCAAGTAGTAGAAGACTTCCTCGTGTATGTGTGTGTTGACTGTGCGTGTGTGTGTGTGTGTGTGAGAGAGAGAGAGAGAGAGAGAGAGAGAGAGAGAGAGTGTGTGTGTGTGTGTGTGTGTGTGGTGAGAGAGGGAGAGAGAGAGAGTTTTCACACTTCACACTTTATTACACAAGGACAGTAGTTTAAGATCCCGTTGGACCTGCCTTACAGCAAGTCCCTGTTATTCCACACACACACACACACACACACACACACACACACACAAGTTTGTTCAGGAGACTGCGAACGAAGGTCGATCTTTAGGACCTCAGTATTGTTCTATGGGTTCACAGGTCTGTAGTCTATAGCATTGTTCTCAAACCCGCTATCAAGACTCTTCTAAAACGCTTTGTTCAAACGTGTCGGATTAATAGGCGTCGGTCACGTTGTCGTGTTGTGTTAAGTAGTCCATAGAAAATCGGATGTCGTAGAGAAAATCGGTGAATTACAGATTTTGCGATTGTTAATCTCTGTCTGTTTGTTTCGTCTGTCTCTGTGTGTCTGTTTCTGTCTGTCTGTCTGTCTATCCGTCTGTCTGAATCTCTGTTTGTTTCGTCTGTCTCTCTGTGTCTGTTTCTGTCTGTCTGTCTGTCTGTCTATCCGTCTGTCTGTCTGTCTCCCTGTCTCTGTCACATTCTCTGTCTCTGTCTGTCTATCTGTCTGTCTGCCTGTCTCTCTTCTCTCTTTCCTCTCTCTCTCTCCTCTCTCTCTTTTTCTCTTTTTCTCTCTCTTAATATCTCAACATTCCTCATTCCCGAAGTGACAGCAACTCTGCAAAAAGCGGAAACTCAAATCAAACCAGTAGTTGTACGTGCCAGTTCGACCGATGAGATAAGCTACCAAAATCTCCTTCACGCGGCCAAAGAACTCATCTTTCTGCCAACATTGCCTAGACTGCGATATTTCCTCAAAGATGGGGGTCCCCAAACCTCATACAGGAGGTCATCAACATTTTGGAAAATGTGAACAAACCAGCGGATTACTTTCTTACAAGAAGAAAACTTTCTGAACACACCAAAGCAACACGTCCACTTCTGTGGCGCTCATCTAAAAAGGAAGGGTCTTCCAAGTCTGTCTCAGAAAGATCAAACGTTTTCTTCAGGAGACCGGTCCAATGGTGCACATAGAACCGGACAAAGAACAGCAATTCATCCCTGTACTCATC
>CM060307.1:33618695-33638695 GCA_030674185.1 Monoplex corrugatus | reverse complement strand
TTCTGTTGAAAATCGATTCCGCCGATCGAAGGTGACAGACTCATCCAAACGTCTCTGACCTTTGAGGCTGCTTGAAAGTCATCGTTTAATCATAAGGTAAGGGGGTTTGAACTGTCACTTAGCCAACCGTAAACACCCACACCACCGCCACGACCACCACCCACACCCACACCCACGCCCACTTACCTCCTAGACCCCTTCTCCTGTCCTTTTCAGTTTGTCTCTTAAAGAATGGCAGAATGGTCTGGGCACAGTAACGGTGCATTTTCTCACTACCCTGTTAAAGAAAACAGGATTGTAAGATCGTTGAAATGGAAGAGTTTTTTTTTTTCACACACAGCCCCTCCCTTTGCAAATGACGTCAAAAGAAAAATGACGACACAAACAAAACATGATAGCGTGAACTCTTTTCTTTAATTTCACTTATGTCTTCCACAGCATAATGAGGTAAGGATCACCAAGTTTTTGCTGGACAGGTTTAGCGTCAGGTTTAGTAGATTTGTCTAGCGCTCGGAATAAATTCCAAAATCATTGATACCACTCTGTCTGTCTGTCTGTCTGTCTGCGTCTCTCTCTCTCTTCTTTCTCTCTCTCTCTCTCTCTCTCTCTCTCTCTCTCTCTCTCACGCACACACACATAGACATAGGACAGACACACACACACGCACACGCACTATGCACACCCAACCCGCATGCTTCCGCGCACAGTGGCGAGCGTTAGACCCCATATGATGGAATTTCCAAAATGGTCACGGCATAAGTTATGTGCCCTTCGCGTTGGCAAAGCCGTGAGGTCCTCCCAGCGTAATGGTTTTGTGTTTATCTTTGTATCAGTCTGTCTTTGGTATATTCTGGATTACGTAGTAACAACATGGATATCTCAATCTGTAATGTAAAAAGGAAATAAGGAAACAATGGCAACTTAACCAGCCCCTTAATATAGATATGAAGGACATGCAAATGGTGCAGACATGATACAGAAAGAGAAAAGGATCGCGTGGTTGTAAGGAATATTTTATTTAACTTTATGTAAACAGATGTCTTGAAAACTGCGACAGTTAAGGGGAAACAAAATCAAACAATTATGCACCAGCAACAACAGCAACAAAATCAAAACCGTCTCGGAGAGTCTTGCAGAAGCTTACCACTGTCCAGTTATGTCGCGTGTACAGTTAGCATTGTGATGACCCACACTTTCTGTGTTACTCAGAACAGCAGTATGGGGACTTTGCCACTGCTGTTTAGTGACAGATGGATTCGACGTATGAGGGAATTCGGCCGACTTTGAATTTTTCTTGTCTTTTTCAAACATACGCACTGTCATGAAAATAAAAAAGGTATATGCCTGTCCTCAAAGAAAAGGTAGTTGTAGGCGTCGTATCGCGTAATCTCTGTCAGCTGTATCAGAGCTGTATCGTGTGTAGTTTAACTGACTTGCCTTGACATATGTTGTCACGGAGCAGTCAGAAAATATGAGTACAGAAATAGAAAGAGTAAAAGAGTGATGCCCAGAACGACTAACATCGCTATCGATACCATGCGACACGTGCTTGACCTTTCTTCAATGCAGTCAAGACACAACGTTGACAAACAAAGCCTCGTTGTAGAGTATGAAAAAACCCTTAAACCCATTAATTCATTATTGAAAGGAACAAATGGAAATTGTTTCCAGCGTGAAATGTCACAGGACGTGCACAGGAATCTGCATATTATATATACCAGCTGGCAGGTCAGGCATAAGAGTAGGAAAGATACCCTGGCCGTTTCGAACACTGACATGGATTAACCATGGCAAAAATATATTTGAAGACTGAATGGCCTGAAGGGGGGAGGGGGGGGGGGGACATTGAAAACATCAAAATTAGTTTTTAAGATTTCACCAATTATACTAAAGGCTCAGTCATCAAGGAGAACCTCGGAGGGTTTTTACTGTCATTTTCTTCTTGTCGCCAGAATCATAGATAAACTGTTCTGTGGTGCTTAGGTGGCTTGATGTAAAGCGCCGGCCTTCTGCTTGCATAGCATGGTCTGCGAAAAGGCGAAAATATTCACCTAGCCGTGAGAAGTATTTTATCTTATTCAAGTTTTGCTAAAACTAAAGCAAGAAGGGAGATGACTGGACATATCTTTCGATAGCTGGTCCGAAAATATATAAAATATCTACCATCTTAGTCCCTTACATTCCCATGGTAAAAGGGACGTTTATGTTTTAACCCGTTTATCTTTCATTTACAGGTTATACCTTTTAATGAAATATCATCTTGGCTGATCTTTGTCTTTTGCACCTTTTATCTGATCAGACCGTTTTTTTTGTCCCCTGCGGACTGTGATAGTGTGTTCTAAGCCGCGCGGGACGACTCCTCCAAACAGAGAGTAGTCAGTCCCCTGGCTCCGTAAATGACTCTAATGTGTTTAGTATCGACTGTTTTGTCTCAGTGCAGGCATGGCAAACCGTTCCTTAATACTTCCGATAAAGTTTGTCCCTGGCCACTTCCCATGATTGAGGCTTAAAGGAGCTGATACACTGTCGGGTCAACAAGCAAAGCAGAACAAGATTGAGGTAGCCGAGATGTGGTTTCTAAGAAATGTTGAATAGAAGAATGTTGAGAGTTCCATGGACAGCAAAGAAAACAAACGAGACAGTCTTGATGGAGGCAGACACAAGAAGATCATTCTTAAGGAAGATTAGGAAAAGACAAGCAACATTTATAGGCCATTTTATGAGGAAAGGGGAATAAGAGCACCTGGTCACAACAGGAAAGCTGGAGGGAAAGAGAGCACAAGGTAGACCCAGGGAGAAAATACTGGACGGACTTGCAGGGTGGCTAAGGACAGAGGGGGTGGAAGATGTGTTTGGGGCAACAAGATATAGATACATATGGAGGGCCATGATCGCCAACGCCATGCGGCAGGGCACATAGTGATGATGATGATGACACTATCAGGCGCTGTCGTGTGACTGTGGACATTATCCTTTATGGAAACATGAAGTCACTGTTCAGCAGTGTTCTGATATTTGGAGTCTCTTGTCGGACACAGATTTTTCAGGACTTGTTTTATGGACACAGGCATGCGGTAACCAATCGGTTAATACATTTGGTGATGCACCCTCTTGTTGACATGTTGGCGTGAACTTTCTCGCTCGCAGTGTGGCACAAGTCACCTCTGATTCCGTTTTCTTTTTAAATATATAGTTTAGTGGTAATCATTTTTCTAAAACATTAGGGACACACACACACACCACACACACACACACACACACACACCACACACACACACACACACACACACTTACTCACACACCACACCACCACACACACATGCAGAGAGAGAGAGAACAGAGAGAGAGAGAGACAGAGACAGAGAGAGGGAGGGAGGGAGGGTGTGTGTGTGTGTGTTAAAAAATGTTTTGGATAAAGAAATGATCTATACAGATACGAAGAGAAAAAGAGAACCAGCTAAGAACCGACTTAACTGACAATCATAAGCATCCTTGGGAGGAGGTGTGGGAATGAAATGAAACTACGTAAGGAGGCGTCACAAATACATCACAGTTTTAAACAAACATGTTGTGCGACACTGCATCAGAGTGGATCTACCTCTTAAATAAAAATGATTTGTAGAGAGCTCGTGGCCGTCCGGCTTGGCGTGGCTGCTGCCTGCTTGATGAACATCAGATGTGAATAGAGACATGCACCTTTAACCTGCCTTGGGGACCAACCCCACAGACAATGGGTTTCTTCTTACGGGGAAAAAACAAAAAACAACACACACACACACACACACACACACACACACACACACACACACACACACTCTCTCTCTTTCTCTCTCTCTCTCACTCACTCACTCACACGCACGCACACACACACACACACGCACATAACATACATACATATATATATATATATGATATGATATATATAAACATAAATATACATACACTCAGAGAAGAGAGACAGACAGACAGAGAGAGAGAGAGATGTGTGTGTGTGCGCACGCTGTGGATTCAGCTACATAATACACTCACGCGTGCGCGCACACGTGCACACACACATGCGCAAGTGCATGCACACACACACACACACATGCCTGCGCACGCTGTGGATTTAACCTGCAGTCAAGAAATCAAACTGATTGTACTTCATGACATAAAGGCTATTACAGGATACTATCAATAAGTATCTTACACACACACGCACACACATACATACACACACACACACACACGCACCCACGCACGCATGCACGTGCGCACATACACTGTGTGTTCTATTGGGAGAAAAAACATTATCATGACTGATCTAGATCGGAATGTCTGCTCGTGCATACTATGACGTCATTGATATATCCCTTACGTCGCACGCAGGAAAAGTCACTTAGAGAAAGGAAATTGAATTCAACAACCGTTGATTGTCAGATTAACCGATGTTGTAGATCAACTGATAGAAAGCGTAGAAATAGAAGTTTATTCTGAGCATGGAATAGATTTATTAGACATTTGGGGAACCGTTTTCCAATACATAAGAATAAAATTTGTTTACAACAATATAACGAAAGTAATCCTACCTGTGTATCTATCATGCTGCAAAAATTCAGCTGGTGTATGAATTAGAAAATGTTTAAAGCGGTATTTATTATAACCCTTGGACTCCTGCACTCTGTCCACCAACATCCTGCATCGCCAACTATGCTAGCAAAGCAAAATCTTAACCCTTTGAGTCCCTTATCCTATCCACTAGCTTCCTGACAGGGTGAGGAAGTCAAAGGTTAAGTTTTTACAGTTGGTGGATAGGATGTGGGAATCAAAGGGTAAAGAAGTGTGATATTTTCTTGGCCGCAAAACCTGACCGTTGCACACCAATGAACACATGTTGAAGAAGAAAATTAGATATGATTACATCTGATGCCATCTCCAGCCAACAACCACTTTCCCAGTGTAACCAAGAGAACAATGGCACTATCACCATGAAAAGACGGTATAGAGGGACTGGGCATATCATCCGATGAGAAAACATCGCCCGGACTTCACTTCACTGGACACACAGAGTGAATGCGAAAGATAGACAGAGCGAACTGCTAGTTCGAACAAGATGAGCTCTCAAGCCAAGAAACGCAGCTGGGGTAAATACAGAGACTGGACCAGAACAGACAGGAATGGAGAATCTTCGCTGCTGCCATGCAAGCTAATGAAATGGGCAGTAAATACATACGCAGGATTTGTGTCATTGTAATGATATATCCAGTTCAGTCTACAGCATCACAGTCTACAGCATCACACCTATGTTGGCTGCCCGCACTGCTCTCTGGGTCTGAGTCCTCCACATCTGTCTTTCCTCAACCAGGTTGAATGATATATTACCGGCTTTCATTAGTCTTTTTGTTTTAATAGAAATAGATGGATGGACAGAAATAAAGATAGACAGATACCTGTTTTTTGTTGTTGTTGTTGTTGTTGGTTTTTTGCTGGTTAATTATTTCAATTTTTACAAGAAAAACGATTGAATTTAGACATTTTGTTTAATCCCAGCAAGCAAGCAAACAAGCTAGCAACCAAGCACCCAACTAATCAAACTTGATTTTCCAAATCCGGATTCAATTTGTGTGCACAATTATCTCAGCTCTATACTCGCAGTAAACATTTAAACGTGCGTTTCTTTGTGTGGTTTCAGCGCAACAAACAGCTGATGGAGAGTGCCATTACGCCACTTAGTGCCTTACCTGGTCTCTCAGGTGAGTGAGTGAGTGAGTGAGTGAGCGAGTGAGTGAGTGAATGTGTATGTGTGTGTGTGCGTACGCGCGCGCACGTGTGTGTGTGCTTTGTGAGTGTGTGTGTGTTCTTTGTGTGTGTGTCTGTGTTCTTTGTGTGTGTGTGAGTGTGTGTTCTTTGTTTGTTTGTTCGTTTGTGTGTTGTTTGTCGTGTGTGCTTTCAGATCTTTTGCCCATTTTGAACTTCTCTGTCTCTATCTCTTTTGTGTGTGTTTTTTTTTTTTCCTGTTTTTTTTTTTTTTTCTTTCTCTTTTGTAAATTCTCTTCTTCGTTCATTCGCTCTCCTTTTTTCTTTCTTCCGCTATTGCTTTTGTTCGCTCTTTCTTTTCTTTGTTCGATTTTTTTCTCTTGTTTCCCCTCTGTCTTTATTCCCCCCCCCCCCCCTTCTCCCTCTCTCTTTCTTTTTCTTTCCCTCTGTCTGTCTATCTTGTTTGCTTGCTTGCCTTTTTTTTTCTTTGTTGCTTTCATTAATTTTTCTTCTTTTACCCTTTTTCCCCCTTGTTCTTCTCTTTCTCCTTTTCTCCTCCTTTCTTTTTCATTCGATCTCAGATGTTGATGTCTCTTGTCCTTTTGATGGTTCTTCAGTTCCCATCCCTCCTAGCTTGTCTTTCACACACCACACACACACACACACAACACACACACACACACACACACACACACACACACACACACACCACACACCACACCACACCACACACACACACACACACACACACACACACACACACACACACACACACACACACACACACACACACACCACACACACACACACACCACACACACACACACACACACCACACACACACACACACACACACACACACACACACACACACACACACACACACACACACACACACACACACACACACACACACACACACCACACACACCACGCACACACACACACACACACACACTGCTATCTATGATCTGTGGTGCGTAAAAGGTTCTCCTCTTTCTCTTTTGTTCACTTTTTCTAATCTCCTCTTTGGGGAGAGAAGAGAGATTGATTGATTGATCGACTGATTGCACTCGAGATGATGCGAGTTCTTCTCTCTCGGGCTCTGTCTGTACGTCTGTGTGTCTACCCCCTCTGTGTATCTGGCCGTCTGTGTTTTTGACCCGGCTATTTCTGTACATAACTTTGAAGGTATTTGTACTGGCATCCACTTCATTATTAATTATAACTGCTGCTCTCCTTCTCCCCCCCCCTCCCCCTACACACACATAAACCTATTGTGTTTTTGCTTGTTTATTTTTATGCTTGTTTTTTATGTTGTTCTCATCTGTTCATATGTAATTCTGTTCTAATTTGTTTTATTTTCCTGTTTTCAACAAATAGCATTTTGCTTTATGAATGTATGTTTATATGATTATAGGGTATCAAGGATTTGATGTAACTTTCACACTTTGTTACTCTGTCTTGCACACACGACCGACCCCCCTCCACATACACGCGCACGCACTCGCACAAACGCGTGCGCAAGCACACATTCGCGCGCACACACACATACACACACACACGCATGCATGCATGCACGCTCGCTCACACACACACACACACACACACACACACACACACACACACACACACACACACACACACACACACACACACACACACACACACACACACACACACACTTTCTTCCTTTGTAACCACAACCAACAACAACAAAATGTCAGTGAGGATTCCCGTACTGCTTATTGATGGACCTCTGCCAAAATTTAACTCCAACACCAGCGTTTATGGAAATCCACGAACACGTACCCTACATGAGTACGACTCCATTGGGTCAGGAACAGAAGGACCAGAAATATGAAAACATTCATAAAAACGTCACCCTGTGTACAGCTTATGGACGCATTTTAGTTACTTATTCGTTTTTTAAAAATGTTGGTCACAAGCGGTTAGTCTAGCAGACACAGTTAACTGTTTAACTGTACATCTGAATTACTTAACTGTGCATCTTGTCTTTTCCTGGTCGTTCTTCTATTTTGTGATATCTATATCTTTATCTCAAAGAAAAGAATCTTCGTCATACAGGAAAACAAACACACACACGCACACGCACACGCACACGCACACGCACACACACACATATATACACATAAACAGACATAGATACAGACAGAGAGACAGACATACACACACAGACACACACACACACACACACACACACACACACACACACACACACACACACCACACACACACACAGTGATACACACACACACACACACACAGTGATACACACACACACACACAGTGATACACACACACACACACACACACACACACACACCCTACCCCCTATCAGTGTTTAAGCATAAATACATTAGGCTAGTTTTGAGACGTCACATTTTCACAAAACCTGTCGCACACGTGAGGGGAGAAGCTATTGCTCAAGTGGCTTGGCCTTTTTCTTTTGTTATTGTTTTTTCTGCTCTTGTTAATGTTCTTTTTTTCTTCTTCTTTTTCCTTTTTCCTTCTTTTTTGATTTTATTTATCAGTTTGAAATATTGAAAATGTTTTTTGTTTGTTTGATTGTTTCTGGTTTTCTTTTCTTCCCTCTAATTGTGTTCTCCTTTCCTTCTTTCCTTCCTTCCTCCTTCGCTCAGCAGATATCTGCCGGAGAGTGGTAGGCTATAGATCTGCAGTGTCCAATTGTATTTTTTTGTTTGTCTTGTGATCTGCTTCTGTCCCTTCCTTCCTCAACCCCCCCCCCCTTTTTTTTTCTCTCGCTGCCTCCCTCTTGCCCCCTATCTCGCTAAACCGCCTCCCCACCCAGTCTGTGTGTCTGTCTGTCTGTCTGTTTCTCTGTCTGTCTGTCTCTGTCTCTGTTTCTGTCTCTCTCGCTTTCTTTCTCTCTTTCTGTGTTACCTATCTCTACATATGCAGATATGCATATATATATTCAAATACATATACATACATAACCTTCCCGCTCATTCCTACCTCCCTTTCTTTCTCTCTCTGTCTCTCTCTGTCTCTGTCTCTCTCTCTCTTCCATATATATATATATATCCCTCCCGCTGCTTCCTACCCCCCCCCCCTCCCCTCTCTCTCTCTCTCGTCAGATGCCAGATATCAAAAAGAAAGTGATAAGCCAAAGGAAAGCAGTGTCCAAATGTCTTCGTTGTTTCTGTTTTGCCCCCACCTCCCCATCCCGTCTCTCTCTCTCTCTCTCTCTCTTCTTGTTGTGTTGTGTTGTGTGTGTGTGTGTGTGTGTATATATGTGTGTGTGCTTCGTTTGTTTTTGCTCTCTCACTCTCTTTCTCTCTCTCTCTCTCTCTCTCTCTCTCTCTCTCTCTCTCTCTCTCTCTCTCTCTCTCTCTCTTTTGTTTTTGAAAACTCAAATGAAGTGTATTAAATACTGGTTGAAATTAACCCAGCTCCCAATATCAAGATTGTGCAAGCAGGCATATGAGATGTTACTGAATCAATTAGATTCGGGTAAACAAAACTGGGCATATTTCGTTAAGAAAATGTTAACCACACATGGATTTGGTAGTGTGTGGATGTGCCAGGAAGTTGGTTATGAACAAGGATTTATTTCAGAATTTAGGGATAGACTAGTTGATTCGTACAAACAAAACTGGCGCGCTCAAATGGAAGAATCTGAGAAATATGGTTGGTTCCTTTCCTGTGAAAGTATATTTCAAACCGAAAAATATATAAAGGCCGTAACAAATAAATGGCACAGAAGCAATCTGCTTGTTTTAGACTAAGAGCCCTAGGGCTAAATGCAACAACAAGATGGTTTTACTCAAATTCATCGGCACACTCTATTTGTCCCATGTGTGATGCAGAGGCAGAAGATGAAATGCATTTTTGTTTGTTTGCAAGTCGTATGAAAGTATACGACAAAAATGCATAATCTTTGATGAGGACATTTCAAGTCAAAGGGTCATTACCAGAATACTCATGACTGAAGATGAAAACTATCAAAAATCCCTCGCTAAATTTATCGCCCTTGCTTGGGAAAGTCGGAGAAAGAAAACAATACAGCAATAAATTAATGTAAGTTTATCTCCAGTGAAGATATCACTTCATACTGTTCTTATGTTTATTTGCCGGATTTAGGTCTTCCTCTTACTTATATGACTAATTACGTCGGATGGTCAATTGTTTCTTCAACTTTTTGTTCAACTTTTTTTTCTTCAATTTTTTCTTCATCATTAGGAAAAAAAAATTAAATGGATGTAATGTCAGCCATGACTATGTTTATAAATCTTTATTTCGGGAAAACATCGCCGTAAAATTTAATGACTTTGTTTTATGCTCCTTGCCACAAGGACAAAAATGTCAATGGCAATAAACCATTTTCAGTTTCAGTTTCAGTTTCTCTCTCTCTCTCTCTCTCTCTCTCTCTCTCTCTCTCTCTCTCTCTCTCTCTCTCTCTCTGATTCACTCCATCTGTCTTTGTCTGTCTGTCTGTCTATCCTTCTGCCTGTCTCTAGTCTTTCTCTCTCTCCTTCACTCCCTCCACTTCTTCTCTCTACATTCACCCATCTTTTTTTTCTCTGTTTCTCTCCCTTCTACACCTCTCCCTCCCTCTGTTTCCTCCATTTCTTTCATGAGATATCTAAAGGAGAGCAGTGGTTCATAGGACAGCGGCGTCCAAATATGTTTTGTGCTTGTGCTGTGAATGTGTCTCTGTCTCTTTCTATCTCTGTGTGTGTCTCTGTCCCTCTCTTTCTCTCTGTGTCTCTGTCTCTCTCTTTCTCTCTGTGTGTGTGTGTCTCTGTCCCTCTCTTTCTCTCTGTGTCTCTGTCTCTCTCTTTCTCTCTGCGTCTCTGTCTCTCTCTTTCTCTCTGCGTCTCTGTCTCTGTCCCTCTCACACAAACTCTCTCTCTGTCTCTCTCTCTCTCTCTCTCCTCTCTCTCTCTGTCTCTCTCTCTCTGGCTCACCCTCAACCTCTCTTATCTCCACCTTTCTCCCTTCTCCCTCCTGCCCCCTTTTCCGTTTTTTGTCCCTCTCCCTTTCTTTCTATTCATCTCTTCTTCTCTTTCTTTGTTGGTCTTTTCCCTGTCTCTCTCTCTTCTCTCCTGTCTGACATCTCTGAAGGACGGCAGTGTTCCGGTGTGTTTTGTGCCCGTGCTGTGACCTGTACTCGTCTGTCGTCTATACAGAAAGGAGAAGAGAACTCTCGGCAGGGGAACGGGCAAAATACATGTCAAATACCTTCAGCGACTTTCCATATGAGCGAAAATAACAGGAATTAAAGATAATATCATCTATTTCATTCCACAAGGGGTTAACTGTAATATCATCTATTTCATTCGAAAAGGGGTTAATCGTAATTATTATCATCTATTTTATCCCAAAAGGAGTTAACCATAATAACTATCTTCTATTTCATTCCAAGGTATTAACTTTAATAATTATCGTCTATTTCATTCCAAAAGACGTTAACCTTAATGATTATCGTGTTTCATTCCAAAAGGTGTTAACCTTAATACTTATCATCTATTTCATAACAAAAGGGGTTAACCATGATATCATCTATTTTCTTCCAAAAGGGGTTAAAATGATATCATGTACTGTTTATGGGGAGCACGTAACAAATGATCATCAATAAGTGGTGACTGTTGTTGCTGTTGCAGAAGACATGAAAAAGCTCAACTGCGGTCAGCATCCTGAACCTGAGGGAATTCTTCCCAACCCTGCTGCCCCCATTACTACGGTAATGTCTCTTTCTGTCTGTCTTCATGTCGGTCTGTCTTTATGTTTCCGTGTCTGTCTGTTGTCATGTCTGTCTGTCTTCATGCCTGTCTGCCTATTTTCATGTCTGTCAGTCTTCATGTCTGTCTATCATCATGTCTGTCTGTCTTCATGTCAATCTATCTTCATGTCGGTCTATCTTCATGTCTGTCTATCTTCATGTCTATCTGTCTGTCTTCATGCTTATCTGTCTTCATTCTATCTTCATGTCTGTCTTCGTGTCTCCCTGTCTTCATGTATGTCTGTTTTCATGTCTGTCTATCTTCATGTCTCTATGTCTTCATGTCTGTCTTCATGTTGTCTGTCTTCATGTCTGTCTGCCTTCGTGTCTGTCTTCATGTCTGTTTTTAGGTCTGTTTGTCTTCATGTCTGTCTGTGTGTCTTCCTATCTGTCTTCATGTCTGTGTGTCTGTCTGTGTATATTTTCTTTCTGTGGGCCAGTCGCCGCGATGCAGTGATTAGCACAACAGACTAACGATCGGAAGGTTACGGGTTCGAGCACCTCACTCCAGTCAAAACCATCGTGGGCTTTTTGGGCCCCAAAGCGTTACTTACCTAGAACTGAGCATGTTATGTATTCACACGGAATACTGAGACCACTTATTCGAGTCTCATTCACTTCACAGATGCAGGATTATGACTGTTGCTCAAATTTCCTGACCAACGCTACAAGTACCTGCATCTCTCGGGCCCGATTAATGACAGGATACATTATTCAAGGAAGCGTGGAATATAGTCCTGTATGCAGTCTCAGTTCAGAATGGAACTCCATAGCATCATGGTTGTCATCTCCATGGATGTCCATCATTATGACATTGTGAGAAATTGACCCAGGTTTTCTGGCCAATGATGTGGCGTAGTAATGGGACAGAGAAGGATTTTCTCTGAGTGTTTGTTCGTCTGACTTGTTGTGCGTCTTGCTGTCTGCATTTCACTCTGTGGTCTGTTTGTTTGTATGTTTGTTTGTTTACATGATTTAGTGTCTGTAAGCTTTCTTCCATTCCTGCTGTGGCCACTGCCATTGTAAGGTATAGTGTGTGTGTGTGTGTGTGTGTTGTGTGTGTGTGTGTGTGTGTGTGTGTGTGTGTGTGTGTTTTGTGTGTGTGTGTGTGTGTGTGTGTGTGTGTGTGTTTCCCTATGTTTGTGTGTTTACTTGTGTTTATTTTTCTAAGGCTCTGTGTTGTTATTGTTGTTGTTTTATTTTTCATCTGATTTTATATGTATGTCTGGAATTTTCCAGTCCCTGTTTCCTGTTTACCCCTCTAGTGTTTACTCTCACTCTCTCTCTCTCTCTCTCTCTCTCTCTCTCTCTCTGTCTGTGTGTCTGTCTCTCTCTCTATCTGTATGCCTGTCTGTATGTGTCTCTCTCTTCTCTCTCTCTCTCCCCCTCTCTCCCCTCTCATTTTTGCAGCACCCGTGTGCAGTACCCCTACGATTGTCATTTCTGTTTTTTAACACACCTCCAAACCCACCGACACAGTGGTCAGTATGAGAGCTGGCCATGAAGGGTCACAGAATCTGGTACAATGATGATGATTCTGACACTTTCGGACTGAGACTGCGTGGCAGGGTTGTGCTTACTTTCTTTTCTATACAGTGGCATGGAACCGGACATAGTTCTCCACACCCATTCATCAAAACATAATTCTGATCGAGCTTGCTATAACGTATGAAAGTAGAATGGAGGAAGCCCATATCTACAAGACTGAAAAGTATGCCAATCTAGCCAGCAACTTGAGTACATCTAGCTTTCTAGCTGAAGTCCTCGCCATAGAGGTTGGAACAACGGAGTTGTTAGGCACAGCCTATGACGGCATGAAATAGCTCTCGATTTCGATTTCACAGGGAGAGAGACAGAGAGAGGGAGAGAGATGATATCTTGTGTGAAAACATTAACTGTCGTTATCTATTCTCTTCATTCACTCATTCTGTCTTATAGCCCTATTTTGGTTTTCATAATAGATAAATCAATGATTTGGAGTGTGTGTCCCAGTCAAGATAAATAATTGACTTCGGGTGTGTGTCCGAATCATGCACATGCACACACACACACGCACGCACGCACGCACGCACGCACACACACGTACACGTCCACACTCTGACACATCCAGATGCAATCGGACTTGGAATAAAGGCATTAGTCAGCCTTGATGGCACGGATAATCAAATAAATGAGTCTCAGTGTGATTTGCTCTCGCACGCACACGCATGCACGCGGGCACACATTCACACACGCGTGCGCACGCGCACACACACATATTCAGGCATGCACGCACAAACTCATCACACATACACACACACACACACATGACATAACACACACACATACACACACACACATGACCTAACACACACACACACACTTAAACACACACACATACACATGCATATTCGCGCACGCACGCACGCGCGCGCGGGCGGGCACACACACACACACACACACACACACACACACACACACACACACACACACACACACACACACACACACACACACACACACACCACACACACACATGCACACACATACACATGCATATTTACGCACGCACACACACATACACAAACACACACATACACACTCACACACCACACACAAACACACACACACATACACACTCACACGTCACACACACACACACATACACACACGCGCGCGCGCGCGCACACACACACACACGCACACATACACACACACACACACACATACAGACAATTGCACATGGAAATGCAATCAGACTTATGATACAGGCGTTAGTCACGCTTGATGGCTCAGATAATCTGATAATCACGGTGAGTTATGAGGACGATCAGCGGAGGACCGTTATTAGGGGCTGGGGGGGGGGGGGTGAGGGAAACTCAAACTGTCCAAAGAGAACCCTTGCTTCCCTTACCCCTCCCCCTTACCCCACAGCCTTCACTTGTGCTTCCACCCCAGAATGGAATGATGGCCCAGTTGGCGGTGGTGTGTGTGTGAGTGTGTGTGTGTGTAGTCTGTGTGTGTGTGTGTGTGTGGTGTGTGTGTTTGTATGTGTGTGTGAGTGTGTATGTGTGTAGTGTGTGTGGTGTGTGTGTGTCTTGTGTGGTGTGTGCTTGTGTGTGTGCTTGTGTGTGTATGTGTGTTTGTGTGTGTTTGTGCTTCTGTGTGTGTGTGCTTGTGTGTGTGTGTGTTGGTGTGTGTGTGTGCGTTTGTGTGTGCTTTTGTGTGGTGTGTGTGTGTGAATTGTGTGTAGTATGTGTGTGTGTGTGTGAGTGAGTGTGTGTGTGAGTGAGTGAGTGTGTGTGTGTGAGTGAGTGAGTGTGTGTGTGAGTGAGAGTTTGTGAATGTGTGTGTGTGTGTGAATTGTGTGTAGTATGTGTGTGTGTGTGAGTGTGTGTGTGAGTGAGTGAGTGTGTGTGTGTGTTTGTATGTGTGTGTGTGAGTGAGAGTTTGTGAATGTGTGTGTGTGTTTGAGTGTGTGCGTGGCAGTCTGTGTGTGTGCTTGTGTGTGTGTGTGTGTGTGTGTGTGTGTGTGTGTGTGTGTGTGTGTGTGTGTGTGTGTGTGTGTGTGTGTGTGTGTGTTTGGTGTTGGTGTGTGTGTTGATGTTGCTTTGTTGTTTGAATGTTACCCTTCACTAATGCAATGAGTCATACTCCGTTTTCGGGTGTCCCCAGTTTGCTTAAGTATTTTTCTGGGAAGCGAGAGATCCTAGATACTACTGCAGGTCAGACAGGAATGTTCTCAGACCCACCCATCCCACTTTACTATGCTTTGTGTGGTGTTCTGAGCTCTAGTCTTTCGAATGATAAATCCCGAAGTCTTGTGCGCGGAATGCTTTTAGCGCACGTGAAAGATCGTACGACAACAAATGGGTTGTCTGTGTAGAATATAGAAAAAAAAGAACCCTACGTCTCGCATCCTAGGTGTATGCTTTATCCACGTGGCCTGTGCTTTACTAATGATACCAAGTCACTTTGAAGCCACCCGCTAGGTGCTGTGTGATGGAGAAGGTCCAAAATGATAATGGCATAAGTCTTAAAGTCTACGTTATAAACCCTGTGCGTTGTAAAAGAACCAAATTGATCACGGCATGAGCCTTCAGCATCCACGTAAGCCCTGTACGTTGGTAAGGCCTTGAGGTACCGCTTAGTGTTTGGTTTTGTATCTTATATTTTATCAGTCTATCATTGAAACAATCTAGGCTACATTGTAATGACATGTGTATCGAAATCTGTAGTGTAAAAAAAAAAAAAAAAAAATAAACGAGTAAAGGGAAGGGACGAAAACGCAACAAGACTTTTATATCACAAACGTCCTGTTTGATCACATCCCAGATCTCACCCTCCATCGATACAACTCATGGCCTCATCTGCCCACCAGTATGATTAATCTGTTGAATCCATTATCGCAGCTCTTCCTGCCCATCCTCCATCCTGGATAAAAACAGAGCAAAACAGACAAGTAAACAAACAAACAAACAAATTAAAAAAACCATACACATCACGTCACCAAAACAAAAACAGAACAGAACACAACAAATACCCCGGGAGAACACAAAGAATCAGACACGCAGTAGCAACAGCAACAACAATACACAAGAAACAAGATACTTTATTGCCAAATTCAGAAACAGGAATTTTGTTTTATGACATCATGCACACTCCTTTCACGCTCATATCAAGCTCACTCACATCCCCACCCCATGACATGGCACCTTCTTTGCACTCACCACCCTCTGCAATTGCCCACCACAGTACCCATTGAAATCGATGAAATTGCGCAACAGTAAACGTGGGCCTCAATAGCTCATTTGGTTGATCGTCGGATTCTTATTCTAACAGTTGTGGGTTCGAGTCCGGGGGGTGCGCTACATTAAAACTGACCTTCTGACTGCCCCATCTTAACATCCTTGTTGTTCTGGTGGTGTCAGTATTGGATTAGATAGGTTCCCCCCTTACCCCGCTTGGATGGGATGTTTATCCTCGTTGGCCATGTCACCTGAGGGGGTGCCGATGTAAAAACTAAACCAAACCAACCAGACTACAGTAAACAAACAAATAAAAAGCAATTCATTTACATTCGAGTATTGAAACCAGGACACAAAACAGGTCCTCATTTTTTGGGGAGCGTGTGTTCCAGTCACTACGATATTCTGTCCTTCCACGTCCCCTCCTCTGATATTTTCACAAACGTATGTAGAATACATGTAAGCCCTTTAGTAACGACAGTAAACTTTTAGTATGGGGAGCCGGGTTGAGTGGGCGTGGATACTGCCCCCCACCTCCTTTACTTGACAAACTATTTCTGTCGATACCAAGAAGTATAGTTACCAAAGACCTTGACGAAAGATTACCCAGGTCACGGAAGCAGCAGAAGAAACTGAGAGCGGGATACCATGAGATCACGAAAGGGCCATACAATCTGAGAGTTTTTTTTAACAAACGTTTTTTTATTCATCTTTTGCTTCACAACAAATGGACATCAAACAGACAATGCGGCAACGAAAAATGACAAAAAATTATGCACATATGAAAAGACATTGTTGACATATGAACTCCATATAGTATACAGAATATACATAATGATATTTTATACACTGGAATCTGAGACAGTATTGTATTTATTAATTGACGCTGGGATGATTTATGAAACTCTGTGTGTGTGTGTGTTGTGTGTGTGTGTGTGTGTGTGTGTGTGTGTGTGTGTGTGTGTGTGTGTGTGTGTGTGTGTGTGTGTGTGTGTATGTATGTGTGTGTGTGTGTTTTTGAATAGATATGTAATTCGTTTGTACCTTTTGCTAGTAGATTTGGTGTTGGCATTGGTATGTTATTAGGTGTATTTTGCTTAATAATTAATAATAATTACAATATTTATTTATTTTATATAGCGCAAAATCTTGATAAAATCAAATCTAAGCGCTGAAACAGACACACACACACGCACGCACGCACACACACGCACGCACGCACGCACACACACACACACACACGCACGCACTCACACACACGCACGCACGCACGCATACACACACGCGCGCACACACACACACACACACACACACGCACACGGCTATAAATGGGGAGAAAGAATAAAAGCAATGGAAAATTATAGAGAGCGTATTATATACAATTATATATTACAATGTGATTCCCCTCCGAGTGGAGACAGGCTGCAGAGGGGATTGAGTGAGGTCAGGATTTTATGCAAAGGAGAAAAGGTGAGTTTTGAGAGCGGACTTGAAGGAGACAAAAGTAGGTTGCTGACGGACTGAGAGAGGAAGTTTGTTCCAGGAGAGCGGACCAGAAACAGAGAAGGCTCGTGGACCATAGGTATTGAGCTTAGTGCGTGGAAAGCGAAAAGTCAGAGGATCGGAGGCAGAGCGGAGGGTACGTGAGGGAACATAGATCTCAAGTAGGCTTGACAGGTAATCGGGGGCTGCGTTATTGAGGCTATTGTAACACATGGTGTCTACTTTGTACTGTTTGCGCTTTGATACAGGGAGCCAGTGAAGTTGTGCCAGGAGAGGAGATATGTGGTCAGCTTTTTTCTTTTTGAGTACAAGGCGTGCAGCATTGTTTTGAATGCGCTGTAGGATGTGAATGGTGGAGGCAGGAAGACCAGACAGGAATGAATTGCAATAGTCAATGCGAGACATTATGAAGGAGAGAACGAGTTTTGCAGTTGTTTCGACAGAGAGATACTTCCTGATCAGGCTTATACGATGGAGGTGATAGTAGCAAGATCTGGCAGCTTGTAGAGTTTGCATTGATATTGATATATTATCAATGTGTAAGTTTGCTAGTAGGTTTTGTGGTGGCATTGGTATGTTATCTAAGTGTATTT
Organism: Monoplex corrugatus; assembly: GCA_030674185.1. Classification (NCBI taxonomy): domain Eukaryota; kingdom Metazoa; phylum Mollusca; class Gastropoda; order Littorinimorpha; family Ranellidae; genus Monoplex; species Monoplex corrugatus. Next base: position 33,620,366 of record CM060307.1, on the reverse strand, counting down.
TGTTTAAAGAGTTTATGTTGGCACTGATATATCTTTATGTGTAGGTTGTTATTGAAGTGTAGGTTTGCTTGTACAGTTTGTATTGGTACTGATATGTTGTTTAAGTGTACGTTTGCTAATAGAGTTCTTTAACGTTTGTTCTGCTCCGGCATGTGTAGATGAGGTCAGTTATTCGTTGCCTGTGTCTTCTTCTTCTTCTTCTTTTTGTTTTTATTTTAAAAAAATTGGGGGGATCATTGTGCTCAGGGAAGTTACCTTAGTGCTCACCTTTTTTTTTTTCGTTTCATTTTCTACGCCACTTTAATGGCCACAGAAGCTGAAACTGTTTTTATTATGCGATGTCGATGTTGATGATAATCATGATGCTTTAGAATTCCATCTAGGATTGAGACTGCGTAACAGGGTTGTACTTTACGCTTACTATCAAAATATATCATGGCGTCAACCAGGCCCGAGAGATACAGACACCTGCGGTGTTGGTCAGAAGATTTGAGCAACACCCTCAGTGACGCCATCCGCGAAGTGGATGAGACTCGACTGTGTGGTTCCAGTCTTCCCAATGAGCCCATAGCACGCCCAACTCTGGGTAGGAGCCGGTTAGAGCCGAAAAATCCCACAATGATTTTTGAAGGTACAGATGGGGATTCGAACCCACCGTCTTCCAGTCGATAGTCCGTTGTATTAACCACTACACCACGGCGACTGGTTCTGTGTCTTCTTCTTTATGGCTTTGTCTTCCGCGATGTGTCCAGCGTCATGATTGTGCTCCTGTTTTTTGCTCATTGTATTTTCACCAACTTCAGTCTAAGTTGTGAAATGATGAAAATGATGTTGTTTCAGCTGTCTGTTGTCACTTCAATAAATGTTGTGAAATATGAAAATCCAGATTAATACAAGCACAAAACACAAATATAGCGAAGAGAGATACAAAAAAGTGACAGACACCAATTCACATCTGGATGGACTGGAGTGATGAAATAACTTTAATCAGAACATGAACCTAATCAACTGTAGTCAGAACATGAACCTAATCACTGTAGTCAGAACATGAACTTAACAATCAGCTTTTATTCAGAACATGAACCTAATTAACTTTAATCAGAACATGAACCTAATCAATTGTAGTCAAAACATGAACTTAACAATCAGCTTTTAATCAGAACATGAACCTAATTAACTTTAATCAGAACATGAACCTAATTAACTTTAATCAGAACATGAACCTAATCAACTGTAGTCAGAACATGAACCTAATTAACTTTAATCAGAACATGAACCTAATCAACTGTAGTCAGAACATGAACCTAATCAACTGTAGTCAGAACATGAACCTAATCAACTTTAATCAGAACATGAACCTAATCAACTGTAGTCAGAACATGAACCTAATCAACTGTAATCAGAACATGAACCTAATCAACTGTAGTCAGAACATGAACCTAATCAACTGTAGTCAGAACATGAACTTAACAATCAGCTTTAGTCAGAGCATGAACCTAACCCATTTTAGTCAGGGCACCACAAACCTTGTCAGTTTTAGTCAGTCAACTTTAGTCGGAACACGAACCTAGTCAACGTTAGTCACAGCATGAAATCTCGTCAACTTTATTCAGAGTAAGAACCTAGTCCATTTTAATCAGAGCACCATAATTTCACCAGACGGCAGATGCA
>CM060307.1:33603695-33613695 GCA_030674185.1 Monoplex corrugatus | reverse complement strand
GTGATCGTGCTCAAACACGGGCGAAAGCAGTCACCTGTGGAGTTGAGAGTTTGTTTAGAGTTTGTTCAAGAGGGATTGATCGCACTAAGACAGTTCCATATTCGCTTCAAGAGGGATTCATCGTACTAACACAGTTCCATATTCGCTCCACCGAAATCTGCCAGCACTTACCTGGCAGACTCCCTGAGCCTATATAAGAAGACCCTTTGTGGTGGCAAAGATTTTGAATAGGAACAGGGAGGAGAGGGACATATAAAACACCCAGGTGACACCTTCAAAGTCATTGAAACATTAAGTTGGGCAGCGAACAGACTTTAGTGTTGCGGATTGGGATTGAACTCGTAAAACCAGACCTTGAGTCCACGTCAACCAGCGTGCGGAAAAATCGCCACCACTTGTCATCTAATCCCATGATGGTGTGGTTGTTTGATGGGGGAAGGGAAATTGATGGGACGCAGCAAGCAGACTTCGATCCTCGGTCTCTGAATGTGGCAACAAGCTGTTCATCTGTGCTGAGAATTTTTTTTTTTCCTCCTGTGTCGACCTCGGGCCGTTGAAAAACGGGGATAACAACCCCAGGGTTGGGTTAGACGACTGATGTAATACCACTCTGACACCACTCTTCTTACTGCCAAGTATGGTCGTGGACATTGTATCATAGCGAGTGACGTTGCCAAACCAAGCATGCTTGCGTCGTTTCATGGTTGCTGGAAGTGATTCAAGGGGGTCTATCATTGGATAGCTTTGAGACTGACATAGCTGCCTTAACCCTATGACTCCCGCACCCTAAACACCAACTGCAAAAACATAACTCTTTGACTTCTTCAACCTATCCACCAGCTTCCTGCAGGAAACTGATGGATAGGGTGAGGCAGTCAAAGGGTTAAGTTTCTGCTTTGCTTATATGGTTGACAATGCAGGATGCTTGTGGACAGGGTGCAGGAATCAAAGGGTTAAATGAGATCATATTTGTCGCGAAACCCAGCTGGAGGACGTTAATCCTTCTACCGCATTTGAAAGTCCAAAGATGGTTAAAAAGAAAAATCCCAGCAAACTTCTGATGTCGGATTGGCGTGCAATGCCACCAGGACTGATTTTGTATCCCGCATGAAGTAGTACGAAACTCCGGGGAGAGCTGGACAGCAGAAGGTCCTCAGAAGAGAAATCCCCGTCAAACAAGTGTTTTGGCCCCTATAAGGTGATAAAGGACAAGTCCGCGTACTCATTCGTGAGACAGGATCTATAGGGGAGAGGCCATCACGTCATTGTATCAAAATATTATATGAAACACTAAAAATATTGGGCAATGTAACAGTCAATTCTCTGAACTGATTTGTAATGCTGTATTTGGTGAATATCATGCATCGCATTAAAATTAATGTGTTTCATTTGTGTGTACACTAAACTCCCCATGCAATAAGAGGTTGTGGCCAAATATGAATGAATTGTATATACTTGTATTAGTATTCTGTTTCTCGTTAGATCTGCTTGGTTTTCCGTCTGTATAATGTCTGTCTTTTTCGCTGTCTGTCTTTGTCTATTTTTGGCTGGTGCAGGAAGCCATTCCAAAAGCTGTATGCACGGTCAGTGAGTCTGATAAGGAATCGGTCTGGTCCGCAGTTAGGGGGGCGTAGTGGAGTGAGGCCATGGTAGGGTCTTTTTGGACTTTGGTGGAGTGATGAACGCTGTGTGTGTTTGTGTGTGTGTGTGTGTGTGTGTGTGTGTGTGTGTGTGTGTGTGTGTGTGTGTGTGTGTGTGTGTGTGTGTGTGTGTGTGTGTGTGGGGAGTGTGAGTGTGAGTGTCTAGCTCAAGTGCAAGCAAATGCTATTATTCATTGATTTCCATTTGTGTTATCTCTTATATTAGTTCTTCTGCCATTAATGTTGTTCGAAATTTATCTTTATTTCTATACAAAGCGTTCAGATTTAGAGATACAGCAGTTTCTTGAACATCTTTCAGAATTAACAAATCGTAAGTTGTTAGCGGTTCTGTGTATATCAGTTCTGCTGTTTCTGTGTATATTTTATAATGGTATATTTATGGAAATGTGACTTGTGTTGTGCTTGCAGATCCCCTTCATGAGGAGCTGAGGGCCCAAGTATCAATGAATGTCCGTATCCAGGTCATTCTCTCAGTCTGTTATGCATTTCTGCAAAGCGTTTAAAAATAGAAATTTAATAAGTTTCAGTTTCACTAGATACCGTCTCCGTGCTCGAAATGAATTCCATATGCACCGACGCCACTTGTGCCATATGATGGAGAAGATCCGAAATGACCATGGCCCAAACCTTAACCCTTTGACTTCCACACCCTATCTGTCAACTGCAAAAACTTAACCCTTTGATTCCCTCACCCTATCCACCGCTTCCTGCAGGAAGCTTGTGGACAGGGTGAAGGGATCAAAGGGTTAAGTTGTTGCTTTGCAAGGATGGTTTGCAGTGCAGGTTGCTGGTGGACAAGGTGCGGGAGTGAAAGCGTTAAGCCTGCACTTAAACCCATGAGCTGGCCAGGTCCTGAGGTCTTATCTAGCGTATGTATTTTGTATCTTACACTAGTATATGTATCAGCCTGTCATTGTAATATTTTGTTGTTATATGTGTCCCCTTCCAAAGGGACTGTGATCCATATGAGTTAAACACTTGAAATCCATCTCCTCTCTCTTTTTTGTCCTTTGTCTTCCCATAACCCACTCCCCGAATCTTGTCTCTGGTCGGTTCAAGTAGCCATCTTAGTTTAAAAGGGAATCGGTCTGGTCTGAAGTTAAGGGGCGGTGGAGTGGGGTCTTGGTCGGGTCCTTTCTGGCTTTGATGGAGTGTGTGTGTTTGTGTGTGTGTGGGTTTGTTTGTGGGTCTGTGTGTGTGTGTGTTGCGCGCGCGCGCGTGTGTGTGTGTGTCTTTGTGTATGTGCGTGTGCGTGTGTGTGTCTCTGTGTGTGTGTGTGTGTGTGTATGTATGTGTGCGTGTGTGTGTCTGTGTGTGTGTGTGTGCTGTGTGTCTTTGTGTGTTTGTTTGTGTATGTGTTTGTGTGTTTGCGCGCACGCTCACGTGCGTGCGTGCGTGCTGGAGAATGTGCGTTTTGTTTTTTCTTGATCCTGTGTGTGTGTGTGCGCGCGCGCACGCGCGTGCGTGCGTTTGTTCTGTGTATGAATATATGTGTGTATAGCGTGAATGCGCATATATCTGAATATGTGTGTTTCCATGCGCGCCATTCCTTTTATGTTTCTTTCAGTCACTACACCTGTGTGCATCACATGAAAGGGTAAAGAGTGCTTTTGCGCTGCACCGTTTGCTGGCCCACAGGACAAGCTGAGCTGCACTGTTTTGGATTTGTTGGAGTTTAGATAGCTTGTCATCAGAAAGACCAGCTAAAAGAGGGTTACAGTAGTCTAGTCTGCATAGAATAAAAGACGCAGCTCGATATTCTGTTGCGTCAGCAGAAAGAAATGGGCAGATTTTTCTTATCCTGAATAGTTAGAGATAAAGGATTTTATTCATGTAGTTTACATGAGATTCCATGGACAAGGAAACATAACAAGATTCCTTGCAGATTTGCTGAAGGGTGGCACAGTCTGAGACAACCATGATCTTAAGGTTATTTTTTCAGGTTTTATTTTGCATCTACGTATGTGAGTTCTGTTTTTTCCACATTCATTTTCAGTTGTTTGCTTTCATCTAGGTAGCAATGCTCAAGATGTCTCTTTGGAAAATAGAGAATGCACTTGTGATAGGGTGCTCCTGCTTGCTTAATAACAAAACTGAGTGGTGGTTGATATGGTGGTTGATATATAATTATTGAAGAGAACAGGGCCCAAAACAGAACTCTGTGGGACACCATATTTCAGCAATGATGGAGTTCACGTAATGTCAATGATGACAGCCGACTGAGTTTGACAAGAAAGGCATGACTTGAAAATCTCAAGAACAGTTTCAGTCCAGTTAAATGTGGATGACAGTCTTGAGATCATGATGTCAGGGTTGTTAGTGTCAAATGCTGCTGAAAGATCAAGTAAAAATAAAATGGATACTTTTCTGTAATCAGAAGCTTGCAGAAGGTCATTAACAACTTAGTAAAGCAGATTCTGCACTCACACATTTACAGTAGGCAGACTGAAAAGGTTCAGGGGGTTTATTTTTTTCTATGTGACTCGTCAGTTGTGAGAAGACGATGCAGTCAAGAACCCTAGACAAAAAGAGAAGATTGAAGATAGGCTGATAGTAATTGATTTTTTAAAAATCATTGGTCTAGATTGGACTTCCTGAGCAGGGCGCTGTCTAAATACCAGCGTGTGATACAACTTTAGATCGTTGTTGACAGTTATCAAGTTTAAATACTGGTGTTTGATGCAGATTTAGATTGGTATTGACAGTCACCAAGTTTTATTACTGATGTTTGATACAGATTTAGATTGGTATTGACAGTTACAAAGTTTAAATACTGGTGTTTGATACAGATTTAGATTGGTATTGACAGTTACAAAGTTTTATTACTGGTGTTTGATACAGATTTAGATTGGTATTGACAGTTACAAAGTTTAAATACTGATGTTTGATACAGATTTAGATTGGTATTGACAGTTACAAAGTTTAAATACTGGTGTTTGATACAGATTTAGATTGGTATTGACAGTCACCAAGTTTAAATACTGGTGTTTGATATAGATTTAGTTTGGTATTGACAGTCACCAAGTTTAAATACTGGTGTTTGATATAGATTTAGATTGGTATTGACAGTTACAAAGTTTTATTACTGGTGTTTGATATAGATTTAGATTGGTATTGACAGTTACAAAGTTTAAATACTGGTGTTTGATATAGATTTAAAGTGGGTTTTTTTTCTTTTTACAATTATCAAGTTTAGATAATGGTGTTTGATATGGATTTAGATTGGTATTGACAGTTATCAAGTTTAAATGTCAAGGTTTGATACAGATTTAGATTGGTATTGACAGTTATCAAGTTTAAATGTCAAGGTTTGATACAGATTTAGATTGGTATTGACAGTTATCAAGTTTAAATGTCAAGGTTTGATACAGATTTAGATTGGTATTGACAGTCACCAAGTTTAAATACTGGTGTTTGATACAGATTTAGATTGGTATTGACAGTCACCAAGTTTAAATACTGGTGTTTGATACAGATTTAGATTGGTATTGACAGTTATCAAGTTTAAATACTGGTGTTTGATACAGATTTAGATTGGTATTGACAGTCACCAAGTTTAAATACTGGTGTTTGATACAGATTTAGATTGGTATTGACAGTTATCAAGTTTAAATACTGGTGTTTGATACAGATTTAGATTGGTATTGACAGTCACCAAGTTTAAATACTGGTGTTTGATACAGATTTAGATTGGTATTGACAGTTACCAAGTTTTAATACTGGTGTTTGATACAGATTTAGATTGGTATTGACAGTTACCAAGTTTAAATACTGGTGTTTGATACAGAGTTAGATTGCTGTTGACAGTTACCAAGTTTTAATACTGGTGTTTGATACAGATTTAGATTGGTGTGGACAGTCACCAAATTTAAATATCAGTGTTTGATATAGATTTAGATAGGTGGTGACAGTTACCAAGTTTAAGTATGAATGTTTGATATAGATTTAGATTGGTGTTGATGGCAGTTGCCAAGTTTGAATACCAGCGTTTGGAATGGTTGTTGGGCTGGTTTAATCTGACGTTGGGGGCACAAGGGATGGAAATTGGTTGAGTGTTTCTGATAGATGTGTTGACTGGGTTTTGTTTCTGTTTTTTCCCTGCCGTCTCGACCAGTGCGCTTACGTGGTAAGCAATATCCAATTCCGAGGTCGTTGAAGCGAGCAGTTTTATTGCCTTCGGCAGCTGCCTTGTGTGCGGTTAGTGAGTCTGATTGAAAAGGACTAGGTCTGGTCTGAAGTTGAGGAGTGAGTGGAATGGAGTGGGTGTTGTCAGGTCCTTTTTTTGTTTTTGTTTTTTGTTTTTTGTTTTGTTTTTGGCTTTGATGGAGGGTGTATGTGTGTGTGTGTGTGTGTGTAAGGAGAGAGAGAGAGGTAGAGAGAGAGATGTTTTATTGTTGTAGAAACGGTAAAAAAAAAAATTTAAAAAAGAAAATAAATGTTGTGTGGTGTGTGTGTGTGTGTGTGTGTGTGTGTGTGTGTGTGTGTGTGGTGTGTGTGTGTGTGTGTGTGTTTGATCGCCAAGTCTGTAGAAATCACCAAAGAAATTATGAACATCACAAAAGTATAAAGAAAAAACACCTCAAACTGTATGTATGTATGTATGTATGTATGTATGTATGTATGTATGTATGTATGTATGTATGTATGTATGTATGTATGTATGTATGTATGTGTGTGTGTATGTATGTATGTATGTGTGTATGTATGTATGTGTGTGTGTGTATGTAATGTGTGTATATATGTATGTATGTGTGTTTATGAATGTTTGTAGGTATGTGTGTGTGAATGTATGTATGCATGCATGCATGCATGTATGTATGTGTATATGGATGTACAGTGTATGTTATGTATGTGTGTGTTCGTTCGTTCCTTGATTTAACGTCTTTTCACTATGAGTGATATTAGACGGGAGAGAGAGAGATGATGATGATAATGATAATGATGATGATGATGACAACGACGACGAGGATGACGATGACGACGATGATGATGATGTGTGTGTATGTATGTATGTGTCTGTATGTATTAAGTCTATGTATGTATATATGTATGTATGTATGTATGTAATTGTGTATGTATGTATGTGTGTAAATGTGTAAGAGAGAGAGAAAGAGAGAGGAGTCAGAGAGGGAGGTCGTTTTGTGTGTCCTTCAACCAAAATAGCTGTCTGTCCGTGTTTGGAATGAACATTTTGGACAAACTGTAAGATTAAGCCGTCTACTTCTCTTTCTTTTCTGTTTTTTCCAACTCCTCTGTCTCACTCTGTATGCTTGTCTGGCTTTCTTTCACGTCTGTGCGCCATCTATCTCCCTGTCTTTTTTTCATTCTTTCTCTTTTTTTCCTTCTTTTTCTTTCTGTCATCCAACCTCCTTCATGGCGGGCTGGTTGAAGCAGCCAGCTGAGAAATGCGTACGGTCAGTGAGTCTGATTGAAAGAGACTTGATGGAGTCTGAAGTTGAAGGGTGACGTGGAGCCTTGATCGGTTTCTTTTGGGCTTTGAGGGGTAGAGTAGGGCAGAGAGAGAGAGAAAGAGAGAGAGACAGAGAGAGAGAGAGATTTTTTAATTGTTATAGAAACCATCATAGAAATAAATGAAATTCTCTCTCTCTCTCTCTCTCTCTCTCTCTCTCTCTCTCTCTCTCTCTCTCTCTGTGTGTGTGTGTGTGTGTGTGTGTGTGCGTGCGTGCGTGCGTTTGTGTGTGTGCGTTTGTTTGTGTATATGTATGATCCCAAGACTCAGACTTTTTGTTTATTGTTTAGAAACCACCAAAGAAATTATGAACATCATAGAAGTATGGAAAAATCTCAAAGCATGCGTATGTATGTATGTATGTGTGTATATATGTATGTATGTATGTATGTAGCTAGGTAGGTATATGTCTGTATGTCTGTATGTACGTATGTATGTATGTATGCATGTGTATATTATATGCAGGAGTTTGTGTATATGTGTGTGTGTGTGAGTGTGTAGGTATGTATGTTTGTATGTGTGCGTGCGTGCGTATATATGTGTGTATGAGAGACAGAGAGAGACAGATAGACAGACAGAGACAGAGAGATAGAGAGAGACAGAGTCGTTTTGTGTGTTTCAACCACAATTTCTGCCTGTCCGTGTTTGGAATGAACGTTGTGGACAAACTGTAAGATTAAGCCGTCTACTACTCTTTCTTTTCTATTTTTTCCAACTCCTCTGTCTCACTCTGTATGCTTGTCTGGCTTTCTCTCACGTCTGTGCCCCATCTATCTCCCTGTCTCTCTTTCATTCTTTCTCTTTTTTTCCTTCTCTTTCTTTCTGTCATCCAACCTCCTTCAAGGCGGGCTGGTTGAAGCAGCCAGCTGAGAAATGCGTACGGTCAGTGAGTCTGATTGAAAGAGACTTGATGGAGTCTGAAGTTGAAGGGTGACGTGGAGCCTTGATCGGTTTCTTTTGGGCTTTGAGGGGTAGAGTAGGGCAGAGAGAGAGAGAAAGAGAGAGAGAGAGAGAGAGAGAGAGAGAGAGAGATTTTTTAATTGTTGTAGAAACCGTCATAGAAAGAAATGAATCTCTCTCTCTCTCTCTCTCTCTCTCTCTCTCTCTCTCTCTCTCTCTCTCTGTGTGTGTATGTGTGTGTGTGTGTGTGCGTTTTTGTGTGTGCGTGCGTTTGTTTGTGTACATGTATGTGTGTGATCCCAAGACTCAGACTTTTTGTTTATTGTTGTAGAAACCACCAAAGAAATTATGAACATCATAGAAGTATGGAAAAAACTCAAAGCATGCGTATGTATGTATGTATGTGTGTATATATGTATGTATGTATGTATGTATGTATGTATGTATGTATATGTGTGTGTATATGTATGTATGTCTGTATGTATGTACGTATGTATGTATGTATGAATGTATGTATGTATGTATGTATATGTGTATGTATGTATGTATGTATGTATGTATGTGTGTGTGTGTATGTGTATGTATGTACGTATGTATGTATGTATGTATGCATGTGTATATTATGTGCAGGAGTTTGTGTATATGTGTGTGTGTGAGTGTGTAGGTATGTATGTTTGTATGTGTGTGTGCGTGCGTATATATATATATGAGAGAGAGAGAGAGAAAGAGAGAGAGACAGACAGACAGACAGAGAGACAGACAGAGACAGACAGAGAGAGACAGAGTCGTTTTGTGTGTTTCAACCACAATTTCTGTCTGTCCGTGTTTGGAATGAACGTTGTAGACAAACTGTAAGATTAAGCCGTCTACTTCTCTTTCTTTTCTGTTTTTTCCAACTCCTCTGTCTCACTCTGTATGCTTGTCTGGCTTTCTCTCACGTCTGTGCGCCATCTATCTCCCTGTCTCTCTTTCATTCTTTCTCTTTTTTTCCTTCTTTTTCTTTCTGTCATCCAGCCTCCTTCATGGCGGGCTGGTTGAAGCAGCCAGCTGAGAAATGCGTACGGTCAGTGAGTCTGATTGAAAGAGACTTGATGGAGTCTGAAGTTGAAGGGTGACGTGGAGCCTTGATCGGTTTCTTTTGGGCTTTAAGGGGTAGAGAAGGGCAGAGAGAGAGAGACACACACACACTTAGAGAAAGAGAGACAGAGACAGACAGATAGAAAAAGAAAGATAGAATGAGAGAAAAATAAAGAGAGAGAGAGTGACAGACGGACAGAGAAACAGAAAAAGAAAGAAAGAAAGAAAGAAAGAGAGATGATGATGATGATAATGATAATGATGATGATAGAGACAGACAGAAAAAGAAAGAAAGAATTAGAGAAAAATAAAGAGAGAGAGAGAGAGAGAGATGGACAGAGAAACAGAAAAAGAAAGAAAGAAAGAGAGAGATGATGATGATGATGATTTATTTATTTTGGTCATAGGTCTTCTTGAAGGAATGTGGATTACTATATGAATCAAGTCACAAAAATGTATCTTCAGAAGCATTGTATGTCAATGTAATAAGTAACAACACATAACCAATGACAAAAGGAAAATTAAAGAAATACACATCTGCGAAACATTATTCGTCGTTTTGAGAGAGAGAGAGATAGACAGACAGACAGACAGACAGACAGACAGAGAGAGAGGCTGTCTTTCTGTGTATCTGTCTGTCTGTCTGTTCTAGCAGATGGCATACGGCAAATGGTAGTATGTGTTAAGGTGCTGCATACTGTTATATGCGTGTTACCTCTGTCTGTCTCTCTGTCTATGTCTCTCTGTCTCGCGCTCTCTCTCTCTCTCTCGCTTTCTCTTTTCTTTTCTTTGTTTTTGTTTGTTTGTGGTTTTTTTTGGTTCTCAGATTCATCTATTTTTAATGTAGTATATGTGTTGAATACCAAGGATTAACCGTAAGAGAGGTCAAGTG
>CM060307.1:33593695-33596195 GCA_030674185.1 Monoplex corrugatus | reverse complement strand
GAAAGACTCTAGGTCATAAGCCAGGGTGCTGCTGGAAAGATTTTAGGTCATAAGCCAGGGTGCTGCTGGAAAGATTCTAGGTCATAAGCCAGGGTGCTGCTGGAAAGACTCTAGGTCATAAGCCAGGGTTCTGCTGGAAAGACTCTAGGTCATAAGCCAGGGTTCTGCTGGAAAGACTCTAGGTCATAAGCCAGGGTTCTGCTGGAGAGACTCTAGGTCATAAGCCAGGGTGCTGCTGGAAAGACTCTAGGTCATAAGCCAGGGTGCTGCTGGAAAGACTCTAGGTCATAAGCCAGGGTGCTACTGGAAAGACTCTAGGTCATAAGCCAGGGTGCTGCTGGAAAGACTCTAGGTCATAAGCCAGGGTTCTGCTGGAAAGACTCTAGGTCATAAGCCAGGGTTCTGCTGGAAAGACTCTAGGTCATAAGCCAGGCTGCTGCTGGAAAGACTCCAGGTCACAAGTCAGGGTGCTGCTGGAAAGACTCCAGGTCACAAGTCAGGGTGCTGCTGGAAAGACTCCAGGTCACAAGTCAGGGTGCTGCTGGAAAGACTCCAGGTCACAAGTCAGGGTGCTGCTGGAAAGACTCTAGGTCACAAATCAGGGTGCTGCTGGAAAGACTCCAGGTCACAAGTCAGGGTGCTATTGGAAAGATACTGGGGTACAATTCAGGGTCTGTTGTAAAGACAGTAGGGTACAAATCAGGGTGCTGTTGGAAAGACTCTAGGTCACAAATCAGGGTGTCTTTTGCTAGGTCACAAGTCAGGGTGCTGTTGAAAAGACAGTTGAGTACAAATCAGGATGCTACTGGAAAGACATTAGGTCACAAATCAGGGTAATATTGTAAAGACTCCGAGTACAAATCAGGGTTATGTTGGAAAGGCTCAGGGTGCAAGTCAGGGTAATATTGGAAAGACTCAGAGTACAAATCAGGGTAATGTTGGAAAGACTCAGAGTACAAGTCAGGATAATGTTGGAAAGACTCAGAGTACAAGTCAGGATAATGTTGGAGAGACTCAGAGTACAAATCAGGATAATGTTGGAAAGACTCAGAGTACAAGTCAGGAATGTGTTGGAAAGACTCAGAGTACAAGTCAGGGTAATGTTGGAGAGACTCAGAGTACAAGTCAGGATAATGTTGGAAAGACTCAGAGTACAAGTCAGGATAATGTTGGAAAGACTCAGAGTACAAATCAGGATAATGTTGGAAAGACTCAGAGTACAAGTCAGGATAATGTTGGAAAGACTCAGAGTACAAATCAGGAAAATGTTGGAAAGACTCAGAATACAAATCAGGGTAATGTTGGAAAGACTCCTGAGCACAAGTCAGGGTTATGTTAAAAAGACTCAGAGTACAAATCAGGATTCTGTTGGAAAGACTCAGAGTACAAGTCAGGGTTATGTTGGAAAGACTCAGAATACAAGTCAGGGTAATGTTGAAAAGACTCCTGAGTACAAGTCAGGGTTATGTTAAAAAGACTCAGAGTACAAATCAGGATACTGTTGGAAAGATTCAGAGTACAAGTCAGGGTAATTTTGGAAAGACTCAGAGTACAAGTCAGGGTAATGTTGGAAAGACTCAGAGTACAAGTCAGGGTAATGTTGAAAAGACTCCTGAGTACAAGTCAGGGTTATGTTAAAAAGACTCAGAGTACAAATCAGGATACTGTTGGAAAGATTCAGAGTACAAGTCAGGGTTATGTTGGAAAGACTCAGAGTACAAATCAGGGTTATGTTGGAAAGACTCAGAGTACAAATCAGGGTTATGTTGAAAGACTCAGAGTACAAGTCAGGGTAATGTTGGAAAGACTCAGAGTACAAATCAGGGTTATGTTGGAAAGACTCAGAGTACAAATCAGGGTTATGTTGGAAAGACTCAGAGTACAAATCAGGGTTATGTTGGAAAGACTCAGAGTACAAGTCAGGGTAATGTTGGAAAGACTCAGAGTACAAATCAGGGTAATGTTGGAAAGATTCAGAGTACAAATCAGGATACTGTTGGAAAGATCAGAGTACAAGTCAGGGTAATGTTGGAAAGACTCAGAGTACAAGTCAGGGTAATGTTGGAAAGACTCAGAGTACAATCAGGGTAATGTTGGAAGACTCAGTACAATCAGGGTAATGTTGGAGAGACTCAGAGTACAAATCAGGGTAATGTTGGAAAGACTCAGAGTACAAGTCAGGGTAATGTTGGAAAGACTCAGAGTACAAATCAGGGTAATGTTGGAAAGACTCAGAGTACAAGTCAGGATAATGTTGGAGAGACTCAGAGTACAAGTCAGGGTAATGTTGGAAAGACTCAGAGTACAAATCAGGGTAATGTTGGAAAGACTCAGAGTACAAATCAGGGTAATGTTGGAAAGACTCAGAGTACAAGTCAGGGTAATGTTGGAAAGGGCTCAGAGTACAAATCAGGGTAATGTTGGAAAGACTCAGTACAAGTCAGGGTAATGTTGGAGAGACTCAGGATGCTGCTGGACAGAGAGTGAGTAAAACTGGTCC
>CM060307.1:33576195-33591195 GCA_030674185.1 Monoplex corrugatus | reverse complement strand
AGGAAGAAAGGCAGACAGACAGATTGACCTTAGAAGAGAAACAGATTGACTTCTAAAGAAAGACAGATGATCTGGGAACAGACAGACCGACAGATAGACACAGGAAGAGAGACAGATTGATCCAGGAAGACAGACAGGTTGATGTTGAAAGAGAAACAGACAGATTAAGATTGATCTGGAATAGAGACAGACTGACCTGAGAAGAGAGACAGAGAGACACATAGACCCAGGAAGAGAGGCAAACATATTGACTCGAGGAGAGAGATAGAATGACCGAGGTAGAGACATAGACTGAGCTTCGAACAGAGACAGACAGACTGACTCAGGAAAGGGATACAGGCAGAGAGATTGATCCTGGAGAAAAGACAGACAGACTGGCCCGTAAAGAGAGACAGATTTGCCTACGAGAGTGACGGACAGATTGACCCAGAAAGAAAGATAGATTGATCCAGAAAGAGACGGATTGATAGACCTGGGAAGGAAGGCGAGACAGATTGATAGACCTGGGAAGAGAGTGAGATAGATTGATAGACCTGGGAAGAGATTGATAGACCTGGGAAGAGAGAGATTGATAGACCCGGGAAGGGAGTAAGACAGGTTGACTGACCTGGGAAGGGAATAAGAGATTGATTGACGTGGGAAGAGAGTAAGACAGATTGATTGACCTGGAAAGGGAGTAAGACAGATTGATTGACCTGGGAAGGGAGTAAGACAGATTGATTGACCTGGGAAGGGAGTAAGACAGATTGATTGACCTGGGAAGGGAGTAAGACAGATTGATTGACCTGGGAAGTGAGACAGATTGATTGACCTGGGAAGTGAGACAGATTGACTGATCTGGGTTGGGAGTAAGACAGATTGATTGACTTGGGAAGGGAGTAAGACAGATTTATTGACCTGGAAAGAAGGACAGATTGACTGACCTGGGAAGGGAGTAAGACAGATTTATTGGCCTGGAAAGTGAGACAGACAGATTGATTGACCTGGGAAGTAAGACAGATTGATTGATTGGCCTGGAAATTGAGACAGACAGCTTGATTGACCTGGAAGTGAGACAGACAGATTGATTGACCTGGGAAGTAAGACAGACAGATTGATTGACCTGGAAAGTGAGACAGACAGATTGATTGACCTGGGAAATGAGACAGACAGATTGATTGACCTGGGAAGTAAGACAGACAGATTGATTGACCTGGAAAGTGAGACAGACAGATTGATTGACCGGGGAAGTGAGACAGACAGATTGATTGACCTGGGAAGTGAGACAGACAGATTGATTGACCTGGGAAGTAAGACAGATTGATTGACCTGGAAAGTGAGACAGACAGATTGATTGACCTGGGAAGTGAGACAGACAGATTGATTGACCTGGGAAGTAAGACAGACAGATTGATTGACCTGGGAAGTAAGACAGACAGATTGATTGACCTGGGAAGTAAGACAGACAGATTGATTGACCTGGAAGTAAGACAGACAGATTGATTGACCTGGGAAGTAAGACAGACAGATTGATTGACCTGGGAAGTGAGACAGACAGATTGATTGACCTGGGAAGTAAGACAGACAGATTGACTGACCTGGGAAGTAAGACAGACAGATTGATTGACCTGGGAAGTAAGACAGATTGACTGACGTGGGAAGTGAGACAGACAGATTGATTGACCTGGGAAGGGAGTAAGACAGATTAACAGACGTGGGAAGGGAGACAATTGATCTGGACAGAGAGACGTTCAGACAGATTGGCCCACGAAGAAGGACAGACAGATTGACCGGAAAGGGAAATAGACAAATAAACAGACAGATGAACAGACTGACCACAAAAAGAGAGTTAAAATTCCAAACCAGCCATCCTCCAAATTCTCTCAAAACGAAGCCAGCTAACTGCAGGTGGTGTAAAAACAAAAAACAAAACAAAACAACAACAAAAACAAGGAATAAAACAGACAAATAGAAAACAAACTAACAAAACCCATAGCACTACCGTTCCCATTTCCCGATGGCTCGCACACTTCTTCTCACTTTCATCTTCCTTCTCTCTCCCCACTCGCCTGACTCGACCAATCCATTCTCCCTCACCCTTATGTCACATTATGTATTTTTTTCTCGCTCGTTGCGAAGGAGCCCTGGACACTTTCCTGGTGAACGCCAAAGATGTTTTGACAGTACACGCAAACTGTGTCTGTGCACGATGTATTTCTTCCCGGAAGATGTTGTTAAACTGATTTATTATTTACTGTGGATATCTTATGCACACACTTGTATTCGCACATGCACGCGCATGCGTGCTTACACACAACGAATTTAAGGCAAAAGAAAACAAAAAATAATCTTGCGTCCTTTTTTTTTTTACCGAATAGGTTATACAATCCAAATAAACAAACATATACGGACGATACTGAAAACCATATCAAAGAGTTAACATCAGATCAAGTTATATTATTGAAATTTCAGAATCACTGGTACGAGCGTACACAGCCCTCTCTATGCAGTACTTACTTTAATGTTTGTGAAATTTGATTTTCAGTGTAAAATTTCCCTCTCTTAGTTGCTGTAAATTTTGAGCTCCATTTATGTACAGACCAGTGTCTCTTTTCTATGTCCTTGTTTCTTCCTTTTCCACACATTCTGTCTCCTACTCTATCTCTCTTCCCCCACCCCCTCCCTCACTCACCCTTCCGCCCTCGGCTGATTTCACTTGGAGTGAAAAGACGTTAAATGAAAGAACAAACAACTGCACGCACATGCTTGCACATAAAGCACTCGCACATATCGACGCATGCGCACGCTTGCGTACACAATCTCTGCACGTGTGTGCGCACAGAAAGAGAGGGAAGGAGGAGAGAGAGAGTGAGTGAGAGAGAGAGAAAGAGAGTGAGAGAGACAGAGAGAGAGTGCCAACAGGAAATCAGCACGTATATAAGTATACTCACAACCCCCAAGGAAAATCTGCACTACACATACAAATAATCATATTAAAAATAACAGTGGTAAATGATTAGGAGATGACTGGAGAGACAGACACACACACACACACCACACACACACGCACGGACACACACACACACACACACACACACACACACACACACACACACACATTCAGATAGATACACAGACAGCCACAGAGAGGGGGGGGGGATGGTATGAGGAAAAAAAACGAAAACAGACAAAAGAAAAGACCATAGAAAACAGAAACAGCGTATAAAGCCATTCCAGACCTCATTCAGATTTCCTTTTCCACACACTTGAAGCCAACTGAAGGAACGTGGTGTCAAAGGAATGAAAAGGAAAGGGAAAGAGAAGAGAGACATGAAAGACAGTGACACTGTCTTCTTATCCTCATTGCCCTGATGGGCGTGATGGTCGAGTAGACACTGGTCTTCCGGTTGAAAGGTCTGAGTTTGAACCTGCCTTGGTACAACCTGGTAGATAAAGCTGGAGATTTTTTGTTGTTGTTTGAATCTTTCAGATTAACATACATGAAGGTACACCAGTGTAGTCTATGAAAAATGTGTTGATAAACTGAACACACACACACACACACACACACACACACACACACACACACACACACACACACACACACACACACACACACACACACACACAAACTGTGAATTTGATCCATTTCCATCTCTCTCTCTCTCTCTCTCTCTCTCTCTGTCTCTTCTCAGTCTCTCCCCCTCTCTCTCTCTTTGTCTCTGTCTCTGTTTGTCGGTCTGTCTCTTTGTATGTCTCTCCCCCTCTCTCTCTCAGTCTCACTCTCTCTCTCTCTCCCTCCCTTCCCTCTCTCTCTTTGACTCTGTCTTGTCTCTGTCTGTCTGCCCCCCCCCCCTACTCTCTCTCGATTACAAAGTAGCCCATGTCCGTCCTTTGCTTATGAAAGCCTCACTGACCACAGTCAACTCAGAAATTATGGCTCAGTTTCCAACCTCACTTTAATGTCAAAGTTAATGTGCTGGTTACTTCTTTTGATAAAACCGTAGACTCAAAGATCTGATATCTCGAGTTCAGTCCCAGCCCGCAACATTAAAAACTGGCCTGTTCGCTGCCCGTCTCAATGGTTCCATCATTCTGGTGGTGTCAGCTTAGTGTTTCATCGGTCCCCTCTCCCCCTCCACCGCCTTCCGTATTTCAAGACCTTAGCTGCGCATAGGGAGTCTGCCAGATAATTGCGGGCAGATTTGGGTGGAGCGTATATGGAATTGTCCGAGTGGGATGAATAATCCTTGAACAAACTCTGAACTATAAACTTAATTTGAATAATTGTCCTGTCACGCATTTACCTTTTTCCCTCTCACTCCTTGTCATATGTGTCCTTCTCTACCACCGTCCTCCCCTCCCCCCTTCTGTCCTCACCTTACATTTGCCAGTATTACTTTTATTCCCTTGGGCATTCTACTGGAGTCCTGGACACTTCCGATGAAGGCCAAAGATGTTTGGACAATACGCGCAAATTGTACTCTGCACGAAATATATCCCCCTGGAGGATATGGCGAAAGTAAGCTTAATTCTGCGAGTGAAGATGGGAAATACACATGCATACGAGCTTGCTTACATACACGTACAAACTTGCCTCCCCCCCCCCCCCACACATATCGTCTAACATCACTCGTAGTGGAAAAGAATGAACGAATGCGCACACACACAAAGAATGAACGAACGCCTACACACACATGCAGACACAAACACGAGCATGTTCACACACATATGCTCTACGTAGTAGCGAAATAACTGGGAGAGCTGAACAGTAAAAGGTCCAAGCCTCTGGAAGCAAGTGTTCGGCCCTAAACTCTTACACTTAAGGGGGCTTGCTCTTACACAAATACCCTTCTCAGAATGAAGTCGTGTCAAAACAAACCTGTTACTGTAGATATCTCTTACATGCACTTGAGCGCGTACACACATGCAGCTGCAAAACAGGGCACTTGCACGCACATACTTCCACAAACGCACGCGCGCACGCACGCACACACCACACACACACACACACACACACACACACACACACACACACACACACACACACACACACACACACACACACACACACACACGTCTAATATCACTTATAGTGAAAAGACGTTAAATCAAAGAACGAACGAACGAACACACACACACACACACACACACACACACACACACACACACCACACACACACACACACACAAGAAACACACACATACACCACACACTCACGTGCGCGCGCGCGCACACACACACACGCACACACACATACATACACACATACACACACACATACACACACACATATATTATTATAATTATGATTATTTTTGTTTTGTTTTGTTTTTATGACGATTTTTCTTTTACATTATTGATGTTAGCGTTGTTCTAGTTTCATTTCTCTGTTCATCCATATCCTTTTTCTTAAAACCTTGCCGCTTACTTTTAATTTTTTTCCGTCCCTTACTCTGTTCCCCTCTGATCCCTCCGCCCCCTCCCCCCCAATTTCATATTCCATGCCATTTTTCCCCATCTAATATCACTTATAGTGAAAAGACGTTAAATCAAGCAACGAACGAACACACACACACACCACACACACACACACACACACACACACACACACACACACACACACACACACACACACACACACTCACGCGCTTATATACATGCAAACAAATTGCAGGTGATTGGTGAGATGAGAGTGAGACAGGATACAGAGAGAGATAAAGAGAAACAAATTAACAGACCAACATTCTGATAATAAAAGTCAGAATAGAAAGAAAGAAAGAAAGAAAGTCAAACTATAGCAGTCAGAATGGAAAGAAAGTCAAACTATAGCAGTCAGAAAGAAAGAAAGTCAAATTATAACAGTCAGAATAGAAAGAAAGTCAAACTATAGCAGTCAGAATAGGAAGAAAGAAAGTCAAACTATAGCAGTCAGAATAGAAAGAAAGTCAAACTATAGCAGTCAGAATAGGAAGAAAGCCAAACTATAACAGTCAGAATAGAAACAAAGTCAAACTATAGCAGTCAGTATAGAAAGAAAGTCAAACTATAGCAGTCAGATAGAAAAAAGTCAAACTATAGCAGTCAGTATAGAAAGAAAAGTCAAACTATAACAGTCAGTATAGAAACAAAGTCAAACTGTAGCAGTCAGAATAGAAACAAAGTCAAACTGCAGCAGTCAGAATAGAAAGAAAGTCAAACTATAACAGTCAGAATAGAAACAAAGTCAAACTGTAGCAGTCAGAATAGAAACAAAGTCAAACTGCAGCAGTCAGAATAGAAACAAAGTCAAACTATAGCAGTCAGAATAGAAACAAAGTCAAACTATAGCAGTCAGAATAGAAAGAAAGTCAAACTATAACAGTCAGAATAGAAACAAAGTCAAACTATAGCAGTCAGAATAGAAACAAAGTCAAACTATAACAGTCAGAATAGAAACAAAGTCAAACTATAACAGTCAGAATAGAAACAAAGTCAAACTATAGCAGTCAGAATAGAAACAAAGTCAAACTATACAGTCAGAATAGAAAAAAGTCAAACTATAGCAGTCAGAATAGAAAGAAAGTCAAACTATAACAGTCAGAATAGAAAGAAAGATCAAACTATAGCAGTCAGAATAGAAAACAAAGTCAAACTATAGCAGTCAGAATAGAGAAGAAAGTCAAACTATAGCAGTCAGAATAGAAAGAAAGTTAAACTGCAGCAGTCAGAATAGAAAGAAAGAAAAAGCGCCAAACCATAAAACTCAGATAGAAAGAAAGAAAAAAAGCCAAACCATAAAACTCAGAATAGAAAGAAAGAAGGAAAGCCAAACCAAGAGACCAACATTCTGATTATAACGTAAAAGTCAGAATAGAAAGAAAGCTGGAAAGCCAAACCATGGCTACCATTTCCAAATTCCCTGACATAGGAAGCCAGCTAATTGAATGTGGCGTCAAGAGAAACGACGAAAGAGAGAGCAAAGAAAGGAAAGACAAACCACACTTCACCTCCATTTCCCCCTCTTCCCCTTCCCTGTATCTCCTCACGCCTCATAATTTCGTTTCCTCCTCTCTCTCTCTCTGCTTTACCCCCCCCCCCCCACCTTTCTGAGCGGTGTCTCCCTCTCCCCCTTCCCCCTCCATTCCTTCCAGCGTCACATTTGCCTTCGTTATTTTTTTTATTGTGCTTTTCAAAGGAGTTCTGGACACTTGCAGTGAATGTAAAGATGTTTTGACATTACACACTGTGTCCTACTCGCAATAGTTCCTCTTGGAAGATATAATCACTGCAAATATACTTGGATCATTCTTATGTAGTGCTACTTTTCAAACCTTTGGACTTGCTGCATATTCCATACAATCAGACCTTTTTTAAAGTAGAATATGGATTACTCAAAGTGTTAGGCGGTCTGACCATACTCAAGTGCGCTAATATAAACATGCACGCTTATACACGCATGCACACATAGATGCACCGTGTGCTCATATGCATATTTTACACGTGTTAACAAGGTAACTGATGACTGGGTCCGAATGGGACATGCAACGCATTGACAGTCCCCCTTTGCTTGATGAAATGACTGTCGAGTGTGCATCAGGAGCTTGGGAGATTTCCGGACAGTGGCGAAGCATTGGTGCTCCGGATCCTATCCGCATGTTTGTGTTGTTTCTTCTTGACTACATATGTGTGTATACGCAAGTACTGTACACGAAGTGGATTTTGCTGGTTTTCTGATGTCCTGAAATATGCCTGTACTTTGTTCTATTTTTGTTCTACAACATGTCTTGACTGTATTGAAGGAAATTAACCAGGCATTGCTTAGTATATTCATGATGGGTGCTTTTTATTCAGTTTCAAGTAACTTTTCCGTTGTATTATTTTGTATTGTCTGGTTTCAATCAACAACTCAACAGATATGACTAAAAAACACTGAACTGTCGCATGGGCAAAGCCACGGCAGCATTCAACAAGCTGTCAAAAATCTGGAACAACGAGAAAATCTCTCTCAAACTAAAATTGCGATTCTACAACTCCAGTGTTCTGAATCTGTCAACTCTGTTATACAGCTGTGAAATATAGCACCTAACAACAAGCCAGGGAAAGAAACTTGACTCCTTTGACCTAAAGTGTCTACGCAAGATCTTGGGCATCAAAATCAACGATATTTTGCAACAATTTTTGAAAAATATTTTGGATCAAAAGTACTTCCATAGTTTATTACGATTTCTTTAAGAACGTTCTGTGCACTCAGCGACTGATGTTCCACCATAGCGGTGGAAAAGAACGCAGGGTCAACGTCTTCGTTAGAATAACGCAACAAAATTTGCCTGTAGAAGCAGAAAGTTCTGTAGGAGTTAGTTCCCTTTAGGTTTATGCATAATGTATGAGCTCGGAAACGAGTTTGTTGAAACGAGCTTTGACCCCATGCAGCCGGACGGTACGACTATTCAGTGGCGCCTGTGCAAGGCTGGATTTTGTTACCCACTGGAATACGTCTCCGATTATATTCCAGGGGAGGAAAATCTAACACAGGTACAGTTTTGCGAGGTGGCACCAACTTTGCTCCCTACGGGCATGGGAGTATTTCAGTGAAGAGGTGTGTGTGTGTGGATGGCGGGGCTGGAAGATGAAGGATGGTTTGAAAAGGCTTTAGGATTAGAGATGACGTGGCTTTACTCCTTCCACCATGGCTCCTTGACGGATCAATTCATCAGTCAGTCAGCACACAGCCATGAAAGGGAGAAAGCGCTGCGTTCTGGGTTGGCTAGCCTACTCGGTTTTTGTTGCACTTTGGTGTGTGTGTGTGTGTGTGTGTGTGTGTGTGTGTGTGTGTGTGTGTGTATGTGTATGTGGTGTGAGGGAGGAGAGAGAGTGTGCTGGAGGGGGGGGGAGGCAAGAGAGAAGGGTACGTGTTAGTGTTGGTGGTGGTTGTGGTCACGCTGTTGATGTTGTTGTTGTACTCATTGATGCTGATGTTCTCTTTGTTTCGCTTTCTTTCTTCTCTTCATCTGTCTTTATTGCATTTCTTTCTGACTGTTTCTATGTTAAAAATAAACTTCTTGTATGACATTGCCTATTTTGTGAACATCATCATCATCATTATCATGTGCCCTGCCGCATGGCGTTGGCGATCATGGCCCTCCGTACGAATCTACCTCTTGTCGTTTCAAGTACATCTCCCACCTTCTGTGTTCTCGGCCACGCTGCAAGTCCGTCTAGTATTTTGTTCCTGGTCTACCTGGTGTTCTCTTTCCCAACAGCTTTCCCGTGAACATACAGAAATGAATTGTGCTTCGTAGTTGTGAAAGTTAAAAGATGTATTCAGAAATAAACAGTTCATATTATATCAAAAAAGTCTTCATGTTAGTAATTGTCCAGATGATATGATAGATCAAGTGTTACATTTACTGTGTCACCAAACAACCAGAATGACAAGAAGTGTTGCGTTATCACACTGGTCTTTCAACTGGGAGGTCTGGGTTCAGATGCTCTCCTCTCTCTCTCTCTCTCTCTCTCTCTCTCTCTCTCTCTCTCTCTCTCTCTCTGTCACACACGTATACACACACACACACACACGCGCGCGCGCCGCACAGAGAGAGAGAGAGAGAGAGAGAGAGAACATTTGTTCGATTAATTAGAGAGAGAAAAAAAGATCGTTAATGTGGCTTGCACATCTTATCCTTTTTCAATCCTCCTTTTTTCCTTTTGTTTGGCCAGTGTCCATTAGGAAAAGAGATTCGTGCCTGATAGTGTCAGGAAGGATTTCTCGAAAAAGGATTTTACGATCATGGATTAATCTTTCCCAAATTTAGATCACAGGTCTAACCCGAGAGCTCCTGATCGAATGCTTCAGCCAAGATACATGTAGAACCAAGTGTCTGAGTTACGGTTGAAATGTGAATTATGTTTAAGGATATGTTGAAACAGTATGTGAAATGTAAATCTGTGCTTGTAAAGGAAAAATTAAGGAACAAAATAAAACTATAGACGGAAAGAAAAAGAGAGAAAACGAGGAAGAAGAAGAGAAAGAAAGAAAGAAAGAAATCACAAGATTTTACGTTATTTTTTCATTTATTATTTATTCTAGTCGAAGTTAAAGAAAGCTGGAATTTGTTTTCGCAACTGTGTTATTGCAAAGTTTAACTCAGTCGAAATTATGGATTGACTGGTTTCAATTTTTCATTTTATTGCAGTGAATTTTATCACTCTTGCACAATATAGAAAAGATTCACCATTAAACACAAAGCAAACTTTGAAAGGTAGACTTAAAAAATAATGTAACATTATGCGTTGTCGTTATTGTTGTTTTACTGAAATTCTTTTTGCGCCGCTCCAGTCTTATCACTACATCCACGCCTCTTATTTTGGGTTCTAGCTCTCCAACACACTTCCAAATCCACCGAAACCATACAGAGTTAGGGCCACATGATCCAGAACAGTTTTTTTCGCAATGCTGTGATGCTGGGAAGAGGGTATGTTGGCTGTGGAGTTCCATTTTAGATTGAGACCGGGTGACAGGGCTGTACTGTATGCTGACTTTCCTGATTTATCCTGGCGTCAACCACGACCGAGATGCCTGCAGTTTTGGTCAGGAAGTTGAACAACAACGCCGTCCATGTTGAATCCGTAAAGAGGATGAGTCTCCAATGTGTGGTTCCAGTCTTACCAACGAGCATAGAATATGCTCAGCTCGGTGTAGAGACGGTCTGGTCATTATGTAGAGATAGATAAAGATAGATAGAAGATAGATAGATAG
The DNA here is from genome assembly GCA_030674185.1 of Monoplex corrugatus. Classification (NCBI taxonomy): domain Eukaryota; kingdom Metazoa; phylum Mollusca; class Gastropoda; order Littorinimorpha; family Ranellidae; genus Monoplex; species Monoplex corrugatus. The sequence goes on along the minus strand of CM060307.1, from coordinate 33,580,477 downwards.
ATAGATAAACAAAAAGACAGACAGAGACATAGATAGACAGACAGACATAGATAAATAAATAGATAGACAGTCAGACAGATAGATAGATAGGTAGACAGCGCATGCGTGCGCGTATGTGTGTGTGTGTGTGTGTGCTTGTCTGTATGTCTGCCTTTCGGTCTGTAGGTCTGTCTGTGTCTATGTCTTTATACAATAAATATCAAACATCAAGTCACCAGAACGCCAGGCAACCTGAGCATTAGCCTCAGTGACACTAAACTCAAACAAATGAATGAATTCAAATATCTTGGCAGTATTTTCACAGAAGATGGAACATTCAACAGAAAGGTCGAAACTAGGATCCAGAAAAGAAACAATGTCGGCTATCAACTTGCCTCATTCCTGAGTACCCCCCCCCCCCCAATATCCCGTAAAGGCCAAACTCATCATTCTGTGTTGATTTCCATTCTAACATACCACTGCTAAACCTGGATCCTGACCAAGACCTTAAAGCCCTAATATCTCCCGTGGGGCTGTCGGAGGCTCTTTCAGGATAATCAGTATCCCCATCTTCTGGAGATCCTTTGCCAGAAATTTCTTCATTTCTGTCAATGTCTTTTGTTTCTGCCTTTCTCCTTTGCTTTCTGTTATCTCTTCCTTTCATCTTTTTTCCTTGTTGTGTTCATTCACCTCTATGTATTCAGTAAAACCTTACATACTTTCTATTAGGATTGATAATTGGGTACATGTATTAACTGCATTTTTGACTGTAATGTGATTCGCAGAGGCAGTTTTTTTCTAATTTAGTCCAGTTTGTATGTTTTTGTGTCCTTAGTTATGCTTTCATTGTATAGAAAAGATTAGAAACACGACCAAGAGATGTTCATACGTTTTCATGACTACAGCAAAGCATTTGATAGCGTGATTCACCAAAGTCTTTTCCACTTCATGATCAAAATGGGTTTTCCAAGACATCTGGTTTCCCTCATAGCTTCATTATATAATGATCAAAAAGCAACATCAGATGGAATAATCAAAACTGCAAATTTTTTAACATCACTAAAGGGTAAGGCAAGTTGCATCCTGTCTCCACATCTCTTCAGCATATACACTGAACATATCATGAGAAGCAGACATAGAAGACATGGGAGTAAATATTGGTGGTAGAAACCTGTCAAATTTACGCTACGCAGATACACAGGATTACTGGCAGACAACATTACAGGCTCTAGGAGATCCTGTACAGGGTAGACCGGTTGGAAAGGCAGCTGGCGTGGACTTAAATTCAAAGAAGACAAAGGTTATGCATGTTGCAGGCAATATAACACTAGACAGGACCAGATCATGCTAAACCAAGTCCCTCTAGAAAATGTCAAGGACTTTAGATATTTAGGTTCAGTCAAGACACACGATGGAACATGCTCAAAAGACATAAAGATGAGAATTGGAATGGCCAAGAACATATGGTTCAATTGAACAATATTTGGAAAGACCACAGCATAACAGCAGACCTTAAGATAAAACTCTTAAAATGTCTTGTCTGGCCAGTGATGTTATACGGCTGCGAGGCATGGACAATGAAGAAAGAGGATGAAAGACGAGTGGAAGCAGCAGAGCTGTGGTTTTACCGAAGACTGCTGAGGGTCAAATGGACGGATAGGCGCTCAAATGAAAGCATACTGAATGAGTTGGGTACTACACGCAAGCTTCTAGTACTCATACAACGGAGGAAACTGAAATATGTTGGACACGCAATCCGTAATGAGAGAACAGACTTGATGTCCACTGTCCTCCAAGGTAAAGTGGAAGGAAAGAGAAACAGAGGACGGCCACCTGCATCACTTGCTAGAAACATCACAAACATCAGTGGCAAGAAACTCCAGGAGGTGGTCAGACTTAGCCAAGATCGAGAGTGCTGGAGGCAACTTGTGAGGACATCATGTGCAGCGGCCAACACTGTTCCCGGTGACGCCGACAGGTGAGACAGGTGAGAGTTATGCTTACATTTGTATTCAGGTATCTAAAAACCTTTATTGATAAATTGGGCAGAATGGTCAACTTCATGAGCACATCCTTAGATTATGTGCGCGAATGCATTGATATGTGTACTTCGTTTTCTTTTCCACTTTTTTTTTTTCGTGGTCACGGAGGTGTTGTGTATGTTTTGAGAAAGTTGTAGTCCTGATATGGCTCTGCACTGCCGGCTGAGCTTCAAACAATAATAAGGATGGAGCACCAGTGAGATACGTTGTCAGAGAAAAGGTGTCAAGAGGATACGTTGTTAGAGAAAAGGTGTCAAGAGGATACGTTGTTAGAGAAAAGGTGTCAAGAGGATACGTTGTTAGAGAAAAGCTGTCAAGAGGATACGTTGTTAGAGAAAAGCTGTCAAGAGGATACGTTGTTAGAGAAAAGCTGTCAAGAGGATACGTTGTTAGAGAAAAGCTGTCAAGAGGATACGTTGTTAGAGAAAAGCTGTCAAGAGGATACGTTGTTAGAGAAAAGCTGTCAAGAGGATACGTTGTTAGAGAAAAGCTGTCAAGAGGATACGTTGTTAGAGAAAAGCTGTCAAGAGGACGTGACTAGAAACATCAAGATCGGGGAAACAATGGGAACAACATCGGTCCACCATCATACTCATCAGTACAGAATTAAAATGGCATGATCATCAGACCAGGATGCAACCCCACCAGCTGTCTCAACAAGGATATAACAGAAAGATGCCTTGGTTTAAACGAGAGGCAGACCAAGGAGTAGCTGGATCGATGACATGAAAGAGACCTTGACGTCACCTCTCCATGCCTTCCAGCTCGTTGCTCACAGTCAGATCTTTCTGCCTACTACATCCAGTATGGCACAAGTGGACAGTTCAAAGGAAGAAAAAGAAGATCAAACGCTAAGAGAAAATGTGATGACAGACGATGTGTTGCTATATGACCCATGATTACAGAAAAGTGTAATATCTGGAAAATACTCACAAGCATGCGTACTGTACTTCGTAAAAATGCGTGCTGTACTCATAGATATGCATACAGTACTCATAAAGCATGCGTACTGTACTCATAAGCGTGTGCATTGTATTCATGCGTACTATACTAATAATGCCTGCGTATTCTACTCATAAACATGCGTACTATACTCATAAACATGCGTACTATATTCATAAACACGCGTACTATGCTCATCATAAACATGTGCACTATTCTCATAAACGTGCGTACCATACTCTTAAACATGTGTACTATATTCATAAACATGTGTTCTATACTCATAAAGCACGCGTACTATGAATTATAAACAGTGGTAAGTGTAAGTATCAAAACCAAATGCATGTCATAGATTCCATAATCCACGTATTCTTTGCTCAGAATTGTCGTGAAGTTGCTTCATTCAATGTAAGACCTAGACAAACAGAAATTTATCTATGCATCTTGCTGCTAAACATTGAACATCACATTTTAGTTGTGCTAGCAGCCGTGTACTTGGAAGATACACTGTACTTAGCTGCCTTTGTAAGAGTTATTGTTATTTTTATCAACTCTGTTTCGAAATGTTCGAACGGTATGGTTCGTAGCTGGCAGCGAAATCCAAAATATTAGACCCGCGTTCAATGACTGCTTGGATATATTTGACATCAAAGGCAAACATTTTTACATCCCTGTCAGTTGAGGCTGTCGTTTGTGACGTTTTTCCCGATGTAAGTGTTCGGTTTCTGAGAAAGCAGAACGAGCTTCATGTTGAGTTTATTCTGACTTTGATAAGACGCGTTTGAATTCTACTGGTTATTTATCCCTGTGGGAATGCCGGGGGCTCTTTCAGTGTAAATGGTGTCCCCATTTTCTGGAAATTCTGTGCTAGAAATTTCCTCTTTTCTTTCACTCTCTTTGTATCTACGTTTGCATTCTGTCATTTCTTCCTATCATTTTCTGCCTTGCTGGTCCATTCACCTGTATGTGCTGGATACAGTCTTAAGAACTTTGTCTTAGGATTGATAAATGGGTATATGTATTAAGTGCATTTTTAGCTCTAGGGAAATGAGATATGCAGAAGCAATTTTGGGTACTTTAGGCCCGTTTTTATGTATGCTTTATTGTCTTCAGTTACGTCCACGCTTGTATTCAGGTATGTTTTCTTTAAATTCTCTGTGTGATAAATTGGACGGGAAAAGCCAAATTGTCTGATCAGAACACAAGTACACGGATACAGAAAGAATCAAAATGGTCACACCATACTAATAATGCCTTTCTTATGTTAAATAATTTTGGCTGCTTTGATAGTTGTTACTCTGGATTTGACCGTGTCTGTT
>CM060307.1:33556195-33571195 GCA_030674185.1 Monoplex corrugatus | reverse complement strand
TAACTCGTAAACTCCCATCTTGACTTAATCAAAGTGACTGCCAGTGTTCAGGCAAGACGAATCAAGACATATACGAAGATAGAAAATGAGATCATGTATTTTAAGCCTCTGACTCCCGCCCTCTATGCACTAACTGCAAAACCTTAACATCGTAACTCCCTCACTCTGTCCACCAGTTTCCTGCAGGAAGCTGGTGTATATGGTGAGGGAGTCAAAGGTTAACTTTTTGCTTTGCTGGCATGGTTGACAATACTGGGTGCTGGTGGACAGGGTGTGGGAGTCAGAGCGTTAATTCACAAAATAAGACAGGCGCCAATTTTCGGCCAACCTGGCATTTTGTCAAGCGTACACGAAAGACAGCAAAAAACGAATACTCAAAACTTAGGGGGAAAGTGGCAAGACTTCCCTGATACCTTGTTGAGCAAGGGATAAGAAAAGAAAGGAAACATCAGGAAATTCATGTTTTTCCGATAAGTTTTCTGTTCTTTGTTGGTTTTCGTGTATGTTTCACAGGGCACGGTTGGCCGAAACTTTTTTCCTGCCTTGTTTTGTGTACTGCGCACGCGTTCTCGATTCATCTTCGCGTTTCCGGGTTTCTGTGTTGACTGGAATGAGATTGTGTCTCTCTTTGCCAGTTTACTGTCTCTTTTGAGAGGGAAAAAAGATTGTTTCTTGTAGTGTAGAGGAACGTGTATGTATGTCACTGCGGTGTGTGTGTGTGTGTGTGTGGTGTGCGCGCGCGCGCGCGCAGGCGTTCGTGCGAGTGTGTGTGTGTGTGTGTGTGTGTGTATGGTTCCGTTGTGTTTATGCGCGCTTTCTTGATTGGGAGTGTATTTTTTTGTGGCGTGTGTGTATGTGTGTGTGGGCGCGTTTGTGTGTGTGTGTGTGTGTGTGTGTGTGGTATGCACGCACGCGCGTTTGTGTGTGTGTGTGTGTGTCTGCTGTCTGTCTGTCTGTCTGTCTGTCTGTGAAAGAGACAGAAACACAGACAGACAGGTGGGTACAAACTAACTGGGATAGAGAGGGAAAATAAACACAAAAGAGAAAGAACAGATAAAAGACATCGGACAACGTTAATACGACACGTTAATAAGACCAAAGATTTAGCGTTCACAGTAAGCTGATGACTTATTACACATCCCATGTTTGGCCAGCTGCCTCTTTGCCTTGCCAAGTGGTCACCCTGGTCTATGCAGTCCAAGCCTTCCTCATCTGTCTGACATTGTAGTTTACGGCACTGCTGTAGTCAGGCGGACTGACAAGGAACAAAGAGACAAAGAAACGAAACGCTATCATCTAGGATGAATAGACATGTAAAGGAAACAGACTCAGTTAGTTGGTGGTGATGACGATAATGGTAAAATACGTAGAAAGAAAACACATTCATTTAGTGATGATGGATAATGGTAATAGACATAGAAAGAAAACATTCATTTAGTGATGATGACGATGATGGTAATAAACATATAAAGGTAACAGATTCATTTAGTGATGATGACGATGATGGTAATAGACATATAAAGGTAACAGATTCATTTAGTGATGATGATGATGATGGTAATAGACATATAAAGGTAACAGACTCAATGATGATGATGGTAATAGACATATAAAGGTAACAGACTCAATGATGATGATGATGGTAATAGACATATAAAGGAAACAGACTCAATGATGATGATGGTAATAGACATATAAAGGAAACAGACTCAATGATGATGATGATGGTAATAAACATATAAAGGTAACAGATTCATTTAGTGATGATGATGATGATGGTAATAGACATATAAAGGAAACAGACTCAATGATGATGATGGTAATAGACATATAAAGGAAACAGACTCAATGATGATGATGATGGTAATAGACATATAAAGGAAACAGACTCAATGATGATGATGATGGTAATAAACATATAAAGGTAACAGATTCATTTAGTGATGATGATGATGATGGTAATAGACATATAAAGGAAACAGACTCAATGATGATGATGGTAATAGACATATAAAGGAAACAGACTCAATGATGATGATGATGGTAATAGACATATAAAGGAAACAGACTCAATGATGATGATGATGGTAATAGACATATAAAGGAAACAGACTCAATGATGATGATGGTAATAGACATATAAAGGAAACAGATCAATGATGATGAGATGGTAATAGACATATAAAGGAAACAGACTCAATGATGATGATGGTAATAGACATATAAAGGTAACAGACTCAATGATGATGATGATGGTAATAGACATATAAAGGAAACAGACTCAATGATGAGATGATGGTAATAGACATATAAAGGTAACAGACTCAATGATGATGATGATGGTAATAGACATATAAAGGTAACAGACTCAATGATGATGATGATGGTAATAGACATATAAAGGTAACAGACTCAATGATGATGATGATGGTAATAGACATATAAGGTAACAGACTCAATGATGATGATGATGGTAATAGACATATAAAGTAACAGATTCATTTAGTGATGATGATAGATGATGGTAATAGACATATAAAGGTAACAGATTCATTTAGTGATGATGACGATGATGGTAATAGACATATAAAGGTAACAGATTCATTTAGTGATGATGATGATGATGGTAATAGACATATAAAGGTAACAGATTCATTTAGTGATGATGACGATGATGGTAATAGACATATAAAGGTAACAGATTCATTTAGTGATGATGACGATAATTGTGATAGACATGTAAAGGAAACAGATTCATTTAGTGATGATGACGATGATGGTGATAGACATGTAAAGGAAACAGACTCAATGATGATGATGATGATGATGATGGACTCTCCCGTCAATCCGACTGACGGGTAGGCATACAGAACCTCAGTGCCTAGGGTCAGCTTTCATGTTGGATTCAAGACCAATCCTGGAGAGACATGTTCTTCCACAGACACTGCATGCGAAGCAGTCATGCGGCCTCGGGTTCTATTTCTACCGGTCCCTCCTCTGTTGATTAGCAGCTGTTCTGTGTTGTTCAGATGTGATAGTACCCTGTGTGCAGTGCTGCCACCAGCTGGGCAAGGTCTTTCCGTTTGATGGTTTTGATGCCACAGCTGATGTGGTTGGCCTTCAGTTGATGCCACAGCTGATGATGTTGGCTTTCAAGTTATGCCACTGATCATGATGTTGGCCTTCAATTGATGCCACTTGATCATGATGTTGGCCTTGAGTTGATGTCACGGCTGGCGGGGTTAGCCTTTAGTCGAGTATCCTTGTATTGTTTTAGAGGTCTTTCCCTGTCATGATAGTCCCGGCTTCAGCTCTCTGTACAGAAATGTCTTCTGAATGCTGTTGTCCTCTATATGGACAAGGTTTCCTGTCCAACAAAGCTAGCGTTTGATGAGTAGACACTGTGCTAGTATGCTGGCAAACCACACTTCTTCAGAACCTGAAGGTTGCACATTCGATCTTGCCGCGTGGTGTTGCAGACTGTATGCAGACATATTTGGTGAAACTGCTCCATTTGTTGAACGTGTCATTGTTTGGTTGTTCAGGTCGTGCAGCAAGTGTAGCAGGATGTCCTCATTGTTTGGATTTGCACGGGCGATTTTTAAAATATGGAGATGATTTACAATCCTCTCCTCCAAAAAAATGTGGAGATGATTTACAATCCTCTCCCCCCCAAAAATGTGGAGATGATTTACAATCCTCTTCCCAAAATGTGGAGATGATTTACAATCCTTTTCCCAAAATGTGGAGATGATTTGCAATCCTCTTCCCCAAAAACATGGAAATGATTTGCAATCCTCTTCCCCAAAAATATGGACATGATTTGCAATCCTTTTCCCCAAAAATGTGGACATATTTGCAATCCTCTCCCAAAAATGTGGACATGATTTGCAATCCTTTTCCCCAAAAATGTGGACATGATTTGCAATTCTCCCCCCTCCCCCCAAAAGAAAAACTGTGGAGATTATTCACAATCGTCTCTCCCCAAAATATGGAGATGGTTTGCAATACTCTCCCCCCAAAATGTTGAAATGAGTTGCAATCCTCTCCCCACTCTTAGGCTTACTTAGGTTTGTAGTCCACAGAAGCAGAACTAACTACAGTGATAGGCAAACAACAGTAAGATGCCGGACAGTCACACACAGACAGCCATCCATCTTAACTGACTTCAGCACAGACAGAAGGCAAACAGAGAAACTGTAGCACTGTCATGGAGGTAGCAGTGTTCTTAGAAGAACATACTACAGGCAGGCAAACACTCACACACGCACGCACACACACACACACATACTACACATACTACACATACACACGCACGCACGACGCACGCACGTACACACACACACACACACGCACACACACACATACTACACATACACACGCACGCACGCACGTACACACACACACACGTACACACACACACACACACATACTACACATACTACACATACACACGCACGCACGCACGTACACACACACACACTACACATACTACACATACACACGCACGCACGTACACACACACACACACACACTACACATACTACACATACACACGCACCGCACGCACGTACACACACACACGTACACACATACACACACACACACACACACACGTAACACACACATCACACACACACACTCACACACACACACACACACGTACACACACACATACACACACACACACATACACACACACACATACACACACACACACACACATACACACATACAACACACACACGTACACACACACACACACACGTACACACACACACACACACACACACGTACACGCACACACACACACACACGTACACACACACACACACACACACACACACAACATACACACACACACATCACACACACACACACACACACACACACACACACATACACACACACTACACACACACACACACACACACACACACACACACACACACACACACACACACACACACAACACACACACCTCAGACGGACAGTTCCTCAAGATAACGTCTTTGTGCTCGGAATGAATTATATCAGAACTGACAACACTGATGCCAGTGATAGAGAAGACTCAAGATGATCATGGCACAACCACTAAGTTCAAACACAAAATCTTTGTGTTGGAGAGGTCTTGAGGTCCTATCTGAAGAGACACATATGGACATTGTCGTCGTGAATGGGGCAGCACAGGTTGGAAGAATGCAGAGCTGCAGACTGACAGGCGAACAGACACACAGATAGACAATCAACCAGCCGAATGGACTGTACGCAAAACGGAGAGGGTATTGATCAGAAAATACACAGGCAAATAAGGTGATGAGACAAACACGCAGACACAGAGCAGACAGATACATACACAAAGACATAGACAAACACAGAGACACACTACCTTGGTGAATGAAGCTACAAGATTGAAAAAAATAAAGACATACTGACAGACAGCAAAGAAAACAAACGAGACAGTCTTGATGGAGGCAGACACAAGTAGATCATTCATAAGGAAGATTAGGAAAAGACAGGCAACATTTATAGGCCATTTTATGAGGAAGGGGGATTTGGAGCACCTGGTCACAACGGGAAAGCTGGAGGGAAAGAGAGCACCAGGTAGACCCACGGAGAAAATGCTAGACGGACTTACGGAGTGGCTGAAGAGGAGGAGGGTGGAGGAGATGCTTGGGGCAACAAGAGATAGAGACAGATGGAAGTCCATGATCGCCACCGCCATGAGGCAGGGCACCTGATGATGATGATACTGACAGACAGCCAAATACACAGCCGGTGGGAAATTCAGATCGAGAGACAAACAAACATTATCCAAAATCATCTTGTTAGATCGGCTCGCGGGAAGACTGGGACCACACAGTCTAGTCTTATCCACTTTACGGATGCGTCACTGGGGGTGTTGCTTACATGTCGAAACCAACACCGCACGCCTCTGTATCTCTCAGGCCTGATTGACGCCAGGATGTATTATGAAATTAAGCGTACTGTACAAACCCTGTCACGTAGCGTCAGTCTGGAAATAGAACTCCGTAGCATCATGGCTGTCATGGCCATTATTATCATCACAGCAGGGTGAAAAACTGTCCTAGATTCTGTGGTCCTTCATGCCTTGCTATCATGGTGAACTGGGTTTCGGTTGATTGGTTGATGTGTTAGACATTTGAAATTAGCGGTGTGGGAGGTCAGTAAGGACACAGGAGCGGTGCAGAAAATGGAGGGCCTCCCCCCTCCCCCCCACCACCATATCCACCAAACAAAAACGTTTTTAAAAAAAGGAGAAAATCACTCCAATGATCTCCAACACGCTGTCAGTATTTTCCGGCGTTAGTGAAAGGGAAAAGGGGACTAATCACGACAGAAAAAAGCATCTGCTATGGTAATGGGAGGGGCGGGATAGGGGAGAAAGAGAGAAAGAAAAGAGGGAGAGAGAGAGAAAGAGACAAACAGAGAGAGGGAGAGAGAGAAAGAGCACTCACATGCTGCTTTTGTCCAACCGTCATGGAGCATATCAAAACACACAGGAAATCATTCCACAAATCAGCAACACGGGAGACCCCAGTAACACAGCGAGACAGACAGACAGATTAAATAGACGGACGGACAGACAGAAATGGATCAGCGACCAAAATCACTGCAGTCAGTATCGATCAAGAGCTAGCACTCTCTGGCTCTCAGGCTGTAAAATCATATTTCTACATTTGCAGTCATGTCTGCTTCCATTCCCCTCCCCCCCCCCCAACCGTACACCTCTCCCTCTCCATCATCACCACCCCCCAAAAAAATCTATCTTCCCAGCCTGAGGATGTAGCCATCCCTCAGTGGACTCACTGTCAGTGCGGTCCGCAGTCTCTTCTACACCTTTCTGTCTCCTCTTCTGCTCTTGGTCATTTAGTAAAAAACCTGACTGGCTCGGTAGTCAAGTTGGTAAACGTTGAACTTCCAGTTGGAAGTTCCAGAGTTCGATCCTTCCAGACTCTTCCGCCTGGTGGGTTGAAGGATGGAGATTTTTCGATCTCCCAGGTCAACGTGTGTGCAGACCTTTTGATTTCCTCATCCTATCCACCGGCTTCTTGTAGGTAGCTAGTGGACAGGGTGTGGGAATCAAAGGGTTACGGTTTTGCAGTTGGTGGACAGGGTGCGGGAGTCAAAGGGTGCCTAAGCCTTCTTCATGTGTACACGCATGTAGAATATCAAGTATGCACGTGAAAACCTCTCAAAGTCATGCCAGTGACTGTGCTTGGAAACATGAGAAGATTCAGTCTGCGCGTCTATCAAATATGCAGACTGCAGCAAAGCGGTGGAATATGGTCAGCTGACCTAACAGCTTGAGTTTTGCGTACTCCATTAAAACGTCCTATCATGAGTAATGCGTAGAGTCAGTGAATTTGGAGAAGAACACTACACACACACACAAAATAAATAAATAAACAGATAGATAATAATACATAAAGAAAGAAATATATGAATAAATAATAAGATCCCTTTTCGTATGTATGCGCACGCAAAACTCCACATTTCGAGCCCATCATCGTGATCACGCTGGGACGTTAATATGCAACAACAGCAACATTCACATTTCAATGGATACGCAAGTTAAAGATCATTTCACTCTTTGACTTCCGCATTCTGTCCACCAGCAACCCTGAGTTGTCAACTATGTTAGCAAAGCAAAAACATAACCTTTTGATTTCCTCACCCTATCCACCGGCTTCTTGTCGGTAGCTAGTGGACAGAGTGTGGGAATCAAAGGGTTACGGTTTTGCAGTTGGTGGACAGGGTGCGGGAGTCAAAGGGTTAAGTCATGCCGATATTTGGTGGCTTTATAGAACCGAACAAATACCCGGCATGCACACGTTGTAACAAACGGAGTTTGACTGCTTGCAAATTGTGGTAAACAGAATCAGCTGTACACGCAAAAGCCCAATTGTCCTGTATACGACTGCACTCCAGAACTTCAGCCCAAGAACGTGTTCAGAGATGCAACAACTCTGAAACATCGTTATGGCGCACAGCGGGCCGGGTGGTTCTTTGGTAGAGCCGTGAACTCAAGATCTGATATCTCGAGTTCAATCCCAGCCTGCAACAATGAAACTCTGGCCTGTTCACTCATCATCATCATCAGGTGCCCTACCGCATGGCGTTGGCGATCATGGACTTCCATCTGTCTCTATCTCTTGTTGCCCCTAGCATCTCCCCCACCCTCCTCGTCCCCATCCACTCTGCAAGTCTGTCCAGCATTTTCTCCCTGGGTCTACCTGATGCTCTCTTTCCCTCCAGCTTTCTCGTTGTGACCAGGTGCTCCAAATCCTCCTTCCTCATAAAATGGCCTATAAATGTTGCCTGTCTTTTCCTAATCTTCCTTATGAGTGATCTACTTGTGTCTGCCTCCATCAAGACTGTCTCGTTTGTTTTCTTTGCTGTCCTTGGAACTCTCAACATTCTTCTTAGAAACCATATCTCGGCTGCCTCAATCTTGTTCTGGCTTTGCTTGTTGACTGTCCACGCCTCATATCCCTACAACAGTATTGGTGCAATATAATTTTCAAGAACTCTCTTCTTGATGTTAATTGATAGGTATTTGTTGGTAATAATGCTTGTCATCTTCTTGAATGCTGTTTTGGCTTGGCCGATTCTGCCGGCTATTTCTGATGTGCATCTGCCGTCTGATGAAATGATCGTTCCCAGGTATTTGCATTTATCAACCTGTGTCAAGGTTGTGCCATTTGCTGTTATTTTGCATGAGGGGATTTCATGTTTTTTACTGATCACCATGACTTCAGTCTTCCTGCTGTTTAGTTCCAGCCCCTTACCTTTGCTTTCTATTTCTAGTATATTCACAAGGTTTTGTAGGTACCTTTCACTTTCTGCAATTAGCACGGTGTCATCTGCGTATCGAATGTTGTTTATCATTTTCCCTCCCACCTTTAATCCAGGGTCTTCTTCTAGGTTTGCCTGTTCACTGCCCATCTTAATACTTCCATCATTTTGGTGGTATCTGCGTAGTATTTCATAGGTCCCTTACCTCCTTCCCCCCATTCCCCATTTCAAGACTATGCTGGCGCGTATGGTTTTGTGCAAGTTCAGGGAGTCTGCCAGGCAATTGCTGGTAGATTTGAGTGGAGCGCATATGGAGCTGTCCGAGTGCAACGAATCCCTCATAACCAAACTCCGAACTCTAAACACACATGTGAATGCATTTGCTCACGTGGACGTATACTTGTATGCATACATCGCATGAATGCACGCACACACACACGCGCACGTATCCCCCCCCCCCCCCACACACACACACAGACACATACGCGCGCGCACACACACGCGCGCGTGCACACACACGCGCGCGTGCACACACACACACACACCTTCAACCTCAACCCACTCACCCACCCACCCACCCACCCCACCCACACACACACACACACACACACACACACACACACACACACACACAACATGAAATACGCTCTTCTTAGTTCTCACTGCCTCCAGTCCCACCCACCCCCACCACCACCACCAATCCTCGCCTCCTAAGCTCCCCCATCCCCCTTTTCCGTTGGCTATTTCGTGCCATTGTGCGCATAATAAAAACTATTTACACTTAGATTAACGGGAATGATTGCGTTTTAGCTGCCAGGGGCTTGGAGTGATTAAAGTGAACACTTGGCAAGGGAAGCAAATCAGATAAGCCGGGTAGAAATGTTATGTGTTTGTAATGGACGTGGTCTGAACAGGGAATCCCTTCTCTTTTTATGACGAACGTCAAGTAGTCGACTCCCTGGTCTCCCTCTGTTTTCATCCCTGTCTTGTTATGTTTGTTTTATTTACGTGATCTCTTCTTTATTTTCTGTCTGTGTCTCTTGTCTGTCTGTATCGGCCCTTGGCCGTTGTCTGTGTCTGTCTGTATGTTTCTCTGTCTGTCTGCCCCTCTCTCTCTCTCTCTCTCTCTCTCTCTCTCTCTCTCTCTTTTCTCTGTTTGTCTCTCTTTCTGTCTGTGTCTGTCTGTCTGTCTGTCTCTCTCTCTTTCTTTTTTTCTTTCTCTTTGTCTCTGTCTCTTTCTTCCTTTTCTCTCTTTCCTTCCTCCTTCTGTCTTTCTGTCTGTTGCTGTCTGCCTCTCTGTCTCTCTGTCTGTCTCTCTCTCTCTCTGTCTGTCTGTCTCTCTCTGTCTCTGTCTGTCTCTCTCTCTCTCTCTCTCTCTCTCTCTCTCCTCTCTCTCTCTCTCTCTCTCTGACCATGCGTGCACACACATACGTAACTCCATTTGCTGTGTGTGTAATGTACTTTTGTATCAAACTGTCAGCGCGCGTGTGTGTATGTATGTGTGTGCGTGAGTGTATGTGTGTGTGTGTGTGCGCGCGCCCGCTCGTGCGTGCGTTCAAATGTGTGTGCACCCTCTGACTTGCACTTACATCGTATTTTTTAGTTTGACAGCAGAGAATAACAAAATTACAATCCACGAAATCGAGAGAAATGAAGAAGACAGCAACATTAGACCAGAGGGAAAGTTGATAGAGAGGGAAGTCAGGAGAGCGAAGGAGTGAGAGTGGAGACTTTAACCCTTTCACTGCTGCACTCTGTCCGCCAGCTGCAAAAACTTAACCCTTTCACTGCTGCACTGTCCGCCAGCTGCAAAAACTTAACCCTTTCACCGTTGCACTCTGTTCATCAGCTGCAAACCCTTTCACTGTTGCACTCTGTCCGCCAGCTGCAAAAACTTAACCCTTTCACTGCTGCACTGTATCCGCCAGCTGCTAAAACTTAACACTTTCACTGCTGCACTCTATCCGCCAGCTGCTAAAATTTAACCCTTTCACTCCCTTATCCTGTCCACCACCTTCCTGCTGACAATGCAGGATGCTGGCGCATATGGTGAGGGAGTCAAAGGGTTAAATAAAGAAAGGATGGCGAAGTCTTTTGTCGGTGGTGTGGTATAGTGGTTAAAAAAAAAAGCTTGCGTATGGGATGCAAGAAATGCTGGATTTGAAGCACAGATTGAACTGGGGCTTTCCCTCCCCTATCCCACCCCTTCTGCTTGACCTTCAGTTCTGATTTGGGTTCTAGTCGTTTGGATTAGACGATAAGCCAGGATCCTCTAAGCAGCCTGCATTGAGCACTTTTTGAAGACTCAGAGCAACAGTGAGGTGGTTCCTGGCAAAATTCCATAGAAAATCCATTCTGATGAATAAACTTGAATTTATACGTTCAGGAAAACAATTGGTGGCGCCATACTCTGGCAAAATGCCTTCTCCAGGAGCAGCAACCCATATTTCACATGGAGAAATTCTGGTGTGACAAGAATGAACCCAGTCCAATCTGGTCCAATCCAGTCCGATCCAGTCCGGTCTTATGTCATAATATCAGTACAATCCATGGTAGAAAGAAACTCTAGGGAGAGCTAGACAACAGAAGGTCTTCAGAGAAGTAACCCCCTTTAGACAAGTGTTTCGGCCCTGAATTCCTTACACTCTCGGGGGGCCGGGCCACATCCAGGTCATGACTCCTGGATGCCCTTCTGCTGTTGTCTATTTTTTTTTTTTTTTTTTCCCACGCCGGGGATCGAACCTGGGCGATTCTGCGCTTCAGAACTGCGGTACGCGGTTTTACCAATGTGCTAACGGGGCACACATCATCTGTAGGGAATTTAATCCTTATGAAGTTCATTTTTTTCGTTCCTCCTTGCCCAGATCCAGCTTGAGCTCCTTTCTGCTGCCTCTGCCATCGCTTTAAGGGCTCTAGTCCTCTTCTTCCCAGAAATGGCGAGTTGTTTCATGAGATCATAAGCGGAGGTGCCCACAAACCCTCTTGCCCCGACCTCTATGGCGAAGATTTTGACCCGCAGACCTGCTTTCTTCAGGGTGCTGGCAAGACCGGCGTATTTTTCGGTCTTGTAGATATGTGCTTCTTCCATTCTGCTTTCGTATGGCACAGTGAGTTCTATCAGAATCACTTGTTTCGAGGAGTCAGAGTGGAGAGCGATGTCTGGTCTCATGCCTGTCTTGCTGATGACATCTGGGTAATTTCTCCACTCTGGGAGGTCTGCTGTACACTCCCAGTCGACTGCTCCATCCAGAAGACCCTTTGGCAATGTGCTGGTTGTCATAGCACTTTCGGGCCAGACCTGTTTCCCTCCTGCTTTGTAGAACGTTGTCATAGCAATTGGTGCGTTTGGGGTCATGGTTTTTTCGCTAACCACATCTGTGATCACTTTCAGAACTTGGTTGTGCCTCCATGTATACCTTCCTTGGGCTAGCGCTACTTTGCAAGAGCTTAGGACATGTTCCACTGTTTGTTTCTTCTGACAGAGCGGACATGCTGGGTCGTCTGCTTTCCCCCATTTCACTAAGTTTGCATTCGAGGGGAGCAGGTCATATACAGATCTGAGGAGGAAGCTTATCCTTAGAGGAGCCATGTGCCACATATCGTTCCAGCTGAGACTTCTTTGGAGTGCACTGTCCCATGTTGTCCATTGCCCCTGTTGACCTTGCTGGACTGCCTTCTGCACTCTTTTGACATCTTCTTCTTCCTTCAACTCCTGTATGATCATGTCTCTTTTTTCCTTCCCTTTGGCTTTGGACCACCACTGCATTTTTGTTGCTCCCAGTCCCTGTCTGTTGGTTTGCGTGTGTCCAATTATTTCTTTGATGCTGAGGTTTCTCTTGGCATTGTTTACAGCCTCTTGGACTTTCCACTTTCTGCCAGTTCTCAGCTTTGGATGAACTGATCTCACGATATTGTCTTCCGATTCCTCCAGCATGCTCAACAGTCTTGCTTTTCCAACTTTGTATTCCTCCACTATGGATTTGAGAGGTAGCTTCAGCATTGCTTGACGACAGTAGAATGCAACATCAGTGAGACCAGGTGGGACACCGAGCCATTTTCTTGTGTATTTGTTGATTTTGGCTTCCATTGCTTCGACTGTGCTGGTGCAAATGTCATAGATTAGCAGTGGCCACAGCAGCTTTGGTATCAGCATGAACTGTAGACACCAGACTTTGTATTTGCCTGGCAGTCCGCAGTTATCTATTTTCTTCAGGCCTTCTTCTGCTGTTTGCTTGGTTTCACATCCCCTTTGTGTGTCTTTCAGGGAATCATCATACCATCTTCCGAGACTTTTTACTGGCTCTTCTGTGACAGTGGGGATGGCTTGGTTGGCTACCATGAATTTGACTGAATCTGCCACTTTTCCTTTTCGCAGTGAGAGACTTCGGGATTTCTTAGGTTTGAACCTCATTCTTGAAGAGGCCACCAGCTCATCCAGCTGCTTTAAGATTTGGTGTGTCTCTTCCTCATCCGTGGACAAGACTGTTGTGTCATCCATGAAAGCTTTCAGAGGAGGCATCTGGTATCCATCTCCCAGATTCACTGGACCTGAACTCTTCATTGCAGCTTTCAAGATGACTTCCATTGCCAACACGAACAGTATGGGAGAGATTGCACAGCCCATTGCAATGCCCACCTCTAGGTCTATCCAGTCCGTGGTGTATTCTTTGGTAGAGAACCGCATTGAGAACCCTTGGAAATACTTCCTCAGCATTGTTCGGATGTTTTCTGGGATGTGATACATTTCAAGAGCCAGCTGGATCATATCGTGTGGAACTGATCCATATGCATTCGCCAGATCAAGCCAAACTACGTCAATGTCTCTCTTCTCTGTTCTTGCTTTTTGGATGGCATCCCAAATCAACGTGGCATGTTCCAAGCATCCAGGCATTCCTGGTATGCCTCCCTTTTGGACTGACATATCCAGATACTTGTTTTCAGTCAGGTATTTTGTCAATCTTGCTGCCATAACAGAGAAGAAGATTTTCCCCTCGACGTTCAGAAGTGATATTGGCCTGAACTGATTGATGCTGCTGGAGTTCTGCTCCTTCGGAATGTACACTCCTTCAGCTCTCATCCATTGGTCGCTGATCTTCTGGTTCCTCCATGCTGATCGAATCATCTTGTGGAGCCACTCGAGCACTTTTGGGCATTTCTTGTAGAGCAGGTATGGTATTCCGTTTGGTCCAGGTGCTGACTTGGCTCTGGCTTTCTTTACTACGTTCTTCACTTCATCCAGTGTTGGTGGTTTGTTATTGAATTTTCCTTCTGGCGCTGCAGGCCAAACCAGATTCTGGATTTCAAGTGGTGCCTCGCGCTGAGAATCGGAATATGTTTCCCTGAGATGCTGCTCTAGGGTTTCCTTGCCCACTGTGAGAGTCCCTGATTTGGGTTGTTCAAACAGCTTTCTTGAAAAGTCAAAGGGATCTTTGAAGAAACGATCTTGAGTCTTCTTCTTTTTGCTCTTTCTTCGCCTTGCTGATTCCACTTTGCTGAGAGCATTGTGTTTGGCCTTCAGATCTTTCCAGAGTTCCAGGAGCCCTTGCTTCTCGAATTCTGAGGCAGTTTTCATTCGCTTTTTAAGCTTCCTTTTCTCCCTCCGGATGCTCTCCATCTGTTGCTGTCTTCTGGATTTCTGGGGAGGCGTTTTTGTCTTTGGCTGCTTCACTCCATAAGTGTCCCTGCAGATAGAGTATATGATGTCTCCGTATGTGTCAAGTTTGTGTTCCAGCGTACTGTTCCCTATTAGCGCATTCAGCTTAAGGACAAGTTCCTCATCTAATTTCTCCCATTGTTCTTTTGCACCGGCAGGCGGCAAATTGAGTTTTCCACGTTTGGCGTTAAGAGCTTGTGCAAAATCCGCATCAGAACCGTCAGCGTGGATGTCCTTGGCATTATGGTTTAATTCCTGGCCTTGGTCATCCAACGTCTCACCTGCTATCGCAGTGCGCTGCTGCTGGTTCGTATGTGTCTTCAAACAGCCCATTTTTGTCCTGTGGATCTTCATGCCGCGTTTGTTATAATGTCTGGTATGAAAAAATGTACTGTTCTCATCGTAGGATTTCAATACTGTTAACACTAAGACAGACATAGACGAAATGCCTACCGGGTTCGATCTTTCAGTCTTCAGCTAGGTATGAAAACACACGCGCCTGAAAATTACAAGAACAAACTGTAGAC
>CM060307.1:33541195-33551195 GCA_030674185.1 Monoplex corrugatus | reverse complement strand
GATTCGAACCCGGGTTTCTTCGGCCTGGGCGTGTGCTTTATAACCAAAAGGCCGCGCACTCCACTATATTTGAAATAATGGGTAGGCGGTTGGGTCCTTGGTTGGCTGTCTCAGGGCGTAGAGATAATTATACACGTTGGCTGCATGCGTGAATGTATGGATGGACGAGAGACTAATTCTATGGCTGGTCGGCTGGTCACTTTAATCTGTCTGTCTGTCCTTATATGTCTAGTTCGGCCGATCAGTTGCTCTGGCTGGCTGTGCTTCGCTCGCTGTCTGGGGTTGGAACTTTGTTCAAGAGGGATTCATCACGCTGGGACAAGTCCATATGCACTCCACCCAAAATCTGCCAGTATTTATTTTGCGGATTCCTTGAGCATGCGCAAACCCCTTATGCGCCGGAAAGGTCTTGAAGCGTGGAGAGTGGGGGTGGAGGTGGGTGGGAGACCTGAACCATTGAGTCGACCTACCACAACGATGGAAACGTTAAGATGGACAGCGAACCGGCCAGTTTTTACTGTTGTGGGCTGGGATTAAATTGGAGATGGATGTTTTGTAACGTTCGGTGATAGTTTTTTGTTTTCTATTTTTTGTTTATACCTCATCTTATGTACATAATTTAAGGCTTATCTGGCAGAAGGTTGTTTCTGCCTTCTTTACTTTACTATTATTATTATTATCATTATTATTATTATTTATTATTATCATTTTTATTATATTTTTTATTATTATTTTGGTGTTGTTGTTGTTATTATTATTATTGTTATTATTATGATACATAATTCTGGCAATATCCCTCGCAGTACCTGTAGGTGTGTGTGTGTGTGTGTGTGTGTGTGTGTGTGTGTGTGTGTGTGTGTGTGTGTGTCTGCCAGTTTGTGTGTCTGTATGTGATGTGTGTGTATGCAACTATGTGTGTTTGTAAATGTGTGTGAATGTATATATGTGTGTGTCTGCCTGTTTGCAAGTGTGTGTGCGTGTGTATGCATGTGTGTCTGTGTGTAAGTGTGTGTATATGTGAGAGAGAGAAGAGACAGACAGACAGACAGACTGTAACTGACTGATTAAGAGAGAGAGAGAGGGGGGGGGGACGAGTATATTAAAGCGACAGGATATTTTATGAGCTATTTTCTGTATCATGTGATATGTACGCTAGCAATATTAAACGTAACCTCTCTCGCCCACTATGACATACACCTGCGCTGTTTTATTATAAACATATTAGTTATTAATTTGGTCTTGACACAGACAGATAGACAGAAGTGCAGGCAGGCAGGCAGACGGACATACAGGCGACTCAGAGGGAAAAAAACTTGATTTTTCTGATCATTACTTTTCTTTAGTGTATGTAAGTAAGGCTGTATTATGCATGTTTGGTCGGTTGATTGTTTGGTTTATTTGATTTGTTTATATGTTTGTTTGATTGTTCGAATTTCTGAATAAACATTTAATTCCTTTCTCGCCCCTTTAGAGTTATGAAGGAAGCACAAAAATATCGTGTACGAGCGTAAAGACCAAACATGAATAAATGAAAAGGAAAAATGGAAAACAGAAACCTCAGCCTTAAACAACTTTGCAGCTTTTTATAAAATGTAGCCATTTTGAACATTGCACGTTTTGACATGTTTGATATTAAAGTGCTCAATGTAAACATAGATTTGTTCCTGGCCTGCTGATAAAATCATTCCTCATGGCAACATATTTTGGACATTAACAGAAGAAATGATACTCATCACCAGTGACATTCATACGACAGTTTTTTGTTTTTGGTCTCCTTTCGGAATTCCATATTCCCTACCAATTTAGCTACTTTCATGTTTCGTTTACTAAATACGCGTTCTGATTCTATTTTGTGTTTTTATGGTTCTGTACCGTTGATGTCAAATTGGCGACAGCAGAAGGGCATCCAGCAGTCATGACTTGGATGCCACCCAGCCCCCATAAAGTGTTAGCCGTTAAGGCTTAAACACTTGCTTGAGGAGGGGCATGTCCTCTGAGGACCTTCTGCTGTTCAGCTTTCCCTAGAGTTTCTTGCTACTGGTGATCGCCTATTTATGTTAAATGTCGCCTGGCTTTGTCAATATACAGAACTAAATAGCACACAGTTGCTGTGTCATTCAGATAGCGACTATCAAATTTGCAGGGCGATTTTTCGTCAGAAATGTAGATGATAATCAGTCCGTTTACAACGTAATGGCTACCTGGCTGAACCTGTCTCTCAGTGACAAAAAAGCTACTTACTGCGTAAGTTTACAACGTATTTGGAAATTACGATCGAAAATGCCCAAGATATAAACAGAAAAAGAAAGGGATTTGAAAATATATACACACACTCAAAAAAAATATCTCCGCGTAAAGACAAAGCTCTTAAACTCTTTCCAAAAACCTTAAACTCTTTTCAACATTGTTTCGAGATAAAAGTGTAGCAAAAAACTTGGGAGAGCTGGACAGCAGAAGGTCCTCAGGGGACGAGCCTCTCTCAAGCAAATGTTTCAACCCTTAAACCCACACTTTAAGAGGACCAGGCCGCGTATAGGTCATGACTCCTGGATGCTGCTGTGTTGTTGCAATTTGTATTTTAAGCTCCACTCAGAAACAGCTGAGCATTTTCCTCTCCACCTGGGTTTGAACCCACACATTCTAATGATCAGGCGCCCCAAGGCCAAGTCATCCTTGTGATGTATACCTTAACCACTTAGCCATGTGGCACCTGTTGTACAAAGGGGAATTCTAAGCCTTCTGAAGTTCACTTTATTGTTATTCCTCGACCAGATCCAGCTATACCGAACAAAAAAGTAGGAATCGATGATTAGGACAAAGACCGTGAGTTTGCTGAGTATCCCTTCTATTTACTGTTTATATTCATATGGTATACCGTGAGATTATTGAGAATCCGATGTTTGCTATTTATATCTGTGAGGTAGGCTGAATGCACAACGTGCTGTGAATCAAGCTGATGTGCGATTTAGACCTGTACAGTTTAAAACGTATGTTCCCGTCGGGGTATCTTTTATTATGGCAATAAACATGACACTTATTTTTATTTTAGTCCTGTTTTATCCCTGGTTCGTGTTTGGCAACAGATTGCCGATATGGGTCATTAGAGTGGGTCTATTATCATCATACATAGATTTTGTATATCGCCATTTTCCCAATTCATTCGGAGTCACTGTATATTTGTGGAACACTGAACGTTGAAGCTGTGAGGCCAGCTGACTACATTTGGCTATGTTGTTGTACAGTCTACATCTTTGGTGGGTGTGAATGCTGGGTGTATTCATGGCACAAGCGCGGGCTTTCAGTTGTAAAATGACAACACTATTGTACTTTCTGATTCGGTGAAGAATTTTGCCCCTCAACTCTGTATGAAGAATTTTGGCATTGATCTTGCCCCTCAACTCTGTATGCAGAAGTTTATCATCCAAACCTGTCAGTTTGTGACTGTCATCTACGACGTTTCAGTTCTGTTTGCCTTTATCCGTCAACTTCAGCAGCATCTGAACTTGTGATTTCTCGTGTCTTGTCTCGTATCAGTTTTTTTTAAACTCTGTGTCTCTGGCTTGCCTGCTTCTTCCATGGCATGCCTCCAGCTTATACAGAATTCTACTGCCTGTCTTGCCCTTTGTAAAAAGAGGCGTGATCATGTTATTCCCTTACTTCACAGTCTTCGCTGGTTGCAGGTTTCTCAAAGAATCTCACACAAAATCAGTACATTATGCTACAAGTATTTTGATAGTATAGCACCTACTTATCTTTGTGACCACCTCTGAATGTACACCCGTGCTCGATCTCTCCGTTTGCTTCTGATGCGTTTTGTTAGCAAATTCCACGATATAATGTTCCACAGTCGGTCACCGCTCACTTTCTGCCTGGTCCATGCAACTGGAATGAGCTTTCCCTGTCTCTTCGACAGTCATATACTCTGCCTTCGTTTAAGTCTGACGTAATGACATACCTTTTTGTCCCGCAGTAATTCCACCTCTACCTGCATATCCCTTTGTCCCACTCCCCTCCTGTCCTTCTCCTCCCCGTATGCGTGTGGTATGTGCAGTTGAGTTTTGTCATTGAGTAAATCTTATATGAATGATGAGAGAGTGCGCCTCTATTGCATTTGACACCTTATAAACATCATCATCATCATCATCATTAAGTTGTTGTTGTTTTGTTTTCCATAAGCCAGCCATTGACATGACATACAGGATCTTTGGGGTGCATATGTCATCTTGTGCATGCGTACACTCTTTTACACACGAAAACAGGGTTCAAACACTGGCAGGTCTGCACAAATGTTGACACGGGAGGTCGGGGAAAATCTGCATCCTTTATTCATCAGGTGAAGGTGTCTAAGCGGATCGAACCTAGGACCTTCCATTTGGAAGTCGTACATTAACCACTTGACTGCCGCGTCTGTCAAATCTGTAGTCGTCTTTATTAAAAAGTGTGATCCGTGATGTAGAAACAACTTGGTAAAGATAGGTAAAGATAGTCCCATAACACTAAACTGGTTTGTGGGGGGGGGGGGGGGGTGTTGGTTGAGACTTCACTTTTTTCGAGTCACCGGTTTGAGGGCTTATCCCGCTTAAGTCCCTTTCTCCTTTACCTTCCCAATCCTGAAGAAGGTCAGGTATCCGTTCACAGCTGGTTAGATCTTGGCGAGGCTATTTCACAGTATAGAGGGCCATGATCGCCAACGCCATGCCGCAGGGCACATGATGATGATAGTGCACGTTTGTATCGGAATTGGACAGAAAAATATTCAATGAAATATGAATTTGTTGTCTGGCTCCTGTTTCGTTTGTGATTGGTGTTTTCGTAACAAAACAAAATATCAGTGTGTAATTTCTCCCTTGTCGACAGTAAGGGTGATTTTATTGTCTTTATCCGTAATAGTATAAATCACGTTCAGAGGTGATAACGTTGTGTGTGTGTGTGTGTGTGTGTGTGTGTGTGTGTGTGTGTGTGTGTGTGTGTGTGTGTGTGTGTGTGTGTGTGTTTTGTGTTGTGTGTGTGTGTGTGTGTGTGTGTGTGTGTGTGTGTGTGTGTGTGTGTGAATCTATTTTCGTTGCTAACCTTTCTTAGATTACGGATGCCACTCGTCTTCACAGAAATGAGTATGTGCGAGATGAATGCTGAGAACAGTTGTATAACTTCCATGACTGCTTCTCTGCATGTCTGTGTGGGTTTTTTTTTTTCTTTCCTATCTGTACACTCATCTATCCGTCTATGTATCTGTCTTTCTGTATGTCTGTTGACCTTTCATGAACTTCGTGGTCGGCTGAGCTGTTAGCACCGCGAACTGAGCTTGACTCTTCTTCCATCTTTGCTCTTCTTACCCTCCTCTCTCTCTCTCTCTCTCTTTCTCTCTCTCTCTTTCTCTCTCTGTCTGTCTCTCTCTCTTTCTCTCTCTGTCTGTCTCTCTCTCTCTGTCTCCCTCCCTCTCTCTCTCTCTCTCTCTCTCTCTGTGTGTGTGTGTGTGTGTCTTCCCCTCTCTCTCATGCACGCAAGCACATACACATACACACGCACATACACACGCACACACACGCACGTATACACACACTCACACCCACCCACCCACACACACACACACACACACACACACACCCCACACACACACACCACACACACACTCACACACACACCACACACACACACACCACACACACACACGCGCGCACGCACGTACGCACTCACACAACACACACACACACACAAACTTTACAGACACACTTATCTAACAATAATATACAATCAAACAAACCACCCAGCTTGCACAAACCCTTTTTAGTTAATGAATGAATCACAACAAAATCTGAAGTTGGTTTTGGTTCGGTTTTCTTTTCCAGACGCCCTCGGAAAAGGTGGCGCGCGCCGGTCACGTGCTGAGGACGGTCCTGATGACCAGCTCCCCCCACATGATCCGGGACCGCAAGTTCCACCTGCGCACCTACCGGCGCTGTATGGTGGGCTCCGAGATGACGGACTGGCTGCTGTCACAGAACACCCTGATGCACACCCGCCAACAGGCTGTGGGCATGTGGCAGGTGCTGCTGGAGGAAGGTGTCCTCGTCCATGGTGAGTTTTTGTTGTTGTTGTTTTTTTGGGGGGGAGTTTAGTTTATGATGATGATAATGATGATGATGTGATGATGGTGGTGGTGATGTTGATATGATGATTGATGATGTGATGATGATGATCTTAATGATGATGATAACAATGATGATGATGATGATAAAAGTAGTTTTGAAAAAATAAAAACATTTATGGTGTTTTATCTTAAAGAAACCCTGAGTGATAACAATAACGAAACTATGTATATAGAAAACAAAACAAAACAACAACAAAATGCAGGAGCCAAACGGTACTAACACCGTTCATTTACTAATTCACGCAATGATTACATTAATACACACACGCAACACACACAACAAACACACATGTTAACAGTAACAGTAATGATAGTAATGATGATAATAATGGTGATAAAAAATGATGACGATAATGAAAATAACAATAATAGTAATGATAATAATGAGGAGGAGGAGGGCGATGATGATGGTGATGATGATGGATGATGATAATGGTGAGGTGGTGGTGATGATGATGGTGATGATGATTTTATTGATATAGTGAGAACAGTCCATGTCAGAAACATGCTCATTGCTCTTTACAGGAATGGAACATTATGAAACTTTCAAGTAAAAAGAGACACTCACGAAACAGCGAAAGAAAATTGTCTTAGGAACCTTAGGACCATAAGCCTTAGGAATCACTGTTTAATGATGAGGAAAATAACATAAATGAATACAACTAATAACAAGCACACAATGTGTGTGTGTGCACATGTACAGATACCTTCAAGCTCGCATGCTCACACATACACACACACATGGATGTTGCTAAGCTAGGGTACATTAGTCTTATTAGAAATGTGACCTATTGATCCAGAGTTGTCCCACCTCTCTCTCTCTCTCTTTTCTCTCTGTTTCACGCACACACACAACACACACACACATATATACACACACACAAGATGCTGAACTAGGGTGCATTCAGCCTGTTAGACGTGTGACCCTTCTGCACTGTTCAAATGTGATTGTACCCTGCAGGCACCATTGTCGCCACCATCCTCTGATGTATTGTAACTTTAAATTAGGATTCTTTTCCACCTTAAACTTCAAAGAGCATACGGCCCACGTGCGGTATCATTCTGTTTGCCGTGTGTTTTTGTTGTTGTTGTTTTTTTTGCTGTATTGTTGAAGTAGGTTCAGGTTTTCCTAAAAAAAATTTTTTTAGCCATGGACAGCATATTTTTGATGCCATAGGGTAAATACATACTGCACATAACACCATGGCTTGTCATCTCATTGGAAAGGTCAGCGCTCAAGCTGAGGTTTAGTAGAATGGAGAGGGAGTAACAGGAAAATCCATGTCCAAAGTTGGAACAGAAGGCGGTCTGTTCTTTAACTATTAAGCCACTGCTCTTCGTCTCCTCCTCCTCCTCTTCCTCTTCTTCTTCTTCTTTTTTCTTTTTTTATTTTCTCCTCCTTCCTCCCTCTCCTCTTCCTCCCCCTTCCTCTTCTTGTTCTTGTTCTTCTTCTGCTTCTCCTCCTCTTCGTCGTCGTCCTCCTCCTCCCCCTCTTCCTCCTCCTCCCCCTCTTCCTCCTCCTTTTTCTCCTCCTCCTCCTACTTCTTCTTCTTCTTCTTCTTCTTTAGATCCATTTGTACTATCATGGTTGTTATGGGGAGAAGGACATGACGCTCAACAGCAACCTGGAAGGTGTGAGGACAAAAAATACCACGTCATGTCCAGGTTTCCTTCACTCCGTCGATTCATGTCTTCCTTGGTTTGCCTCTTCTTTTATATCCAGATATCTTTTGTTATTATTTTCCTCATTGAGTTAAATATGGTGAGGATGCATTCCGTGCAGAGACCAAATCATTCAGTTCTTTGTGGATGAATATGATTGTGGACTTCGTGTTGCTCCCATCAGGCCTCTGGTCTTGGTGTTTCTGATCATATCAGATCTGGACTTGTTGACAGTGTTTCTCAAACAGCGTATTTCGTTTTTATGAAACGGCATAGAGTGTTGTATGGTGTGGATGTGTAGGGGATGGGTAGGTAAGAAAGCTGCTGAGAGAACGTGGTGATACTCCTGGCATGTTGAAATAGGACATCTGGACTAGATGTGCCGAGCTGGTTGACTCTTGTTGAGGGAGCTGTGGACTCGGGATGATGTCTCGAGTGTGATTCCAGCCTGCACCTTAAAACAGCCTGTTTGCTGCCCATCTCAGTGCTCCAATCACTCTTGTGGTGTGAGCGTAGTGTTTCGAAGGTCCTGGTTTCCTCACCACTCCCCGTTGCTAAATCATGCCAGCGTATATGGTTTTGTTCAGGCTCACAGCGTATAAGATTTTTGCGCAGGCTGAAGGAGTCAACCAGATGACACACCTCTTACTACTCTTACCCCAGTCTCACAAGAAGAAATTCTCAACACAATCAGATCCATGTCGTTCAAAACCTGCGAACTGGATCCTCTTCCAGGTTCTCTCTACTCTGACTGTCTCCCTACGCTCCTCCCATTCATCACTGACATCATCAACACTTCTCTCCAAACTGGAACTGTCCCAGATTCTTTCAAGTCTGCTATTGTTCACCCTCTCCTCAAGAAATACAATTAGACCCAAATGAACTGAAAAAATTACCGGCCTATCTCTAATCTCTCTTTCTTGTCAAAACTGCTTGAAAAAGTTGTCCTCAACCAACTGAACTCTCACCTGTCTGCCAACAATCTCCTCAATCCTTTCCAGTCAGCCTACCGCCAGTGCCATAGCACTGAAACTGCCTTGCTACACATTCTCAACAATCTCCTCCTTGCAACTGATACTGGCAAAGTCTCTCTCCTCACACTCCTTGATCTGTCTGCAGCCTTTGATACCATTGATCATGGTATTCTCCTTTCTAGACTTCATCATACTTTTGGCATCTCTAACATTGCTCTCTCCTGGTTCACTTCTTATCTATCAAACAGAAAACAAACTGTTCTCATCAATGGCACTTACTCTCAACCTGCATACCTGACCTGTGGTGTTCCACAAGGATCTGTCCTTGGCCCTGTTCTTTTCACTCTTTACACCTCCCCCCTGTCCACCATCATCAACTCCCACTCTATAAAACACCACTTCTATGCTGATGACACCCAACTTCAAGACAGTGACTCACCTGACAATATACAGCGCCTCCTGACTCGCACCACTGAGTGTTACTCGGACATCAAAAATTGGATGACATACAACAAACTTCAGCTAAATGATGACAAGACAGAAGCTATCCTCATTGGCACCCGTCAGAAACTTTCTCAGCTGCCTCCTCTTTCTCTCCCATTATGTAACACATCAGTCCCAATTTCTGATTCAGCTAAAAACCTTGGTGTCTGCATTGACTCTACCCTCTCCATGAACAACTTTGTTTCTCAAACTGCCAGATCTTGCTACTATCACCTCCATCGTATAAGCCTGATCAGGAAGTATCTCTCTGTGGAAACAACTGCAAAACTCGTTCTCTCCTTCATAATGTTTTGCATTGACTATTGCAATTCACTCCTGTCCGGTCTTCCTGCCTCCACCACTCACATCCTACAGCGCATTCAAAACAATGCTGCACGCCTTGTACTAAAAAAGAAAAAAGCTGACCACATATCTCCTCTCCTGGCACAACTTCACTGGCTCCCTGTATCAAAGCGCATACAGTACAAACTAGACACCATGTGCTACAAAAGCCTCAATAACGCAGCCCCCGATTACCTGTCAAGCCTACTTGAGATCTATGTTCCCTCACGTACCCTCCGCTCTGCCTCCGATCCTCTGACTTTTCGCTTTCCACGCACTAAACTCAATACCTATGGTCCACGAGCCTTCTCTGTTTCTGGTCCGCTCTCTTGGAACAAACTTCCTCTCTCAGTCCGTCAGCAACCTACTTTTGTCTCCTTCAAGTCCGCTC
>CM060307.1:33531195-33536195 GCA_030674185.1 Monoplex corrugatus | reverse complement strand
AGTCAGTGTTATCATTGTTTTGTTCTTCGTCATTTATAGAAAAAAGGCTGATCGGCCTCTGAAAAGAGCTGTTCATCTAGTTACAACGGGAAAAAGATTTTGTTTGAGTTCGACTTTTAATCAGTTTGGTTTTGACTGTTTTGTAGCTGTTTTCAACATTGGCTGGTGTAATTCTAAGGTGGTGATAAGCTTGACGTCTTTCTCAATCCAAGGATTAAAATTAGTTTTAACTTGATTTCAGTCCTTGAATTGTGTTGACAACGTCGCGGTTGGTGGTGCTTAAAACAACGTGAATCAATTTGAATGAAATTGAGTGCCATTGACTGTCAGCCAGTATCAGGCAGACAGATGTTATAATGAGGATGTAGGCCTATTCATGGACTTAGCAGTTGTATTATCGTTTATGTTGTGTGAACTAATCTCTGTGGATTTTCCCCGGAACCCACA
This sequence comes from Monoplex corrugatus, assembly GCA_030674185.1. Lineage (NCBI taxonomy): Eukaryota > Metazoa > Mollusca > Gastropoda > Littorinimorpha > Ranellidae > Monoplex > Monoplex corrugatus. The sequence goes on along the minus strand of CM060307.1, from coordinate 33,535,748 downwards.
GAAGAGCAGGCATGCGGCAGTCAACGAATAATACACACGTTTTAGTACGCCTAAAATAAAGATTTTGATTATTTCTGCCCTGGATGTCGTTTTTGACGTGGTGTTAGCCCTGATATGTCTAGTAGTCGGCTGGGCTATAAGCCATATGAACCTGAACCTGAACCTGATTACTTTTGCATGTTATGTTATATCTAACAACGGCACTGATCTAACTTCAATTTCAACTCAATTTACAACTTTTGTATTTCATATGTCGTGTTTCAAAAGCTATATGCCAGTAAGTCCGTTTGGTGCACGCAATCATACGTTAAGCTAGTGTTATGTACAGGAGTATGGCATATGCCTTGATATTATAGACAAGCATCTTCTCGATGTGTGAATCGCTTTCATCTCCACCGCACAGACCTTGAGAACAGACCAATAACAGTACAGAGATAAGTGACAACAGACCGACAACACCACAGAGATAAGTGAGAACAGACCAACAATAGTACAAAGATGAATGAGAACAGACCAACAACAGTACCGTGGTCAGTGAGAACAGACCAACAACAGTACAGAGATAAGCAAGAACAGACCGGCAATAGTGCAGATAAGTGAGAACAGACCAACAACAGTACAGAGATAAGCGAGAACAGACCAACAACAGTACAGAGATAAGCGAGAACAGACCGACAACAGTACAGAGACGTGTGAGAACAGACCAACAACAGTACAGAGATAAGTGAGAACAGACGACAACAGTACAGAGATAGTGAGAACAGACCAAAACAGTACAGAGATAGCAGAACAGACACAAGTAGTAGAAGTGCAGGAAGCGAGAACAGACAAACAACAGGATGGAGAACAGAAACAGTACAGAGATAAGTGAGAACAGACCAACAACAGTACAGAGATAAGTGAGAACAGACCAACAACAGTACAGAGATAGTGGAGAACAGACCAACAACAGTACAGAGATAAGTGAGAACAGACCAACAACAGTACAGAGATACGTGAGAACAGACCAACAACAGTACAGAGATAAGTGAGAACAGACCAACAACAGTACAGAGATAAGTGAGAACGACCAACAACAGTACGAGATAGTGAGAACAGACCAACAACAGTACATCGATAAGTGAGAACAGACCAACAACAGTACAGAGATCGTGGAGAACAGACCAACAACAGTACAGAGATCGGTGAGAACAGACCAACAACAGTACAGAGATCGGTGAGAACAGACCAACAACAGTACAATCGATAAGTGAGAACAGACCAAAACAGTACAGAGATCGGTGAGAACAGACCAACAACAGTACAGAGATCGGTGAGAACAGACCAACAACAGTACAGAGATAAGTGAGAACAGACCAAAACAGTACGGAGATACGTGAGAACAGACCAACAACAGTACAGAGTGGAGAACAGACCACAGTGACACAGAACCAGTGAGAACAGACCAGCAGTGAACAGAACGTGAGAACAGACCATCAGTGATACAGAACAGTGAGAACAGACCAACAGTGATACAGAACCGTGAGAACAGACCATCAGTGATACAGACACCAGTGAGAACAGACCATCAGTGATACAGACACCAGTGAGAACAGACCAACAGTGATACAGACACCAGTGAGAACAGACCAGCAGTGATACAGAGACCAGTGAGAACAGACCAGCAGTGATACAGACACCAGTGAGACCAGATCAGCAGTGATACAGAGATGTGTAAGAACAGACCAACAGTGATACAGAGATAAGTGAGAACAGACCAGCAACAGTACAGAGATGTGTGAGAACAGACCAGTAGTAATACAGAGATATTTGAGAACAGACCAACAGCAGTACGGAGATAAGTGAGAACAGACCAACAACAGTACAGAGCTGCCGGTGGCAATACGCCTCCTACTCCTGTGTGTATGCAAAATGGAAAATAATCTGATAATTTCTGTGACTCTTATCGTGTTGGTAAAATATAGGACAATTAGTCAGCCTCATGCTTTCCACCATCTGCTGATATAATTATCATTTTTTCATTGTTCTGCGCATTGAACATAAACCGGACAGCCTATTGCAAACCGTTAGTTGATGACGGTTGTGTTGCTTGTTGCCTGTGTGTGTGTGTGTGTGTGTGTGTGTGTGAAACTTTGGCCTTCATACCTCTTCGTTTTTGTTGTAGGAACTGTTCAAACATAATCAGAGTAAGCCCGTTTCCAGCATACACAGACAATATAGTGATGACAGATCGATACACACAGTGGTGTTTGTTCTTATAGAAGTGCTGTTGAAACAAATTAATGCGTTTTTTTGTTTGGCTATCACTGAAGCATCAAAATGGGTCATCTTAACTAAATCCCTTGTTAATTCAAAAACATAGACCTGTTACAGAAAACCCAAACGTTGAACGTCCCACGAACACTGTGACCTTGAAAAAAAAAACCGTTTGAAATATAACTTGATGTGCATCGAGGACAATGGTAGACTTGTCACAACACTGAAAGCGGATTTTAGATATTGTCAGAAGTTCCCGGAAAAAGTGGTGTTTCCATGCCATCCTCAAAAAGTGCCAAATTTAGGCTTTTTTTTTATAATTCCATGCGAGCTTCACCTCGACCGTAACACTTTGCCCTTCAATCTTATTTATTGGCGCCTCTACAACGGGTCCACCACATCTGTGATCAACATTTGGCCATAAAGATACATCCACACACAGCTTTAAGAATATCTTGCTAACAGTTCAGAAACACGCATAAATCACCACCACCCACCCACCCACCACATATTCCTCCATTTTCTTTTTAATAGAGTTTGAATAAAATCAAGTCCGTCTCATCCTTGCCAGCACCTCTTCTAGGAACACACAGTGTTACGAGCTCAACTGATCGTTGTGTAGTTGATTAGCACGAGATAGGAACCCAGCTGTGTACAAAGACAAAACGGTGTTTCCGTGTCTGTTTTCGTTTTGCGCGTTAACCAACAGACTAAGCTGTTCCGTCTCGTTCGTGTACGACTCCATGTGTTGAATATCACACAGGCTGTCACAGACGGATGAAAACGACTGTATGAAACGTGTTGTGAATCAAGTTTTGCCTACATACTTTTTATTGGTTTTGTCTCTGTACGTCCAAATCGACAAAACAGCTGCGGTTCTGGGTGTTTTTTGTTTGTTTTGTTTGTTTTCTTTTGTTTTGTTTTGTTTTTCCATGATGGCTTCTCCGTATCCAGCAAATCCGGAATTTGCTTGTTTGTGTATGTTGTTGCGTTGGTTGTGATGGCTTTATATGAAGGCTGCACGTTCGTTTGATCAATAATTCAACATTTTTCGTTGAATCGATGAACACATTTATATTTGGCTAGTGTTGAATATGTGTGTAAATGATTTTATTTGTTGCTAACATTGAATACTAAAATACGTTTTATGTGACTAAAGTTGAATACATAAATGAGTGTATATAGTAGCTGAAGTTAATATGTAAATGAATGAGGTTTGCGGTAAATCTGTAAGTGAATATATGTGTCACATCAAGTTGAAATAGAAACTGGACTATGTGCCAATCAGTTCTTTCATATTACAGCTATAGTGCCGATGTTTTGTGTGTACAAGAATCGTTTCGAATTCTTTTTGGAGTTGAAGTGCAGATATTTTGTTTCATTGAAGCAGAAACACAAACTGAATGAAAACGTTATTTAATGTAACAAAACAAGAGAGGTGCGCGTGCAGATTTTCGACCAGCTGGCCTTCGTCAAGCGCATATATTAGATAGTAAAGACTAAATACACAAAACTTAGTGGAGAAAAACAGTAGAAGACTTCCCTGACGTTTCATTGTGCAGGATAAAATGGCAATTGAGCTGCCATTTTCTCTTCTCGCTTCTCGAACAGCTGGTTGATTGACTGGCATCCTGGTCAGTTGGCAGGATAACATGATCCGTTGTTGTGTGACGTAATGGTTGACAGGTGTTGTTCCAGTCAAACCTCGGATCTCTTCGTTTCTAATCGTGTCTCCTTTGGTCATGCCTGCAGCTCATGTCAGACATTTCATGTCACAAATACTGATCTCTCTCTCTCTCTCTCTCTCTCTCTCTCTCTCTCTCTCTCTCTCTCTCTCTCTCTCTCTCTCTCTCTCTCTCTTCCACCAACCCTCTCTCTCTTTGAAGTGTTTTTGTATAATGTCAAAGTCTGGCACTGTTAAGTCAATACTCATACAAAAGTTATACTGATAAGCCTGTGTTTCTAAAGGGATGCTTGGGCATTTTAGAATGGATGGAAGTTGGCAAGCCTCAGCGTTTACCTTTTGGACTCCGCTTTCAGTTTCTAACTTTCCACATCTTCAGTACATAACTTTTTTAAATACTTAAATATTCTTGATTTGATGAAGTCTTTGCTTTTCGATTCTGCTGACTCGTTTGTCAGGCATTCGTCCTACTGACACAATCTCTGTTGTTTATTTTCATGCTATAGTTTTCACAGCTGTTGTTTCATTTATTCGTGTGTTTTTGCAGCTGTGTTTTGTCATAGCTCGTGATCGCTTGTCATCAGCGAATAGTGTTGAGTGATTTTGTCCGTCT
>CM060307.1:33521195-33526195 GCA_030674185.1 Monoplex corrugatus | reverse complement strand
AAAACATTGTGATTTTTGGGCTCTAACTGGCTCCTACTCGGGATTGGGCGTGCAGTGGCTCATTGGGAGAACTGGGACCACACAGTTTACGTCTCTACCACTTCACGGATGCTTCAAGGAGGTGTTTGTTCAAATTCTTGACCAGCCTGCAGGTGTCTGTATGTCTGGCCTGGTTGTGCCAGGATATATTATGATAGTAAGCGTAGAGTACAGCCCTGCACGCAGTCTCATCCTAGATGGAACTCCATAGCATCATGCTTATCATCCTCATCGACATCATCACATTGCATTAAGAAACTGTCTAGCATTCTGGGCCATTAAAGTGGCTATGAAATGGACGAAGGGGGAAAGAAAGGTGACACACAGCGTAACTCCCTGAGTCAGTGATCCTAACAATTAAAAACATTAAAAACGTAACCTAAAATACCGAACAATTACAGACTCAAAACTAATAAATAATTGACTATGGGAAGAGACAGATTTAGACAACTCAGGATGGATTTGTTTTCATCTCACTAGAAAGCATTGGAAAATCAAAAGAAGCTGTGGCGCAACGCCAGAGCTATGGCCTGGACAGACCCACGTTATTGACACGCTGAGTCATGTTTGTCATATTAATCATGAATTATATATTGACAGTGTATTGGTTTACACACAGGCACTCTTTCTCGTCCTTCCAACATCGGTTACATGACACGAGATGAATGGGATGATTACGGCTGAGTACAAATGGAAGTTTTACAAACCTCTGAAGAAAGCCACTGTTATGTTGTCCTTGATTTTTAAGCCACGCGTTGTCCCATTAAGCATGATGTGTATACCCGCTCTCACAAAACGGGACATACGTCGCACCGCAACAAACCGAGATAGTCTGAGTAAAGCGGTAAGGGCCCGTCTGTTGAAATTCAAAACTTTAGTGCAAGCGAAAACGTTATAAATAGAGATTTATCCGTTTTTTTGTTTGTTTGCAGTTGGTATGCTGCGTTTGTTTATGTGATAATTTTCTGCTGAAATGAACCCTGAAACTGCATTTGATTACACATACTATGTCGTGTCTCATGAGTGCTAATATCCTACTACTATTAGCTTTTTCTGCCTAGTCAAACATAGAAGCTGTTCAGCCACCATAAAAAGAGATTAAACGGAAACTCTGCTCCGTGGGTGGCAGTCTTGGGTGGCATGTTCATGTTATTGGTTTTTTGAAATTCACCCGTATCTTTTGAATTTCACATCGCCACCAGATTAAATCATTTAGTGAACCCCAACATTTTGTTCATTGTTTTGATGCTTATGACGCTAATTCCGAGCGCGACACAGAGAGTAATTACAACCATGCAATCAGAATCAGAAGAGACACTGTTGGTAGCTCATGAAGATCTGACGGTGAATTACTCAAACTTTCGTCTCATGTTTTCTCAAAGAATTATTACACATATGTAATATTTATGACCACAATCCCTGCAAGCTTTGTCCTTGAGATTCATTTATATATAGTTGGAAAGGATACTTTATGCCTATTTCGATTATGAACAATAACATATCTCAACAAAAAACAACTGATGTCCACCTTTATGAGAATGGGTCACACACGTATAAATCAGTGCAATGTTTTAACACCAGGACTCCTTCCCCGTTCTCTCTTACTTGATGAGTCATTCGAAAGTTAAGGTCGTGTCTGATATCAAATAGCTCAAATCAAAATCATTTGCTTATGCCTTTCACACAAAATCACGTCTTGTCATAGTTCAGTTTCATCAAACAGACAATCATTCGAATATTTAGGCCGTGTCTGATTTCAGATTGCTCAAACCAAAAATGTGCTTAATGCCTCTCTCACACAAATCACGTTTTGTCATAGCTGAGTATAAATTAAATGTATATTGAATTCTTTTATCAAAGATACCCCCCCCCCCCTATTATCCCACGGTAAAATGACAAAGGATCGTAGAAGGGGGAGAGCAGCCCTCAGTAGCTCAGTTGGCTGAGCATCGGATTCACATGTAATGGTTGTGTGTTCGAACCACGGGATGCGCTGCATTACTTCCTATCTTAACGCAATTGATCTTGAGGTGTCAGTATGGGATTAGGACAGTCCCCTTTTCCCCATTTCTCTTTGATGGTTATCTCTATCGGCCATATCACTTGAGGTGGGTGCTGACTGAAACTGAAGCAAATCAATCAATCAGAGGGTGAGGGGAGTGGAAATGAGTCAGTCATTGACAAGTGTGCGTCTCAAGGCAAATGCTGCTTCCCAATTATCTGTCCATGCTTAACACATTAAATCGTGTTTTGTCTCATTAACTGTAGACAATTATGGTCGCTATATTGGTTTATCTGGATGAGCTCGACTCCAAGCACACAGACTAGCTTTCAGCCTTCCTGTGGTAGACAGGAATTGCCATTTGTTAGGATTGTACCGTCACAACGGACACTGCCATTTTTCGTTGTTTTCTTTCGTTGGCTTTCTAAGTAGTCAGACCACATCTGACGGTAAATGTGGACGTTTCTTTCTTTAAAACTGAATGAAAAAACAACCGATGGGACAAATCCACAGCTGCATCAGACTAAAACGCCATGCAAAATCACAGTTAATATCATTAATAGCACCAATTCATATCACGGCAAGTCCAACGCTTAACAGTCATCGGAAAGCTGTATATTTGAAGTGGAGATTGAAGCAGAGACAGACAGATCGACAGAATCAAGAAAGGAACTTGTCCACCTGTGACACACCTCGTTACAGTCTAAATGATCCAGCCAAGGGGAAAAAATATCGATGGCGTTGTAAATAAGTTAAATCTGTCATCCGAGTCTTTCGATCAGTGCGCCTGATGGCTGTTAATAATGAGTCAAGGCCAGACCAGGCATAGCAACTATTCACCCGTATCACCATCACCCTTTCTCTCCCCGAAGTCCTTCCCCTTTAATCATAGTGATTTGCATCTTTTCCCGTGTGTAATTACTGATACGCATTACTTACACAGTCTGTTGAACGGATGCTGTCAGGTCATAATTACTTTCGTGGTAACGTGTTAGTTTTCTTAGTGTTACCCCACCATTTTAAATGCACCAAAACAGTACAGTGAAGTTACACTAAATCATAAATAAATTCAGTAGACATACGAATAGCACGACGGATGATCATTAGTGAAAGTTCATGATGAATCAGCAAAGCCAACATGATTATGCTAATGAATGACATTTGAAGAGGTCAAGTCAGAAATTCAATTAGGCCTAGTCTGCATTACGTCATTAAGTTTTGATGTTTATGTCATTTATTCTTTATTAGGAAAACACAAGAAGCATTTATAGGACATTTAATGAGGACAGGGAAATTGAGCACCTGGTCACAACAGGAAAGCTGGAGGGAAAGAGAGCACGACGTAGACCCAGGGAGAAAATATTGAACGGACTTGCAGAGTGGCGGAGTACAGAGAGGGTGGGAGATGTATGTAGTTGCAGCGAAAAGGGATGGATTCATATAGAGGGCCATGATTACGGCAGGGCACATCATGATAAATATGATTCTTTACGTCACACACTGCGCAGTGAGCAAGTCATCTGATGTTCTTCGTCAACGAATTAATACACTTCTTTTATTCCTTATCTCGGGCATGGAATATATTCATTTAAAATAATTGAGAAAGCGTTATATTTTTCATTTGATATATATTTAAGACTGAAAGTTTATGACAGTAGTACCTAACTTTTCCCTTCAATGTATATGCTTTTCTGTCGGTATGTTCAGGCAAAGCATACAACGCTGCAAGCCACTTAGTTGGTCTTCTCTTGGCCACAGAGGCCAAACTGTTCTACATCAATAGACACATATTGAAGAATGAAAATTGATGAAAATCATGGTTAACAAGTTTTGTTCTTAAGTCGTTATAGAATGTCATATCCTTGATTTTTTCTTTGCATACTGTGTAATCTTGAAGCTTGAAATGACATGGAAGAAATACAGATGAAATTAAACTGGACGTTCTAGAAGGACAATGATAGACTCTTACGATATTGAAAACAGCATTTTAAGTATTGTTAGAGATTCCCTAGAAAGTGCTGTTTACACATCTTCCCGAGAATTGCTGACTTTGGGTATTTTCTGTGTCCATGTGACCTTGACCTTGGCGCTTTACCTTTCAAACGTAATCCTTGGTGGCTCCGTAACAGTTTACGTATTTGGCGAAGATTTGGTTAAAATCCACCCATAAAGAGCTAGGAAATTCGTGTCCACATATTTTGTCACGTGCGCGCGCGCACACACACACACACACACACACACACACACACACACACACAACACACACACACACAACACACACACACAACACACACACACTCAAACACGCACGCACGCATGCACGCACGGTACGATGGACACACACATACTCATATAACCAAAAGGGACTGCGGATGAGAGAAATACGAGCAAGATAATCAAACCATTTCATAATCATCCATTTTATATGAAAATTAATGAACACAAAACAAATATTTGTTTATAACTCATGCATTTCTCAGTACAAATCGCTGCGCAGGTACAGCTATTAAAAAACCACCAGTGTTATAATGTTATTATTTAGACATAGTTAAATTTTGTTGTATTCACATCCATGGAAAAATGGAAGGATGAAAAGGAGAAAAGAAGGAAAATAGGTGAAAAAGGTATAGACCTAGATGAGTGGCGAACATCATTATTGACGTTTTCAGGCAGCGAATGGGACATTGTAACCTTATCGTGGCCTCAAAGGGTCTGAATATTAATATAATGACTAAAAACAGACTAAAGCGTCATTTAAAAACATTCAGTATTATGACTCCATAGTTACGTCATAATTACCACTTCCAGAAATCGTCAACAGTGATGTTAGTTCCACATATCTGTCTTTTCTTCATGATCGCCCCCCCCCCCCTATTTGCTTTGTCTTTTTTTTTTTAACTTCTTTTTTTTACACATGCAAATACGACAAACTGTACCGATATCTATATGTTATGATACT
>CM060307.1:33503695-33511195 GCA_030674185.1 Monoplex corrugatus | reverse complement strand
CTCACTGTTCTATCCTTCATTCAGGGCTGCCACCATTGTCTTGCGAGAGGACAACTGCCACTTTCTACGGGTCGACAAAGACGACTTCAACAGAATCTTACGTGTACGTATCATATTGTCAGTGTGTGTGTGTGTGTGTGTGTGTGTGTGTGTGTGTGTGTGTTTGTGCGTGTGTGTGTGTGTGTTTGTGTACGTGCATGCGTGCATGTGTGTATGTTTATGTTCGTTCGTTGCTTGATTTAACGTATTTGTGTGTGTATGTTGTTGTTTTTTTGTTCACTTGAGTATTTCGAAATGTCAGTATTATCAACATTAACAAAAAATGATCATGCTACCTTTAGGAGACTTATAACTCATCTTTTAAAATATTTCAGTTTGTGCATATGGAAGAATTTAAGATCTCTGTCAGATGGAGTTAAAACGGTGAGTGTGAGAGACACAAAGCTCTCTTTTACGGAGAATTAAAGCTGTCATCGAGAGAATTAATTCCCTGTCTTCTAGAGAATTGAAACGCTGCCTTTGAAAGATAAGTTCGCATGAAAAGAAGGAATTTGTTAGGCAATAAAAAGTTGTAATTAGCAACATAAAACGTTTGTTTTAAAAGAAGTTGTGATTGTGCAGCAATAATGGCAGAAATCAGTTTGTCACTGTTTCTGTCTGTCTGTCTATTTGTCTGTCTATCTGTCTGTCTGTCTGTCTCTCTCTCTCTCTCTCTCTCTCTCTCTCTCTCTCTCTCTCTCTCTCTCTCTCTCTCTGTCCCTCCCTCTTCGCGCTCTCTCTTTGTAATACCAAAAGGTGAGTCCTTAACTTAATGCACAAACAAAGAAGTTGTCCAAACAATATAATTACACGTGTTCTTACAGAACTGTTTAAGACTGGGATTTATTGAAAGAACAATTTTCATTGATCATAGATCATAGAAACTAATACGAGAAACTAGATTTTGTTACTTGATTTAAAACTGGAATTTACTTAAAGGTTTGTGTGTCTCGTGTACGTGTCCGATACTCTTGTTCTCTTTTCTTGTTCTGTGTCATATCATGTTTATGTTAGTGATATCATTGATGTATTGTTGACTTATGTCTTTGTGTAGAACATTTTTCGGTTAAGTACATAGTACTTAGGAGCTTGCTTTGTGGGATTTTGCACTGTGTAAATTTCTATTATTGTTATTATTATTATTTATTATTATTATTATTATTATATATATATATATATTATTGTTGTTATGACAGTGATGATTAGTATAATCATTTGTTATTATTGTTGTTGTTTTAATATTATTATCATTATCATCATCGTCGTTGTCGTCATAATCTTATTATTATCATCATTATTATTACTATTATTATTATTGTTGTTGTTGTTGTTGCTGCTGTTGTTATGACAGTGATGATTAGTTTAATCATTTATGATTATGATGATGGTGATTATTATTATTATTGTTGTTATTGTTGTTGTTTTTATTATTATTATTACCATTGTCTTCGTCATCGTCATTATTTTATTTCTTTTTTTTTTTATTGTTACGATTATTATTATTTTCATTATTATTATCATCATCGTCGATGTCATTACTATCTTTTTACTGTTATCATTACTATCATTATTACCATCATTATTATTGTTGTTATTATTATGTTATTATTATTATTATTATTATCATTATTATTATTGTTGTTATTATTGTTATTATTATTATTATTGTTTTATTAGTGTGTATGTGTGTATTTCACCAACTGACCAGGACGTGGAAGCCAACACAGTGAGACTGAAGGAACACGGGCAGGACGTGCTGCTGTTGGAGAAGATCCCTGTCAACGTCCCTCTGCACAATGGGTCCTTCCAGTCACAGTACAAGTAGGTCTCTCTTACCTTTCATACTTCTTCCTTCTCCCAACCTGTATCACTTCTTTGTAAAGTGGCCTTTCCTAATTCAACCTTGTCTCCTGCGAAGAAATCTCTCTTAACCCAGCCCAGACTTTTACGAAGGATTTTCTCCCCACCCAGCTCAGTATTTTTTTTTAAAGATTCTGTCCTAACTTAATCCAATTTTTTTGCAATGGATTCCAAGCTGTCTTTTGCAGTGGATGTTTTCCTAACTAAACCCAATGGATCCTCTCGTAGCCATGCCAAATCGTTTTCAGTGGATCTACAGCTTACCAAGTCCAGTCTTTTGCAGTAGATCCTCTCCTGACCAAGCCCAATTTTGCAATGGATCCTCTCCATACTGGTCTTCTGACCAGGATCCTCTCCTATTGAAGCCCTGTCTTTGCGATAGATCATCGCCTAACCAAGCCCAACCCCTTGCCGTGAATCCTCTCCTAACCAAGCCCAGTGTTTTGTTATAGATCTTCTCCTAACCAAGCCCAATCCCTTGCCATAGATCTTCACCCAACCAAGCCTAGCAGTGGGCCCTCTCCTAACTAAGCCCAACATTTTGCCATGGATCCTTTGGTCCCCAGTACAAGAAGTTTGCTTACTTTGGATCCTTCTACCCTCCTCTTCTTCCATTCCTCTCCCGAATGGATTCTTCCGGTCCCTTTAAAAGCAAGTCATATTTGTTTAGATTTTTTTTAAAACATTTTTGTATTCATTTTATACATGTGTATATATACAAACATATTGACATACAAACGCTAACTCCATTATTTCAGTCCATGAAGACAAGCATAACAACTAATATTTGTTTAAATTCTCTTTTCCTCCCTTATCCTAAATTCTCTTTTCCTTCCCTATCCCCTATCCCACCCCCTAACGACTTTGCGTGAAACCCATATTCATTTAACATAGCACTTTGACCTAACGTTTCATGTACCTGTTCGTGCTTGTTCGTATGAATCTGTGTGTTGGAACAGTGGATAGCTTTTTGGTAGTCCAGATATGAAGGCTTGTTATACGTTATTATCATTTATGTCGTGATCATTCTTACTATAAGAATTGTATCAGTGCCATTTTTTCATATAAGAATTGTATCAGCACCATTCTTCTAATAAGAATTGTTTGAATCATTCCTCAGATATGAATTGTATCAGTCATCCCTTAACTATGAATTGTACCAGTGTCATTCTTCAAATAAGAATTGCATGAGTCATCCCTTTCAATATGAATGGCATCAATCATTCCTTTAGCTATGAACTGTATCGGTCATTCCTCAGATGTGACACGTATTACTGTTAATCCTTAAACATGACTTTTGTCAGTCATTCTTCAAATATGAATTGTAGTAGCTGCAACGCAGTTCATGCTACATATTTTCAAGTAACACTACACGCAAAGTGCGTGGGTTTTTATATACAGACTAACGACAATTGCCGTGATTACTTTAGACCATTATGTCATGGTTTACTTTACATCATTATGTCATCGTGATACTGTGATGCTACGAATATGAAATTCCTTGTGTGTTATTATAACTCAGTGAACACACCGAGAAAAGGTAACAGTTGGTTACGACAGTATAAAAACTTCAGCTTGTCGTCATGTCCTGTACATTTTGAATATAAATAATGCTTGTTGTATCCTCGCAGGAAAACCCACTATGTTGATGTTCTCAGGTACTCTGTTATGGCTGGCACCCCAGATAAAATGTTGGAATATCTGTTGGAGACCCACGTGGACAATCGTAATGAGGAAACGGCAGGTAAGATACGACATTGTGTGTGATGGGTTTTTTTTCTGCACACTGTTCACATTGCACTCATAGCCCAAGAACGGCAGCTGAAACCTCAATCTGTCACCTTACATACTAGATATGCCGCTAATCCCGGACTGTTTCATACCTATCAAGTTTTATGCCAAGTGGGACCAGTCTCCTGATCATGTTCTCCAGTTTTTCCACGGCTATAAAGAGAAACAAAGAAACAGAACAACAAGCGGTGTTTATCCACCGATTTCTCTTGCTCACTAAAACATCAAGAAAATTTTGCTTTGTTTTTATTCTCCAAGTTTTGTCTTTTGGGCTTTTTTTGTGTGTTTCTTTGTTGTTGTTGTTGTTGTTGGCCTGAAAATGGCATATTGGCGGAAGATTTGCGCCTGTCTTGTCTTGTTTATTGAATACACATTCTCATTCTGTTTTTCTGTGTTTCGAATTCTAATATGCAGCGACTTAATAAAGTTAGTCTAAAGAATATAGTTTTGCAGAACCAAAGAAAAGATTCTGAAGACCGCAACCTTCACCCAGTCGTGTAAACACTGACCATTTTGGGCAAGACCGTGCTCGATACACAAAATAAGAAAGCTGTTCGAATTGCCTTCCGTTTTCATTATGACCTGTCTTTGTGTCGTCTTGTCAGTTTTGTCGTATTGTATCTTGTTAACATACCATTGCCAGAGCTGGACCCAGACCACAGACCTTGGAGCAGAAAATTACCGCCATTGAATGCTTTGTTTGAAAGAAGAGCTTGTCAAGAAGACAAGGCTTTGCATGATCAGAACACACCAAGATCAGAGACAGCGGGAACAAAGCCAGTCAACCACTATATTCATCAGCAGAGGATGAAATGGTTTTCCACCATCACATTTATCAGCAGAGGATGAAATGGTTGGGGTCATTTAATCTCGATACATTGCCACCCCTCCAGCTGGCTTTGCAAACATGTAACAAAACATATATCGGATTTAAAGCGAGAGGCAGACCAAGGAAGACCTGGATCGACGTTGTGAGACTTTGAATCGCACGGGTTTTTTTCCACTTCAGGCCTGCACGCTGTCCACCAGCTTCCTGCATTGTCAACCGTGCTAGCATAGCACAAACTTAATCCTTTGACTCCCTCACCAGCATCCTGCAGGAAGCTGGTGGACAGGGTGAAGGGTCAGAGTCAAAGGGTTAAGTTTTTGGCAGTTGAGAGATAAGGTGCGGGAGTCAAAGGGCTAACCGTCAACTCTTTCTCCTCGAGAGACCCATGATGATACAAGCGTATAGATAAAAGAAGCAGTATCTTGTACCTACATGTGTAATATATCCGCTTGGTAGAAATGCGTGCGCGTATGCTTGCTTGTGTGTGTGTGTGTGTTGAGTGTATATATGCGTTTGAGTGTGTGTGTGTGTGTGTGCGTACGTGCTTGTGTGTATGTGTGTTTGCGTGTGTGTAGTTGTATGTATTTTGTGTTTCAATGTGTGTGTGCATGTCTGTGCATACGTGGGTGTGTTTGCCACTCAGTCCACCTGTCAGTTTGTTTGTTTGGTTTGGTTTGGTTATTTGTTTGTTTGCTTGTTTCTCCATCGGTTTTTATGTCCTTTTGTCGGTTGGATATTAAAGGAAGTAGGGAGAGAGGCAGGGGGAAGGACGAGGAAGCGGAAGCCAGAGATGGGATAGGGAGTAGGTCAGGTTTGGGGGTGGGGGAGAGAGAAAGCAAGAGCCGCAGATAGAGATAAGGAGAGACAGACAGGCAAATCAGCAGACAGACAGGCAGGTAGGCAGATAGATAGGCTGATGGACAGCTGATGGACAGATAGCTGATGGACATATAGGCATGCAGGGTAGATAGCTGATGGACAGATAGATAGCTGATGGACAGATAGACTGATGGACAGATAGGCATGCAGGGTAGATAGCTGATGGACAGATAGATAGCTGGTGGACAGATAGGCTGATGGACAGATAGGCATGCAGGGTAGACAGCTGATGGACAGATAGATAGCTGATGGACAGATAGATATCTGATGGACAGATAGATAGCTGATGGACAGATAGGCATGCAGGGTAGATAGCTGATGGACAGATAGCTGATGGACAGATAGGCAGCTGATGGACAGATAGATAGCTGATGGACAGATAAGCATGCAGGGTAGATAGCTGATGGACAGATAGCTGATGGACAGATAGGCAGCTGATGGACAGATAGGCATGCAGGGTAGATAGCTGATGGACAGATAACTGATGAACAGATAGCTGATGGACAGATAGCTGATGGACAGAGAGACAGCTGATGGACAGATAGGCATGCAGGACAGATAGCTGATAGATGAGCTGATGGAGAGAGACAGCTGATGGACAGATAGATAGCCGATGGACAGATAGGCTGATGGACAGATAGGCATGCAGGGTAGATAGCTGATGGACAGATAGATAGCTGATGGACAGATAGGCAGCTGATGGACAGATAGATAGCTGATGGACAGATAGATAGCTGATGGACAGATAGGCATGCAGCGTAGATAGCTGATGGACAGATAGGCAGCTGATGGACAGATAGATAGCTGATGGACAGATAGGCATGCAGGGTAGATAGCTGATGGACAGATAGCTGATGGACAGATAGCTGATGGACAGAGAGACAGCTGATGGACAGATAGGCATGCAGGGTAGATAGCTGATGGATAGATAGATAGCTGATGGACAGATAGCTGATGGACAGATAGATAGCTGATGGACAGAGAACAGCTGATGGACAGATAGGCATGCAGGATAGATAGCTGATAGATGAGCTGATGGACAGATAGACAGCTGATGGACAGATAGATAGCTGATGGACAGATAGGCTGATGGACAGATAGACAGCTGATGGACAGATAGATAGCTGATGGACAGATAGGCATGCAGGATAGATAGCTGATGGACAGATAGACAGCTGATGGACAGATAGCTGATGGACAGATAGGCTGATGGACAGATAGATAGCTGATGGACAGATAGATAGCTGATGGACAGATAGATAGCTGATGGACAGATAGATAGCTGATGGACAGATAGGCTGATGGACAGATAGATAGCTGATGGACAGATAGGCTGATGGACAGATAGATAGCTGATGGACAGATAGGCATGCATGATAGATAGCTGATGGACAGATAGGCATGCATGATAGATAGCTGATGGACAGATAGGCAGGCATGCATGATAGCTGATGGACAGATAGGCTGATGGACAGATAGATAGCTGATGGACAGATAGGCTGATGGACAGATAGATAGCTGATGGACAGATAGACTGATGGGCAGATAGATAGCTGATGGACAGATAGGCATGCATGATAGATAGCTGATGGACAGATAGGCTGATGGACAGATAGATAGCTGATGGACAGATAGACTGATGGGCAGATAGATAGCTGATGGACAGATAGGCATGCATGATAGATAGCTGATGGACAGATAGGCTGATGGACAGATAGATAGCTGATGGACAGATAGGCTGATGGACAGATAGATAGCTGATGGACAGATAGATAGTTGATGGACAGATAGGCTGATGGACAGATAGATAGCTGATGGACAGATAGGCTGATGGACAGATAGGCTGATGGACAGATAGGCATGCATGATAGATAGCTGATGGACAGATAGGCAGGCATGCATGATAGCTGATGGACAGATAGGCTGATGGACAGATAGATAGCTGATGGACAGATAGATAGCTGATGGACAGATAGACTGATGGGCAGATAGATAGCTGATGGACAGATAGGCATGCATGATAGATAGCTGATGGACAGATAGGCTGATGGACAGATAGATAGCTGATGGACAGATAGGCTGATGGACAGATAGATAGCTGA
>CM060307.1:33471195-33498695 GCA_030674185.1 Monoplex corrugatus | reverse complement strand
TCTTTTTTTCTTTTTTTTTTTGATAGGTTAAAGTGTACATTCCGTGAAGTCCAGATTTTTTTTTACTGATAGGTGAAAGTGTACAGTCCCGATGTTTTACTGATAGGTGAAAGTGTACAGTCCCGATGTTTTACTGATAGGTGAAAGTGTACAGTCCCGATGTTTTACTGATAGGTGAAAGTGTACAGTCCCGGTGTTTTACTGATAGGTGAAAGTGTACAGTCCCGGTTTTTTACGGATAGGTGAAAGTGCACAGTCCATGTGTTAGGATTTTTACTGATAGGTGAAAGTGCACAATCCATGAAGTCAGGGTTTTACTGATAGGTGAAGGTGAACAATCCACGAAGTCAGGTTTTTACTGATAGGTGAAAGTACACAATCCATGAAGTCAGGTTTTTACTGATAGGTGGGAGGTGCACAATCCATGAAGTCAGGTTTTTACTGATAGGTGAAGGTGAACAATCCATGAAGTTAGGATTTTTACTGATAGGTGAAGGTGAACAATCCATGAAGTTAGGATTTTTACTGATTGGTGAAAGTGCACAATCCATGAAGTCTGGTTTTTACTGATAGGTGAAAGTGCACAATCCTTGAAGTCAGGTTTTTACTGATAGGTGAAAGTGCACAATCCATGAAGTCAGGTTTTTACTGATAGGTGAAAGTGCACAATTCATGAAGTCAGATTTTTACTGATAGGTGAAATGCACAATTCATGAAGTCAGGCTTTTACTGATAGGTGGAAGTGCACAATCCATGAAGTCAGGTTTTTACAGATAGGTGAAAGTGCACAATTCATGAAGTCAGGTTTTTACTGATAGGTGAAAGTGCACAATTCATGAAGTCAGATTTTTACTGATAGGTGGAAGTGCACAATCCATGAAGTCAGGCTTTTACTGATAGGTGAAAGTGCACAATTCATGAAGTCAGGTTTTTACAGATAGGTGAAAGTACACAATCCATGAAGTCAGGTTTTTACAGATAGGTGAAAGTGCACAATTCATGAAGTCAGGTTTTTACTGATAGGTGAAAGTGCACAATCCATGAAGTCAGGTTTTTACTGATAGGTGAAAGTGCACAATCCATGAAGTCAGGTTTTTACTGATACGTGAAAGTGCACAACTCATATTCATAGGTACGTGCAGTGTGTGGCCTTGAGGATAAAGCGTCCACCTTGGACGCGAGAAACACGAGTTTGAATCCTGGTTGGACAAGGGTTTTTCTCTCCTCTGCACTTGATGATGATGATGATGATATGATAAAAATAATAATAATAGTAATGATTGAATTAGTGATAATGATTGTAAGTAATAATGGTATGATGATAATAATAATAATGATAATAAGAAGAAGAAGAAGAAGAAGAATGATGATGGTGATGATGATGATAAAATGGAGGAACAGAGGGAAAATTGGTGGCGTCGTACTATGGCGACGTGCTTTCCCCAGGGAAAGCAACCCTCATTTCACGCGAAAAAATTCTATTGTGACAAAATATGAATCCAGTCAATCCTCCATCAAAGTATGATCGGTATGTTTTTACAGTTGTCTCTTATCTGGCTTCCCATAGTACATTCTCGGCAAACTACAAAAAGTTCAAACTTCTGCTGCAAGAGCACCTTGATGGCTTGCAGATATATCATGTTCAGCCCCTCTTTTTACAAACTGCATTGGCTCCCATTTCAAACCCGGGTTAAAATTTCTTTACTGTTCTGAAGGTGAATTTCTCGGCAACCTGCTTATGAAACGGATTTCTTTTGTTTTTTTGTTTGTTTGGTGTGTGTGTGTGTGTGTGTATGTGTGTGTATGTATGTGTGTGTGTGTGTGCGTTGTGTGTGTGTGTGTGTGTGTGTGTGTGTGTGTGTGTGTGTGTGTGTGTGTGTGTGTGGTAAAACTTTTATATTTGTCCAAATCGCGCATTTACACATCCGCTATTTCAGCAACTAGTGGAGAGGATGTCTGTTATTACTTTTTGTTGCTGATAGTTTTATTATTGTTTTCATCCCTAAATTGACAGCTTGTCTGACACCAAGTACACTTGATAAAGTCACTCATTGAGAACCGCTGTTGTGTTTTGTAAATTATAAAAGAGTTTTGTTTTAATTTCTCTTGTTTTGAGGTCCTGTGTGTTATTCATTATCCGTTTTCTTTCTTCCTTTCTTTCTTTCTTTCTTTCCTTTCTTTCTTTCTTTCTTTCTTTCTTATTCTTGAATTTCTTTTCTTTTAATGGTCTTGTGTTTGTTTAGTTAGTTAGTTAGTTAGTTAGTTAGTTAGTTAGTTAGTTTGTTTGTTTGTTTGTTTGTTTGTTAGTTAGTTAGTTAGTTAGTTAGTTAGTTAGTCAGTTAGTTATATGCTGATTTGTTGTTGGTTTTTTGTTTTTTGTTTTCGTTTCATTTGGTTCTGTCGTTTGTTTAATTTTGGTTTGGTTTCTTTTGTAATTGTTTGAGGATTTTGTTGTTGTTGCCGTTTTGTGTTTGTTTATTTGTTTGTTTTTTGTGTGTGTGTGTGTGTGTGTGTGTGTGTGTGTGTGTGTGTGTGTGTGTGTGTGTGTGTGTGTGTGTGTGTTTTATGTGGGCCTTACTAATTTTGCATATGATCCCAATACATAAGTGTATATCTGCCAACAGGAGCTGATAGCATCTGTAGAAGAAGATATGCAGCAGTACCCCTTGCTGTCTGTGGAACACAACCTGCTGACTAACATACATACCTCAGGGAAAAGGTTAGTCATCGTCGTCGTCATGACTGTCATCGCCATTTGTCGTCATCATGGTCATCATTGTCATGAACATCGTCATTAGTGTCATCATCAACATCATCGTCTTTGTCGTCGTCGTCATCACCAATCATGAAGCATTGTATCGTTTTGTATTGTGTTGTATTGTATTGTATTGTGTTGGGGTGCATTGTATTGTATTGCGGTGCGTTGTGTTGCATTCCATTCTGTTGTAATTATTGTATTGTATTGTATTGTATTGTATTGCATTGTTCTTGTTATTTACTTCTTTGCATTGCATTGTACTGTACTGTGTTGTAATTTGTTGCATTGTATTGTGTTGTATTGTACTGTGTTATGTGTAGCATTGTATTGCATGCATGGTGGTATTTACAACATTTGTTTTCGTTTGAATATAGTGCTGAGCACGTCGTCTTACAAAGGTGCCCTACTTTTAATTTTTGTTTCTGCGGAGCCTACCTGTCGTTTTGTTTCCAACTGAAATAGACCTTTTACACGTTCTGTCAACACCAACTCCAGTTTTGCCCTTAATTCTTTTACGTACGCTGAACTCACGCTAGAGGCTCAAGAATAATCTTGAGTGAAATCCCAGTCCGCAACATTAAAAACTGGTCTGTCGACTGCCCATCTTAATATTTTCATCATTCTGGTGGTGTGAGCTTAGTGTTCCATAAGTCCTTTCCCTTCCTTCCCATATCAAGACCTTGCCATCGTTTAGGGCTTTGCACAGGTTCACTGAGTCTGCCCGATGATTGCTGGCAGGTGTGGGTGGAGTGCATATGGAATTGTCTGAGTGTGATGAATCTCCTTAACCGTCTGACTCCTGCACCCTAACCACCAACTGCAGAAACCTAACCCTTTGACTCCCTCACCCTATCCACCAGCTACCTGCAGGAAGCTGGTGGATAGATTGAGGGAGTCAAAGGATTACGTTGTTGCTTTGCTAGCATGGTTGACAACGCAGGATGATGATGGACCCGGTGCGGGAGTGAAAGGGTTAAACAAGCTCCAGACTCTAAACGCATGCTGTCACAGGATGTTTATCGTCCTCTCCCGAAAACCAAGCACCCAGACCCCAGACCTGCTGGGTGGGTAGGTTGGGGTTGTGGTGGAGGAGAAAAACCGATATCTGTCCCAGATATTGTACACGGAGTTCTTTGCACGCTGGCAGATGTTCTTATTTCTTAAGCGCAAGACTGCCTCGGGTCATTATCGTCATCATCACTATCATCATCATCGTTATCTTCAGTTTGATTAGATTGTGGTGATGATGATGAATGATGATACATAGGTAGGGTGCATGGTTCATTATTTATCACCCCAATAGTGTGCATGGTTCATAGTTTATCGCCTATCGCCTCAGTAGAGTGCATGGTTCATAGTTTATTGCCCCAATAGGGTGTATGGTTCATAGTTTATCACCCCAATAGGGTACATGGTTCATAGTTTATCGCCCCAATAGGGTGCATGGTTCATAGTTTATCGCACCAATAGGGTGCATGGTTCATAGTTTATCGCACCAATAGGGTGCATGGTTCATAGTTTATCGCACCAATAGGGTGCATGGTTCATAGTTTATCGCACCAATAGGGTGCATGGTTCATAGTTTATCGCACCAATAGGGTGCATGGTTCATAGTTTATCGCACCAATAGGGTGCATGGTTCATAGTTTATCGCACCAATAGGGTGCATGGTTCATAGTTTATTCGCACCAATAGTGTGCATGGTTCATAGTTTATCGCCTATCGCCTCAGTAGGGTGCATGGTTCATAGTTTATCGCACCAATAGGGTGCATAGTTCATAGTTTATCGCCCCAGTAGGGTGCATTGTTCATAGTTTATCGCCCAATAGGGTGCACGGTTCATAGTTTATTGCCCCAATAGGGTGCATGGTTCATAGTTTATGCCCCTATAGGGTGCATTGTTCATAGTTTATTGCCCCAGTAGGGTGCATGGTTCATAGTTTATTGCCCCAGTAGGGTGCATGGTTCATAGTTTATTGCCCCAGTAGGGTGCATGGTTCATAGTTTATCGCCCAGTAGGGTGCATGGTTCATAGTTTATTGCCCCAGTAGGGTGCATGGTTCATAGTTTATTGCCCCAGTAGGGTGCATTGTTCATAGTTTATCGCCCCTGTAGGGTGCATGGTTCATAGTTTATCGCCCCAATAAGGTGCACGGTTCATAGTGTATTGTCCCAATAGGGTGCATGGTTCATAGTTTATTGCCCCAGTAGGGTGCATGGTTCATAGTTTATCGCCCTGTAGGGTGCATTGTTCATAGTTTATTGCCCCAGTAGGGTGCATGGTTCATAGTTTATTTGCCCCAGTAGGGTGCATGGTTCATAGTTTATTGCCCCAGTAGGGTGCATTGTTCATAGTTTATCGCCCCTGTAGGGTGCATGGTTCATAGTTTATCGCCCCAATAAGGTGCAGGTTCATAGTTATTGCCCCATAGGGTGCATGGTTCATAGTTTATTGCCCCAAGTAGGGTACATGGTTCATAGTTTATTGCCCCTTAGGGTGCATGTTCATAGTTTATTGCCCCAGTAGGGTGCATGGTTCATAGTTTATTGCCCCAGATAGGGTGCACTGGTTCATAGTTTATTGCCCCAGTAGGGTGCATGGTTCATAGTTTATGCCCCAATAAGGTGCACGGTTCATAGTGTATTGCCCCAATAGGGTGCATGGTTCATAGTTTATTGCCCCTGTAGGGTGCATTGTTCATAGTTTATCGCCCCAATAGGGTGCATGGTTCATAGTTTATTGCCCCAGTAGGGTGCATTGTTCATAGTTTATTGCCCAGTAGGGTGCATTGTTCATAGTTTATTGCCCCAGTAGGGTGCATTGTTCATAGTTTATGCCCCAAAGGGTGCATTGGGTTCATAGTTTATTGCCCAGTAGGGTGCTTTGTTCATAGTTTATCGCCCCAATAGGGTGCATGTTCATAGTTTATTGCCCCAGTAGGGTGCATTGATTCATAGTTTATTGCCCCAGTAGGGTGCATTGTTCATAGTTTATGCCCCATAGGGTGCATGGTTCATAGTTTATTGCCCCATAGGGGTGCATTGTTCATAGTTTATTTCCCCAGTAGGGTGCATTGTTCATAGTCTTTTCGCCCCTATAGGGTGCATGTTCATAGTTTATTGCCTCATAGGGTGCATTGTTCATAGTTTATTGCCCCAGTAGGGTGCATTGTTCATAGTTTTTCGCCCCTATAGGGTGCATGGTTCATAGTTTATTGCCCCAATAGGGTGCATGATTCATAGGTTATCGCCCCATTCAAAGTAATAGCGTTGTTAAGTCGCAGAGAAAGAACCGAGGAGAGCTAGTTAAGCCCATTGAATGAGTGGTACCCGGTACTTTGGTCCCTGGAAACCATTGTCACCACTGAAACATACGATGGCTTACACAGTAATGCGACTGTTTATCGGCATCAGTTTGGCCGTTTTACGAAAAGACATCCGTAAAATGTATACATCATTGTGCATATTGTTCTTGCTGCTGTTGTTGTGGTGGTGGTGGTGGTAGTTGTTGTTGTAGTTGTTATTTTAATATGGTTCTGATTTTTTAAAATTCATTTTCATGCCTTTTGTTTTGTGCACACTGTGCAGGTGGTATTTTGCTGCACAGTGTGCATACTCAATCTTCGATGGACATGCATGCTGAGCTTTTTAAAGTGTTTCCATACTCCACCGGACGCTGACCTAATTTACAGGATCTTTAACGTGCATATTTTCATATTGTTTGTGCGTATACACACGAAGGGAGTTTAGACACTATCTGGTTTGTGTTCATGTTGACCAGTCCGGGAGATGGGAAACATCTCCAGCTTTTGACCACCAGCAGGATCGACTCCAGACCTTACGAATATAAGTCTGACACCTTAACCATTTTGATAACCGTACTCCTGTGCACAAAGAAATGGTCAAAGACAAGTTTACGACTCCAGTTTTTGATAATATCCAGTGCCATGAAATAACATCCTGTGTTGTAAAGTCACCGTGGATAGCAATACTGCCTTAGGGGCGCCGTCCCGTGAAAAATCATCACGTGCGGCCTGTGTTCTGTAAAGGAAGCAACTATTGTTGTTTATGGAAGTGCTTATGGCGATGGGTGATGATGGTGGTAGTGGTGCTTTGGTGTGGTGGTGATAGAGACTGTGGTGATGGCGGTGGTAGTGATTGTAATGGTGATGATGATCGCCTTACTGTTGTTTAAAACCCTTTGACGCCCACATCCTGTCCACCAGCATTCTGCATTGTCAAACATAGCAAAGCAACAACAAAAAATAGCCTTTGACTCAATCACCCTATCCTTCAGTTTCCTGCAGGAAGCTGGTGGATAGGGTGAGAGAGTCAAAGGGTTAATTTCTTGCAGTTGGTGGAAAGGGTGTGGGAGTGAAAGGGTTAACATGGATGGCCGTATGATACGAGTCTTGGACAACTTCAAAGGCTCTATAGATCATATGTCAGAATTTTGATAGCATCAGAAGCCCTATATATCATAGCTTAAGTTTTCAGTAGCAGGCAGCAAGATGCTGACCGGAATGCAAGTGCACGACAAAGAACTTGAGTGTTGGCCGTCAGTAGGCTACTGAGGGTGAATACAAGAATACTTGTCTTATCTTGTGTTGAATATGTTTGATAGAAGTAATAGTAATAATTTCACTTATTTGGCGCATACAGCCCACGTCAAAGGCATGCTCGTTGCACTTTGCAAGAACAGAAGAAACAGTGCACGTACACACACACACACACACACACACACACACACACACACACACACACACACACACACACACACACACACACACACATACACCCACACACACACACGCACACGCCCACACGCACACCACACACACACACACACACATAAACACACACAGAGGATACTGAACTAGTGTACACTCAGCCTGTTAGGCATGCGACCCTTGACCAAGTTGTCATTCTCTGTCTTACCTACACACACACACCTAACCCTACCCTAATCGTAATGCCCCATCCACTAAACCCTTGTGTCTACGCTAACTCTAACCCTAAACCTAGCCTTAACGTCCCAGTCACTAAACATTCATGTCTACCCTAACCAACCCTAAACCTAACACCCTAATGTCCTAGCTACTAAACCCTTGTGTTAACCCTTCTGTGCTATCAGCTTAGTCATAATCGGGGGAGAGGGAGAGAGAGAGAGAGAGAGAGAGAGAAAAGAACAGCTCTGGAACACAGTTGCCACACCAGTATCCATTACCTCATGAAAAAGTGATCGAGACCTTTCCATGTGTTTTCATTTCATTAATATTCATGCGGCAGCGCCACATTTGCATTGATGTTCCTGGCAGTTGCGTTGTCTATTTCTTGTCATTAATATTTCATTATATGCGTGTTCGACCTTTCTCGATCTGTGGAGGGTTACTCTGCTACAGTGGAATGGCTTATCAATTATTTTTTTTGCGGGGGGGGGAGGGGGAGGGAAGTGTTGTTGCCTTGTTTTTCTGTCTAATGAATATTTTTTAAGTAGGTGTTTCCGGTAAGTCTGTATATCTGCTTTTTTTCTGTCTGCCTGTCTCTTTTCCATGGCGAGGTTGCCTCCCCCTTCCTTCTCCCCCCCCCACCCTCTCTCTCTGTCTCTGTCCCTCTCTTCTCTCTCTCTCTCTCTCTCTCTCTCTGTCTCTCTCTCTCTGTCCTTCTCTCTCTCTCTCCTCTCTCCTCTTCTCCCTCTCTCCGTTTTCATACTGTTGAGTACATTACCAATATTAATCTGCTTAATGTATGAAAACATGTCTAGGTAACCTCTCCACTGAATTTGACTCTAACGTGTAAAAGAAATATATGTAATTTATAAGTAATTTATCAAAAGCATTATTTTTGTGCACACCATAAACACACTCCACTACACACTACACACGCCCACCACACACCCACACCACACCACACACACCACAACACACACACCACACACACACACACACACAACACACACACACACACACACACACACACACAAATTGTCTATCTATGTTTGACAAAAATGTGTTGAGACGATTTTCTCAGTTGTGTATAGATGGACCTGTACTAGGTTCTGACCTATTGAGGAGTTATGAAATTTTAAGTTAAAAATTTAAGGCGCCAAGGTCAAGGTCACACAAATTAAACAAAAGTGCCAAAAATCAACACTTTTTCATGAGAGTTTCTAAACAGCACTTTCTCAGATACTTGTGACAATATTTAAAATCTGCATTCACCGTTTGGACGATCTTTCATTTTCCTCAATGTACGTCAGATTTTGTTCCATATGAAACTTTTTCAAGGTCACAGTGACATATTCTGGATCATGTGTGTCTTCTTGATGGCATTGTCTGAAACAAAAATTGTCAAAACTTAAACGAATCAACTTTCTGAATAAGCTTAAAAAGAAAACGTGTTTCTGTGTCTGGTTTTCTCTATTGAATATGTGTCAATATATGATTATTATCATTATTTTTATTTTGTTGTCATTATTATTATTATTATATTAATTATCATTACTATTACTATTATCACAACTACTATTATTATGATCGGCAGCAGCAGCAGCATCATCGACGTCGTCATCGTCATCATCATCGTCATCATCATTAGTATTACTGTTAGTATCATCATCGTCGTCGTCATCATCATCATTATTATTTCTTTCACAGTACCCCTTCCCCAAGCCGGTCATCCAAGAAGAAGGTGACCCACTCTCTGATCCTGAACCGTAAGGCCTCTGTCAAGTCTTCCCTAGGGCCCGACTCTCATCGGAAAAGGCCCATCAAAGCCAAAGATGAAAGTGAGAGCCCGTCACAGCATTTTGTTTTCTTGTCGTCTTTATCTCTCTCTCTCTCTGTCTCTCTATGTGTCTCTGTCTCTCTGTGTGTCTCTGTCTCTCGCTGTGTCTCTGTCTCTTTCTGTCACTTTTTTTGTCTCTGTCGCTTTCTGTCTCTTCTCTCTGTCTGTCTGTCTGTCTCTTTTCTCTCTCTCCTCTCTCTCTCTCTTCTCTTCTCTCTCTCCTCTGCTCTCTCTCTCTCTTCTCTCTCTCTCTCTGTCCCTCTGTCTCTGTCTCTCTCTCTATCTCTCTCTCTCTATCTCTCTCTCTCTTCTCTCTCTAACACCACACACACACACACACACCACACACACACACACACACACACACACACACACTCAAATGTTTCAAAATGTGTGTTCATTGTTCATGTAATCGCACCTCAATATCTTTTTGTTTGCTTTTTGTTTGTTCGTTTGTTTGAATGCTTAATTTGTTTTATTTTTAATAATTTTGCAGTATCATATTTTCTGTTTTTACATAAGCAGATTAGAAACGGCAGGTGTGTGTGTAGGTTGGCCTATATACTAATATCGACTGTTAAAAAAATAAAAGTTTAATTTCATGTCATCATTGTGTCAGTGACCTTATAATAGGCTTTCCAGCTTTCTCGTGCCAGTGGAATATAGCAAGCTGCAGCCAAATGGGACTTTATGTGTTTGACAAGTTGTAATGCTCTGTCCCCGTTTTCAAATCCCAGAATTCTCTCTCTCTCTCTCTCTCTCTCTCTCTCTCTCTCTCTCTCCTCTCTCTCTCTCTCTCTCTCTCTCTCTGTCTTTCTCTTCTCTCTCTGCTCTCTCTCCTCTCTCTCTCTCTCTCTATATATATATATATATATATATATATTATATATATATATGTGTGTGTGTGTGTGTGTGGTGTGTGTGTGTGTGTGTGTGTGTGTGTGTGTGTGTGTGTTGTGTGTGAGCTAGTCTTCTCTACCTATACACTACCCCCTCCCCCCAAAAAATATTGTGAAAAATAAAGAGAAAATATAACATATGGAGTTTTATTGTCTAGTTTTGTCCGTTCGTGTTGTTGTTGGGGCGTGTGTGATGGTGGAGTTATTTGTGGTGTATGTGTGTGTGTGTATGTGTGAGAGAGAGAGAGAGAGAGAGGGAGTGTGTGTGTGAAGAGAGAGATGTATGTGGTGTATAAGATGTATGTGTATGAGAGATGTGTGTATGTGTGTGTGTGTTTATGTGTGATACAGAGATAGAGAGACAGAAAGAGAGAGAGGGTGTGTTTATAGGTAGCATCAAATTGATACCCGTATTTTATGTTATTTTCTTTGTATTAGTACTGTAGAGTGTTGTGATTGACTGTTTGGTTATTGAAGGTTGTCTAAATCGTCAAAATTTGTCTTCTTCTTTTTCGTATTATTATTACTAATACTAAAACTAATAACATAAAAACAACAGTAGTAGTAATAGTAGTAGTAGTGGTAGTAGTAGTAGTATCATTATCGTTACTGTTATCATCATCATCATCATCATCACGTATTGTTTTGGAGTGAAAAGTGGTATCCCACACAAAGACAAATTTACCATGATTATTGTATCATAAAGTGTTTTACTGTGTACACAACAGACATTTTCAAGGTGTACTGTGCGGACCACACGTACAGCACGTTACGTCTTCCCATGGACTCCACGGTGGCCGAGATCATCGCCTCTGCACGTGATAAACTCTGTCTCGGTGATGACCCCAGACTGTGCGAGGTCAAATCGAACGGAGGTGAGCTGGGTCGCTTATTCGCTTTGAATGTTGTGGTTTGGAGTTGGGAGGGAAAGCGGTGTATGGGTAAAGATAGAAGAGAGAGGGGGGCTGAGAGGGAAAGAGAGAGAGCGAGGAGAGAGAGAAAAAAATGAAAAAGAGAGAGAGAGAGAGAGCTTCATTTGTCACAAAAAGCATGCTATATGGCACCATGCGGCGTTATAAATACTAACAGTTTCAAATAAATCATCTGGATGTTATCAGTGTTCATAAATGTCTACCTTATTTTTGCCTTTCAGATACACCTGTGTTTCTTCCAGATTCACTCCTTAGCACTCCAGAAACAAGTATGACTGCCTTTAAGGCGGGATAATGATCGCTCATTCATGCAAAAATCGACTCCCTCTGCTATGTGTGTGTGTGTGTGTGCGTGCGTGCGTGTGTGTGTGTGTGCGTGTGTGTCTGTGTGTGTGTCTCAGTGTGCGTATGTGTGTGTGTGTTGTGTGTATGAGGTGTGAATGTATGAATTTATATGCTGTTGCCTGCGTAAGAAGAATCAGTACTTCGAAGAGTACCAGTAAGCATATCGATCTGCCAAAGAATTTCTAGACAGGTGCTTACAGACAGAGCGAGAAAAGAAAAAAATGATCCTAACGACACTGATGAAGTACTGTTTATCAACTTTATGTCATCCGTAAAAGTTTCACCACGATTGCTACGTGATGGTGACCAGTTCGCTTTGCCAAGAACTCATTAGAGAGATCAACATGTTGATTGTTTGTGGAGGCGAACATTTACACTTATTACCATTGTTTTCAAGCTCTTGGATCCTCGTAGAGGATTTGAAGAGACAAATCCAAGCCATTGAAATGAGATGTTATTGAAGGATTCTAAACATCAGACACACTGATCATATCACCAATGAACAAGTTCGCTAAACCATCAAGCAGCACATTGGTCTGTCTGAAGATCTGCTCACTTTAGTTAAGAAAAGAAAACTACGTTGGTGTTGTGTTGTAAAAATACCCGATGTCTTTACTAAATCAAAATTCCAGAGAACAGTTGAGGGAGGGAGACGGAGAGGAAGACAGAAAAGAGAGGGACTGACAGCATTGGGAATGGACAGAGAAACCACTTGCAAAGACCCAAGCTTTGGCACACAATCGACATAGCTGGAGATGTGATGAACAGTTCTTTTGGCGCGGTGCCACAGTGACTTCACAAAGTAAAGGGGAAGAAGAAGAAAAACAAATTATATACAGCCACTTACTGTCATTTTCTTTATTTGTTAAACCGAAGCATAGTACGTGGAAGGCTTTTTTTCTGAAGATGGAAAAATGACAGGTCAGTCAAAACCAGAGTTCCAGAGGCAAATATTTACATCTGCAAGATTCCCACCCCACTTTCTAAAACACCCAAGCATCCCTATGGAAGCAACAGCCAGGCTTATCAGTACAGTCTTTGTACCACACTGCCCTACCAGGACATCAAACCAAACAGTCCGTCCTGTGAGGTTAGATGTCTCAGAAGAACAACAAGCAAGACCAAAAGAAACACGATTAAAAACGAGAAATGATCGGAACAATACCTGTCAATACTATATCAGTTAATAGCGGATCGAGTGGTTTGGCCACCCGACGAGGATACCCGTCAAACCTGTCAACCCTGCGAGTCAGCAGTACCAGATGCTCGGGCTTCAGAGCCAGAAGAAGAGCACTGTGTTGGAGTGGCAGACATGTGTGTCTAACATGACTTTCTGGGCTTCCTGTCTGGCCGCAGATGTTCAGCTTCATCTCATTGCGATCCTCTTCCCTTCCCAACGGTAAAAGTTAATAAAGTAATACAACGAAGGTTCTCCCAAAACTTTGGGGGGGGGGGGGGGTTGCGTGCGTTCGTGCGTGCGTGTGTGTGCTTGTTTGTTTGTTTGTTTGTGTGTGTGTGTGTATGTGTGTGTGTGTGTTTTGTGAGTGTGCGCGTAGGTGAACGCGTAGCTTAACGTGAATTTGTATATATGTGTGTATGCATTCATGCATATGTCTATGTATGTGCGTGAGCATGTGTTGTTTGTGCACTCGAGCATTCGTGTTCCTGCTGTTGTTTGCACGCGTACGTGTGTATATATGTGTGTGTCCTTCCGTGTGCGCTCATGTATATTTGTATGCATACATACAGTCATTTCCTCTGTGTGTGTATGTGTATGACTGTGTGTGTGTGTGTGTGTGTGTGTGTGTGTGTGTGTGTGTGTGTGTTGCAGAGCGTGTGATGTACAACAACGGAGACGTGGGAGTGACGACAAGCCTCAGTCTGAACGGCCGTCTCTTCATCACTCCTATAGAACATCTGGACGCTTTGGTTAGTGTATCACAGGATCAGTAGATGTATACTTACTTCTGTGTCCTGCTGTATTCGTAATTAAAAAATGTGTTATCATTTCACGTGGGTAAGTTGGCTCTTTTGATGAAGTCTTGGACTAAGAATTCACTCCTGTCTGGTCTTCCTGCCTCCACCATTCACATCCTACAGCGCATTCAAAACAATGCTGTACGCCTTGTACTCAAAAAGAAAAAAGCTGACCACATATCTCCTCTCCTGGCACAACTTCACTGGCTCCCTGTATCAAAGCGCATACAGTACAAACTAGACACCATGTACTACAAAAGCCTCAATAACGCAGCCCCCGATTACCTGTCAAGCCTACTTTTCGCTTTCCACGCACTAAGCTCAATACCTATGGTCCACGAGCCTTCTCTGTTTCTGGTCCACTCTCCTGGAACAAACTTCCTCTCTCAGTCCGTCAGCAACCTACTTTTGTCTCCTTCAAGTCCGCTCTCAAAACTCACCTTTTCTCCTCCGCATAAAATCCTAACCTCACTCAACCCCCCCCCCCCCCCCCTCTGCAGCCTGTCTCCGCTCGGAGGGGAATCACATGGTCATAATATATAGTATATGCTATGCTCTATAATTTTCCATTGCTTTTATTCTTGCTTTTATTGCTTTTATTCTTTCTCCCCATTTATAGCCGTGTGTGTGTGTGTGTGTGTGTGTGTGTGTGTGCGTGCGTGCGTGTGCGTGCGTGCGTGCGTGCGTGTGTGTCTGCTTCAGCGCTTAGATTTGATTTTATCAAGATTTTGCGCTATATAAATATTGTAATTATTATTATTATTATATCTTGAGTTGAGTCCCACCACGGAACATAAAATCTGGCTTCCTTCCTGCTCATCTTAATCTTCCAGTAATTCTGGTGGTGTCAGTGTTTGATAGGTCCCCCGAAACTCTGTTATCAGTGTGTGTCCCTTCCCCATTTCAAGATCTTGCCAGCACTTTGGGTTTTGCACAGGCTAAAGGAATCTGCCGGATAAATCCTGACAGATATGGGTGGAGCGCATATGGAAGTGTCCGAAGGCAAAGAGTCCCTCTTGAACAAATTCCAAACTCTAAACGCTAACAGTCTATCTCTTTGCAGAAAAATTATTCATTATAAGGTTTTTGCGAGGACTTTGAGTGAAACTTGCTGTGTCAGTTTTGGTTTCAGTTTCTCAAAATAATCGTCTCCGCGCTCGGAATCAGTTCCATATGCATTACAAAAAAAAAAAAAAAAAAAACAGGTTTGAAAAAAGTTCCATATGCACTGACGCCACTGATGCCGTATGATGAGGAAGATCCAGAACGATGGTACAAGCTATTGGCCTGTACAAAAGCCCTATGCATGTTTTGGCAGGATCTTGAGGTTCCATCTAGCGTTTGGGGTTTATGTCTTATTTTTTAATCAGTCTTGCAGTAGAACAATATAGGTTACATTGTAGTGAAATGTATATCTCTGTCTGTAATGTTAGAAAAATAAAACAAGAGCAGAAACATGAATACGGATGGAAACATAACCAGCCCCAGTATAAATATTTCGGTCCTCTGGTGTCAATTACTTCGTGTGGTTTTGTATTTCTCACTCTCAGCTACAAAAAAAAAATGCAAACATAGATACTTTGGCCATTCTGGTGATTTCACTTTTCGCTGAAAGGAAAAATTACGATAAGACTGCAGGCAGTTTTGTAGAGAGGAAAGTGTGTGTGTGTGTGTGTGTGTGTGTGTGTGTGCGTGCGTGCGTGCGTGCGTGCGTGCGTGCGTGCGTGTGTGTGTAGTTGTTGATGTTAATGGCTCTGTGTGTGTGTGTGTGTGTGTGTGTGTGTGTGTGTGTGTGTGTGTGTGTGTGTGTAGTTGTTGATGTTAATGGTTCTGTGTGTGTGTGTGTCCGGGCATATGTGTGTGTGTGTGTGTGTGTTAATGATAATGACTCTCTGTGTGTTGTTCCAGACCCCGTTACCGGAGCAGGAGGGACCTAGCAGTGGTACCAGCAACACCCTGGAGGTCTTGTCCACTAAAGAACTGGCCTATCAGATGACTCTGTATGACTGGGAACTCATTACCTGCATACATGAGGTGTGTGTGTATATGTATGTGTGTATATATGTATGCATGTATGTATGTGTACAGTATGTATGTATGTATATATGTATGTATGCTTGTATATATGTATTTGTGTGTACGTATGTATGTATGTTTATGTATGTATGTGTATATGTATGTATGTGTGTATATGTATGTATGTATGCTTGTATGTTTGTATTTGTGTGTGCGTATGTATGTATGTTTGAGTATGTATGTATTTATATATGTGTATGTGTGTGTGTGTATGTATGTATGTATGTTTGTGTATATGTATTTATATATGTGTATGTGTGTGTGTGTGTATGTATGTATGTATGTATGCTTGTATATATGTATTTGTGTGTATGTATGTATGTATGTTTGTGTATGTATGTATTTATATATGTATATATATATATGTGTGTGTGTGTGTTTATGTATGTATGTATGCATGTACTTATGTACTGTGTATGTATGTATGTACGTATCCATGTATGTATGTATGTACGTATCCATGTATGTATCAACGAAAGAAATTGGCCGTCTAGACAAAGCTCACATCATACAGGACAAAGGTTGGATTTTGTCTGTGCTGGGAAGTGCCACGTTCATTGCTAGATGTGACCTGTCCATATAGACGACAAACACCAGTAGCTGTGATGCAAAGGTTAGCACAACGGAGCTATATAATGACTGGAGAATCCCATCAGTTCTGTCAATACCTTGTGGTATTTTTGGGCCCCAGCCGGCTCCTGTCCAGAGTTGAACATGCTGTGGGCCTCTTGAAAAGACTGGACCACAATTTCAGTTTCAGTCCGAGTTTCTTAAGATGAGTCTCCGCGCTCGAAATGAATCCCATGTGCACTAAAGTCACAGGTACCATGTGATGATGCAGATCCAGAATGAGCATGGCACAAGCCTTAAGCCTGCACATAAACCCATGAGCTGGCCAGGTCCTGAGGGCCTACCTAGCCTGTTTTTTTGTTGTTGTTTTTTATCTTATACTAAACAACAGAGTTGAGTCTCATCCACTTCATTCAGAGTGATATTAAAATTTTCTGACCAACACCGCAGGTCCCAGTATCTCTCAGTCCTGGTTGACGCAAGGATATATCATGATAATAAGCGTAGAGCAAAACCTGTCACGCAGTCTTCAGTCCTGGGTGGAACTCCATGGCATCCTGATAGTTACCCCCATTGTCATCATCATCATAGCATTGTAGGAAAAGTGTCCCAGCTTCTGTGGCCAGTGGCGATAGGATAGGGAATAAAGATGAGTACAAACGAAACTGCTTAATGCTACGATCTATAGACAATGCAGACGGGAAAAAATCAAAGGAAGAAGCTTGTGGATTGGTCTGCCTTTATGTTCGGTTTTTTTGTTTTTATTTTGTTTTTGTTTTTTTGTCTCCACGTATTTCTGTCCGTTTCTACCTGCGATTTTACATCGCATAAATTGTCTTCTATTAGAAGTGTACTGTTTTCTTATAACGATTTTAGCCGTCGTCACAGAATCTTCTTAATCTGCGTTGGTAGCGCACACGTCTGATCGTCTGCGAATTACTAATGGTAGGGCCAGAAGAAGAAATCAAAGCACTTGGAAATTACTTATTTTTTATGTATCAGACAGTGCCAGACAACAGTCTACACACGTTTGTTTGTTTGTTTGTTTTCATTAGTGTGTAAGGTTTGGTTTTCATTTTTGGTTGTTTTCTTTCCTCACTTATAGTTATAAACACTGTGGAGAAAGTACGGATTCCGTGAATTATGTTTGTGTTTGCTTAATTAAGGGACGGGTCGTTCAGTTTGTCAGTATTACTCGTTTGGTGATTCTCAGGTCAGTTGGCTGTTATGATTGGGTGGTTTGGTTTTTTTTATTTTGTTTTGTTTGATCTTGTTTTCTTTTGAGAGGGAAGGACGGACGATGTCTTGCTGAATGTCTTGTATGGATTATTTGTTTTTCAATTCTTTCTTTTTTTGTATGAATGTTTTTGTTTGTGTGCTTTGTGTTTTTCTGTCTCTCTCTCTCTCTCTCTGTCTCCTCTCTGTTTCTCTGTCTGTACTCTCTCTCTCTTCTCTCTCTCATCTCTCTCCTCTCTCTCTTCTCTCTCTCTCTCTCTCTCTCTCTCTCTCTCTCTTTCTCTTTGTTACTTTAGTTTCAAGTCTGAAGGGGGAAATTGTTTCTCAACAAAGTAAAACAATCTGTATTATTTCAACATGATTTCATTTGCCTCATTCAGACGAGTTAATTTACTGAGTGTTTGTTTAGGGGATTTTGTTATAGTAGTTGTTGTTTTTGTTGAGACCCATTTGCCCATTTGTTAAAACACCATGCCAGTAACGCAAGGGTTGTCGGTTCAACCCTCGGACGGGCCATTTTTTCAGGATTTCGAGTTCAGTTCCCGCCCGTCACATTAAAATCTGGCCTGTCCGCTGCCCATCTTAATGTTTCCATCATTCTGGATGTATCAGTCTGGTGTGTCCATAGGTTCCTTCGCCCATCTTCCTCATCTCAGGACCTTGCCAGCCCATAGGATTTTGTGCAAGATCTTGGAGACTACTACATAAATACTGGTACATTTGGGTGGATCGCTCATGGAATTGTGCCAGTGTGATGAATCCCTCTTGAACAAACTCTATATTCGGGTGAATATTCGCTATTGATACACAGTTTTTCTGGATACTTTTTGTAAGAACAAATGGACCAGATTATTAACACTGACTAACACATGATGTTTTAGTGTAAGAACAAATGAACCAGATTATTAACATTGACTTTTAACACACAATAAATCCTAAGTTTTCTTGGTACTTTGATACGAACAAAGGAACCAGAAATACTGACATTCGATCGGTTTTAACACATTGTTTTTTTCTTCGATATTTTCAGTACGAGTTAATCTACCAGGTGTTCGGCACGGCCAAGTTCGGTCGCATCACCGCCAACCTGGACCTTTTTTTGCGGCGTTTTAACGAGGTGCAGTACTGGGTGGTGACGGAGATGCTGCTCGTGACTAACGTCAGCAAACGTGTGCAGTTGCTGCGGAAGTTTATCAAGCTGGCGGCTCAGTAAGGCTTGGAAACTATGCTGACGTCATTTGAATAGTGATGGAGGACCGGGCGGGGGGTGGAGAAAGAGAGAGAGTGTGTGTGTTTGTGTGTGTGTGTGTTTTGAGGTGAATTACGTTACCTCGTACCATTTTCCTATATTATGAATTACGACTTTTATAGAGAAAATATTAATACAATTTTTCTGTATTAAAAATTATGTCTTCTTTAGGGAAAACGTGAACACCATTTTTCTTTATAAATGATGTCGTTTTATAGGGCAAATATGAATATATCATACGAATGTGTCATTTTATTGTATGAATAATGAATAATGGTCTGTGCATAAGGGAAGTGGGTTTTGAGACGTACTGTTTGCTGGAAGAGTGTCTTTTTATTCAGTGAACAATGTGATTTTTTCCCATGTATATGTTCCCATGTATATGTTCACACACATATGTTCATGTGTGTGACACTTGGATTTGCGAGTCACACTTGGATATGCGACAATGTCTCTTCAGATTTTTAAGTATGATGGTTTGGTAGAGGCTTTTGAAATGGTTTGGATATTTTTTACCATTAACTATTTTAAAAGAAAAGAATGAAATAGAGGAAGTGACCGAAAACTCTCCATGAAAGGAAAAAAAAGGAAGTGATCACCACATCCGACAAACCTTGGTACTATCTCCAAAGCAACAATGTGCAGACTCCTTCAGCGTGGCATGGAAAGTGTTTAGGCCTTTCCTGATTCAGAGATAAACGAAATTTAAAGAAGTGGAAAGGACAGATGGAAGGACAGTGAAGAGAAAACTGGTGGGAAAATTGTTGTTGTAGTGGTGGTGGTGGAGAGAAAAGAGGCGAAATAGTAAAAGTGTCAGTCAATGCCAATGATTGCGTTTGTCAGCGTGTTTGTGAGTGAATGCTGCTGGTTATAAATCGATAAAGTTATGGTTAGTTAATACATTTTCAAATGATTTTTAGATTTAATTGTTTAAGCGATTAAATAATCATTCCAGTGATTTTAGATTTCATTGTTTAAGTGATTAAATAATCATTCCTCATTTAATTCTGGTCTTCAGATATATAGTAAATATGCAGGCGACTACACTGCATTTTTTTCATTTTTTTATAGCTAAAGGCAAGCATGTATTTATTTCTGTTCAATTTATTTATTTCAGTTGCAAAGACTTCCAGAACCTTCACTCGTTTTTTGCCATAGTGATGGGACTTAGCAACATTGCAGTCAGCCGTTTGTCACAGACATGGGAGGTAAGAAGGGTTTTTCTTCACTGTCAGCTCGCTCAGTGTAGCGAGTTGGGTAGTTACTTGGGCAGAGGGCCATGCTGTGATGACAGGGGTTGTGGATTCGATCCTCAGTTGGGCTATAGATCTTTCTTTCTTTTTTTCTTTCTTTCTTTCGTTCTTTCTTTCATTTTTTTTTTCTTTCTTTATTTTTTTTTCTTTGTTTTTCTTCCTTTGTTTTTTTTTCTCTTTCTTTTTTTCCTTTCTTTCTTTTTTCTGTCTTTTTCTTTTTGTTTTTTTTTCTTTCTTTCTTTCTTTTTTGTTTCTTTCTTTCTTTCTTTTTCTTTCTTTCTTTTTTCCTTTCTTTCTTTCTTTTCTTTCTTTTTTTCTTTCTTTCTTTCTTCGTTTTTTTCTTCAGATGCCCCACTTGCTGAGTCGTGTAGAGCACCATGCCGATAGAGCAGAAGTCGTGGCTTATTTTATTCAAGCTGGCTGGCTCCGTTGATAGGGCCTTGAACTGGAGATTTGATGTTTGGGATTCAATCCTAGCCTGCAACAAAAACTGTCCTGTTCGCTTTCCATTGTAATGCTCCAATGATTCTGATGGTGCCATCAAAGTTGTTCACTTTTCCCATTCTCCGTTCGCCCTCTCTCCTTCCCCAGTTCAGGACCTTGCTAACGCATAGGGTTAGGGTTTTATGAAGGCTCAAGGAGTCTGCTAGATGATTGCTAGCGGAGTTGGTTGGAGCGCATATGAGATTGCCCGAGTGCAGGGAATCCCTCTTGTGCAAACTCCAAACTGGAGGCAGGTGACAGTGTTCGGCTGATGCTATGTTTGTTACTGATGTCATGTGATGGCTGTCCAAACTTTTGTCACGTGAACAGCCGGGCTAGGAGATTTCAATCCCAGCCCGCGGCATTTAAAAATTGGTCTGTTTGCCGTCCATCTTAATGTTTCCATCATTCTGCTGGTGTCAGCTGAGTGATGCATAGATCCATTTTCCCCCGCCCTCTCTTTTTCAAGATCTTTCCAGCGCATAGGGTTTTCTGTAGGCTCATCGAATGTGACAGATAACTGCTGGCAGGTTTAGGTTGAAATGCATATAGAATCATCTAAGTGTGATGAATCGGTCATGAACAAACCCCAGACTTCAAATCAGTCGCGGCAAATTCAAATCAGTCTTATTACACACCGGTAAGGTCTGGAGATTTACCTGACATGGTTGTACGCATGCCGTCAGTAGTCACATTGTATGTCATCACCGGTACATCTCTGCATGCCGTCAGTAGTCACATTGTAAGTCATCACCGGTACATCTCTGCATGCCGTCAGTAGTCACATTGTAAGTCATCACCGGTACATCTCTACATGCCGTCAGTAGTCACATTGTAAGTCATCACCGGTACATCTCTACATGCCGTCAGTAGTCACATTGTATGTCATCACCGGTACATCTCTGCATGCCGTCAGTAGTCACATTGTAAGTCATCACCGGTACATCTCTACATGCCGTCAGTAGTCACATTGTATGTCATCACCGGTACATCTCTGCATGCAGTCAGTAGTCACATTGTATGTCATCACCGGTACATCTCTACATGCCGTCAGTAGTCACATTGTATGTCATCACCGGTACATCTCTGCATGCCGTCAGTAGTCACATTGTATGTCATCACCGGTACATCTCTACATACCGTCAGTAGTCACATTGTATGTCATCACCGGTACATCTCTACATACAGTCAGTAGTCACATTGTATGTCATCACCGGTACATCTCTACATGCCGTCAGTAGTCACATTGTATGTCATCACCGGTACATCTCTGCATGCAGTCAGTAGTCACATTGTATGTCATCACCGGTACATCTCTACATACAGTCAGTAGTCACATTGTATGTCATCACCGGTACATCTCTGCATGCAGTCAGTAGTCACATTGTATGTCATCACCGGTACATCTCTACATACAGTCAGTAGTCACATTGTATGTCATCACCGGTACATCTCTACATGCAGTCAGTAGTCACATTGTATGTCATCACCGGTACATCTCTACATACAGTCAGTAGTCACATTGTATGTCATCACCGGTACATCTCTACATAC
This sequence comes from Monoplex corrugatus, assembly GCA_030674185.1. Lineage (NCBI taxonomy): Eukaryota > Metazoa > Mollusca > Gastropoda > Littorinimorpha > Ranellidae > Monoplex > Monoplex corrugatus. The sequence continues at coordinate 33,476,577 of CM060307.1, read as the reverse complement.
AGTCAGTAGTCACATTGTATGTCATCACCGGTACATCTTTACATACAGTCAGTAGTCACATTGTATGTCATCACCGGTACATCTCTACATACAGTCAGTAGTCACATTGTATGTCATCACCGGTACATCTCTACATACAGTCAGTAGTCACATTGTATGTCATCACCGGTACATCTCTACATACAGTCAGTAGTCACATTGTATGTCATCACCGGTACATCTCTGCATGCAGTCAGTAGTCACATTGTATGTCATCACCGGTACATCTCTACATGCAGTCAGTAGTCACATTGTATGTCATCACCGGTACATCTCTGCATGCAGTCAGTAGTCACATTGTATGTCATCACCGGTACATCTCTACATACAGTCAGTAGTCACATTGTATGTCATCACCGGTACATCTCTGCATGCAGTCAGTAGTCACATTGTATGTCATCACCGGTACATCTCTACATGCCGTCAGTAGTCACATTGTATGTCATCACCGGTACATCTCTGCATGCCGTCAGTAGTCACATTGTAAGTCATCACCGGTACATCTCTACATGCCGTCAGTAGTCACATTGTATGTCATCACCGGTACATCTCTACATGCCGTCAGTAGTCACATTGTATGTCATCACCGGTACATCTCTACATGCCGTCAGTAGTCACATTGTATGTCATCACCGGTACATCTCTGCATGCCGTCAGTAGTCACATTGTAAGTCATCACCGGTACATCTCTGCATGCAGTCAGTAGTCACATTGTATGTCATCACCGGTACATCTCTACATACAGTCAGTAGTCACATTGTATGTCATCACCGGTACATCTCTGCATGCAGTCAATAGTCACATTGTATGTCATCACCGGTACATCTTTACATACAGTCAGTAGTCACATTGTATGTCATCACCGGTACATCTCTACATACAGTCAGTAGTCACATTGTATGTCATCACCGGTACATCTCTACATGCAGTCAGTAGTCACATTGTAAGTCATCACCGGTACATCTCTACATACAGTCAGTAGTCACATTGTATGTCATCACCGGTACATCTCTGCAGACAGTCAGTAGTCACATTGTAAGTCATCACCGGTACATCTCTACATACAGTCAGTAGTCACATTGTATGTCATCACCGGTACATCTCTACATACAGTCAGTAGTCACATTGTATGTCATCACCGGTACATCTCTACATACAGTCAGTAGTCACATTGTATGTCATCACCGGTACATCTCTGCATGCCGTCAGTAGTCACATTGTAAGTCATCACCGGTACATCTCTACATGCCGTCAGTAGTCACATTGTATGTCATCACCGGTACATCTCTGCATGCAGTCAGTAGTCACATTGTATGTCATCACCGGTACATCTCTGCATGCAGTCAGTAGTCACATTGTATGTCATCACCGGTACATCTCTACATGCAGTCAGTAGTCACATTGTATGTCATCACCGGTACATCTCTACATGCAGTCAGTAGTCACATTGTATGTCATCACCGGTACATCTCTACATGCCGTCAGTAGTCACATTGTATGTCATCACCGGTACATCTCTACATACAGTCAGTAGTCACATTGTATGTCATCACCGGTACATCTCTACATACAGTCAGTAGTCACATTGTATGTCATCACCGGTACATCTCTACATACAGTCAGTAGTCACATTGTATGTCATCACCGGTACATCTCTACATACAGTCAGTAGTCACATTGTATGTCATCACCGGTACATCTCTACATACAGTCAGTAGTCACATTGTATGTCATCACCGGTACATCTCTACATGCCGTCAGTAGTCACATTGTATGTCATCACCGGTACATCTCTACATACAGTCAGTAGTCACATTGTATGTCATCACCGGTACATCTCTGCATGCAGTCAGTAGTCACATTGTAAGTCATCACCGGTACATCTCTACATGCAGTCAGTAGTCACATTGTATGTCATCACCGGTACATCTCTGCATACAGTCAGTAGTCACATTGTATGTCATCACTGGTACATCTCTACATGCAGTCAGTAGTCACATTGTATGTCATCACCGGTACATCTCTACATGCAGTCAGTAGTCACATTGTATGTCATCACCGGTACATCTCTACATGCAGTCAGTAGTCACATTGTATGTCATCACCGGTACATCTCTACATGCAGTCAGTAGTCACATTGTATGTCATCACCGGTACATCTCTACATACAGTCAGTAGTCAATTGTATGTCATCACCGGTACATCTCTACATGCCGTCAGTAGTCACATTGTATGTCATCACCGGTACATCTCTGCATGCCGTCAGTAGTCACATTGTATGTCATCACCGGTACATCTCTGCATACAGTCAGTAGTCACATTGTATGTCATCACCGGTACATCTCTGCATGCCGTCAGTAGTCACATTGTATGTCATCACCGGTACATCTCTGCATACAGTCAGTAGTCACATTGTATGTCATCACCGGTACATCTCTACATACAGTCAGTAGTCACATTGTATGTCATCACCGGTACATCTCTGCATACAGTCAGTAGTCACATTGTATGTCATCACCGGTACATCTCTACATACAGTCAGTAGTCACATTGTATGTCATCACCGGTACATCTCTACATACAGTCAGTAGTCACATTGTAAGTCATCACCGGTACATCTCTGCATACAGTCAGTAGTCACATTGTATGTCATCACCGGTACATCTCTGCATGCCGTCAGTAGTCACATTGTAACGAGGATGTCTGATCACTTGAGTATGACTGAGTCTTTGCAATGTTACCGTCATGCTGATGTCACAAACTTCGCAAAAATCTTTAACATTTATTACTGACGGATAGTACATTAGGTCCCATTGGACCTGTCTTACAGCTATTGTTTGCTCATCCTACATATACAATATAATCATATGAAAAAACATGAACATACGATGAGCGTAAGTTGACAAGAAGCAGGCAAGAATTATATGATACGTAGACTTTATATGTCAGTTGGTCCCTTGCTTACAAAACATCTGAGAGAACATAAGGTAGACTATGTAAAGGCAATACATGTCAACCGCTAACAGTAACACACAACACAACAACTCAACAAGTAGGCATGCAAGCAGTGGTTAATTCTAGAAGTCGAGTCTGTGGACATCTTTATTCATTTTTGATTATTTGCAAAATACCAATATCACTTAAAATATTCCTGTATTTCGTTCCCAATGCTGTAGTCAAGTTATAACTGAATGTATCACCGTCTGTGACACACGTATTAGTAGGGCATATTTGTATGTACATAATTTTGTATGTATCCACAGTGTGCATGTGTGGTGAGGGCATATTTGTATGTACATAATTTTGTGTGTATCCACAGTGTGCATGTGTGGTGAGGGCATATTTGTATGTACATAATTTTGTATGTATCCACAGTGTGCATGTGTGGTGAGGGCATATTTGTATGTACATAATTTTGTATGTATCCACAGTGTGCATGTGTGGTGAGGGCATATTTGTATGTACATAATTTTGTATGTATCCACAGTGTGCATGTGTGGTGAGGGCATATTTGTATGTACATAATTTTGTATGTATCCAGAGTGCGCATGTGTGAATAGGAAAAGTTCACTAAAGCAGTTTGCTGTTTTTAACAATTCTTTCAGATGAAATGGTTGTTTCTGTTGATACAGCTGTGAACGCAAGGTTTGATATCTCAAGTTCATTCCCACCCCTCAACAATAAAAATGGTCTCTTGACTGCCTATCTGAATGCTTCAGTCATTCTAATGGTGTCAGCTTAGTTTTTCATAGGTCCCTCTCATCCTTTACCATTTCAAGACCTTGCCAGCGCATACGATTTTGCACAGACTCCGGAAATCTGCCAGATAATTTGCTGGTAGATTTGGGGGGAGGGCTTCTGGAATTGCCCGAGTGTGAATGATCCGTCGTTAACAAAGTCTCAAACTCCAAACTTGGCTATATATTAATTAGTGGTTGCTGCCTTAACCCCTTGACTCACGTACCCTGTCCACCAGCATCCTGCATTGTCAACCAAGCTAGCAAAGCAAGAACTTAACCCTTTGACTCCCTTACCCTATCCACTAGTTTCCTGCTGGAAGCTGGTGAAACAGGGAATCAAAGGGTTAAGGTTTTGCAATTGATGGATATGCTGTGGGAGTCAAAGGGTTAAACAGAATCGCCACTTTCAACAAAGGCCAGTTACTGTTTCTAATAGAAACCGTTCTGTACTATAGTAGAAGCTACATCCTGCTTTTTAAGTGGAATTGTTTAAACGAAAGCTACTTTAAACAGAAGCCACCCATTCGCTGATGTTGACAGAAGCTGCCGGGCAAACTGAGGAAGATGTTTGAAGAGTTTGAGACCATCATGGACCCGTCACGAAACCACCGGGTGTATCGTCTGACTGTGGCCAAGATGACACCCCCCATCATACCTTTCATGCCTCTGCTTATGAAAGGTATGTCTATGTCTACTTATTTATGCGTGTATGTCTTTGAGTGTGTGTGAGTGTGTGTGTATGTGAGAGAAAGAGAGAGAGAGTGTGTGTGTGTGTGTATGTGTGTGTGTGTGTGCGCATGTGAGTGAGGGGGGTTGGAATGAAGAGGGGTCGGTGTCTGGATGTGTGTGTGTGTGTGTGTGTGTGTGTGTGTGTGTGTGTGTGTGTGTGTGTGTGTGTGTGTGTGTGTGCTTGTGCCATGCATGTAGTGGAGACGTGGTCTGCATGTTCTAGGGGATAGGTGGGAGAACATGCCTATGTGTTCAGAGAGGGGAGAGAGAGAGAAATTGCTATCTGTCATCTGTACTATTTGATCGTGTATGAATGTTAGTGACTGCCTGTGTTACGATCTCTGTCCGTATGTGGATGTTGTGCGTGGTGGTGTGTGTACCTGCGTGTGTGCGTGTCAGTGTGTGGATGCATAAATGTATATATGTCTATGTCTGTGTATGTTGTGTGTTTGACCTTAATATGTTTATCTGAGAGTTAATGTTAAAACGGTCAAGTGTCATGGACATCTTTATCATTTTTGTTTATTTTACAAAATAGCCCAGGTAATTAGGCTGGAGGCTATAGATATGGTCCTTATCATCACTGTTACATTTTATCATTTATGTTGGCCTGTCTCACCTCATACCAGTTGATTGTGACTGAAATGACATGCCAGATATCCCTTCATTGCGCTGCTTGTGTGTTCTGTGTGTTCTGTGTGTATGTGTCAGTGTGTGAGTGTCTGTGTGTGTGCGCGTGTCTCTCTCTCTCTCTCTCTCTCTCTCTCTCTCTCTCTCTCTCTCTCTCTCTCTCTTCTCTCTCTGTCTTCTGTCTCTCTCTCTCTCTCTCTTCTCTCTCTCTCTCTCTCTCTCTCTCTCTCTCTTCTGTCTGTCT
>CM060307.1:33453695-33466195 GCA_030674185.1 Monoplex corrugatus | reverse complement strand
GGGATAGCAGAAAGACTGAGAGCAGTATGCACAGATACCATTGGACAAAGAAAAATATAAACAGATATTACCAGAGAGAAGTATGGACAGGCATCAGAGCAAATTTCGTATATCTGCCAGAATGGAGTAACGCGAAAGGAATAAAGAAGGCAGATACTCCCTTCTGGCAGGTAACCTTCGATTAAAACAGAAAGAGAAACAGAGACAAAATCGTGGCGTCCGGAGGGAGAGACAAAGACAAGTGGTCAGACGTAATTGGAGACAGACAGGCAGGCACACAAACCTATACAACCGTAAAAATCATGTCTTCATGAACTATGAGTCAACTTTGAAATCGTATCTGTTATTTCTGGTGACCAGACATTTTTCGTGATGTCTTTATATTTAGTTGGTTGATTGATTGGCTAGTTGTTTGTTTCTAATTTTCTTAAAATTATCAGGAGCTTGGTTGGTTGGTTGGTTGGTTGGATGGTTAGTTGGTTGGTTGGTTGGTCGGTTGGTTGGTTGGTTGGTCGGTTGGATGGTTGGTTGGTTAGTTAATTTTTTTTTGCTTGTTGTTTATGTCCCTCTTTTTGCTTTTTCAGAAACTTACAAGTGATTGACAACCAACGCATCCTTACCCAACTGTCTCACAAAATTGAGCCCAGGAAACCCTGAGAACACATGCAGCTGTCTCATAGCAAACTGTAACCAAAAAAGTCCTGGGACAAAGCAGAACCCCGTGAAAATTTTGGAAACAGTAGAAATCAGGAAACTGCTGAACTGATGGAACCCAGGAAAACCGAAGACAGTGGAACGCAGGAAACTCTGAAACAAAGCGGAACCAGGAAATTGAAACCATGAAAAACCTAGAAACCCCTGGGAAAAGTGGAAATCAGGAAATGGAAACAAAGATTTCAGTATGTGAGCTGTTTCAGTTATGTGCGTTACACTGAGGAGTCCAGGAAACCCTGGGCCCTTCGACAATAGACGGTTGCTCTAGAGAGCTTGGGTTCTGATTCCATTTTCTAGGTAAACAAAAATTGTCGAGTGACGAGAAAGGATCGAAATTAGATTGAATTTTCACCCAAGTTGAGTAAATATGAGGAACCTTTACATTTTAGGTTAGAAATGAAATTAAAGTTTATAACACAAATTCAGACGCGTACACATGCGTGCGCGCATACACCGGCGTTCACGCACACTGCACAAAGATGCATGTACACGCACACACATACACACTCATACCTGTACATTTTCACCCTGTTACTAGGAAAATATGTTTTGATTCAACTGTGTACCACCAAACAGGAACCCAAGACATTGTGAACAAGTAACCCGTGTTTCGGCGGTGTGCTTCATAACTCTCGTGTTAACTCGAAGGCATAGTTTAGCCGAAGCTCTGTTAACTCAAACTGCCGCTATTAACTCGAACTGTGTGGTTTAGTTGATGTTCCATTAACTCGAACTGTCTTGTTTTATCAAAACATCTGTTAACTCGAAACGAACGATATAACGGGACTTCTGTTAACTCGAAATGAGTATATAAGTTTTGTTGGGGTTTTCTTCCTGGACCATCTGTTAACTCGAACTGCGGTGTTTAGCTGACGTTCCTGCACGTGAATTTTTTTGCTGAAGCTCTGTGTTAATTTAAAGCAGCTTGACTGACTGCAGACTTGGTGCAGTCTGAAGACTGACGCTATTTTGTTTACAAACTGGATTTACTGTGCAAATTTGATACATATTTTCCATGGACCTCTGTTAACTTGACTTTTAACCATGATCTGTTAATTTCACATGCAGTTATAGATTGCCCTGGGTACCAGTCTCATGTCACACGGGTTTCTTACGAAAAACAATGAGAAATTGTACAATACATGAAGCGCAATGGACTTTATATGTTTATTTTTCAGGCCCAAGCGCTTGTGTTCATCGTTTCTTTAGCTTCTAAAATATACTGAACCAGTCATTGTGGCGAAATGGTTTGCACAGAAAACTGTTGACTGGGAGGTTTCGAATTGGAGTGTCCATCAATTTTTAAAATATTTTGCCAGAGTTGAGCGTGCTCCTTGGGAAGACTGAAACCACGCAGTCGATCTCACCCCCTTTACGGATGCGTTATTAAGGGCGTTGTTCAAATTTCGGAACATCGCATTTTTCTCTTAGGCCTGATTGATGCCAGGATAATATATTATGAAAGTAAGAGTATACCACCCCGTCACGCAGTCTCAGTCCTGAATGGAACTCCATAACATCATCACTATCATTTTTCTTACCATCAGCATAGCATTGTATTCTGACTCTGTTGGTTAGAATACCGCTTTGATAAACCAGGGGTCATGGTGGGTTCGACTCTCCAGTGGGGCATAATTTTTTATCTCAGGACCTGGCCAGCTCATGGGTTTATGTGTAGGCCTAAGGCTTGTGCCTTGATCACCATACACATGGCACCTGTGACGTTAGCACAAATGGAATTCGTTCCGAGCGCGGAGACGTCATCTTGAGAAACTGAAACTAAAATAGGATCGTGAAAAGTTATTCCAGTTTCTGTGGCCCTTTATGCGCTGTTGACGTGGTGACCTCAGTTTGGGTGGGTTGGAAGGTGTGTGATGGAGAGCCGAAATGAGCGGTGTGGGGATGGTTGCAAAGGAGCAGTGCTGAAGATAGAGCAGAAAAACAGTTATTCTCACGTATTTATCTTTTCCTTTAATAGTGAGTCACACCATATCCTGTTACGTTTCGACAGAAATTAACAGAAAAGTAACGAAAAGAAAAAAAAGAAAGAAAAAGAAAAAATGTTCGTCCAGATGAACACGATTTCTTGTATACCAACTCTATAATACTTCAAGTTATATGCATTTTATATTTTATGGCGCCTCCATAATACTTCAGGTAGTGTGCGTTTCCTACGTTTTTCGTGAAAACCAAAATCACGTGAGGCTGGTGCCCGGGGCAGTGTATAGCCATATGTTTATTTTGGAGTGATGTGATTGATGATTTTGGCGTGTCGCCAAAAGCCACCCAGCAGTGTCTGTGATGTAGATACAGGCTCATCATTCCTTCTTCCACTTCCATTGTTGCTTCAATTGTTCAGGTCCATAGTTTATTGGTGGTGTCGGCTGATTTTGGTGTTGTTTTGGGGGGTTGTGTTTTTAGGCCGTTGGTGTTTGTTGTTTTGAAGTTTCTGCTATTATTGTTGTTGTGAGTGTTGCTCTTGTTTGCTGTTTGTTGTAGCTATTGTTACCGTTTTGACAACGACGAAAGAAAGGAAAACAACACAAAAACTAAACTTACAACCTAAAAGTTCTCAACTTAGAAGATATTAGTTAAGGTCAGCATCAAGATCTTGTCGGCACAGGTCAGTGGCTTATTCCTTTGACTGCCTCACCCTATCCGCCAGCTTTGTCAGCCTCCATAGCAAAGCAAAAACTTAACCCTTTCATTCCGTCACCCTATCCATCAGCTTCCTGGTGGAAGCAGGAAGCTGGTGGATAGGGTGACGGAGTGAAAGGGTTAAGTTTTTGCAGCTGGTGGATAGGGTGCGGGAGTGAAAGGGTTACTGGTATGCCATGTTCAGTTTAGAGCCTCCCATCTCAGGCATTTGTGGTGTCGGTGAGCATGTAGGTAGATTCACACGAGCGTTTCAACAGCACCTTGTGAAAGTGAAGCTGTACAAGTTGTCAGTGTTAATGTTTGTTACTGCTGATGGTGTTCTTGTTGGTGTTGTCGTTTGGAGGGGGCGGGGAGTCGTTTGTTTGGTTGGTGTATGTTAGTTGATTGGTTATTATTGTTTGATTGAATGAGGTTATTTTACTGAATGAATGTCAGTTTTAAGCTGGTTTTATTGTTGGTTGGTTGGCTGATTTGAGTGAGTGTCGGCTTTAGTTTATTGATTAGATTGACTGAATGAATGTGAGTTTTGACTTGGTGAGTTGATTAGTTGCTGGTTGGAGTAGAGAAGGTTTTTTTTCACGAGAGATAGATTCATAGCACTCAGACAATTCCACATGCACTCCATCAAAATCTGCCGACAATTCATCAGGGAACTCCTTGATCCTGTGCAAAATTATATGTGCCGGCAAGGTCATGAAACGGAAAAGAGGAACGAGATCTGTGAAACGCTGACAACACCAAAATGAATGGAGTACACTGGTGTGGTTTATAAGAAGAATGTTGAGAGTTCAATGGACAGGGAAAAAAATCAAACGAGACAGTCTTGATGGAAGCAGACACAAGAAGATCATTCATAGGGAAAATTAGGAAAATACAGGCAACATTTATAGGCCATTTTATGAGGAAAGGGGAATTGGAACACCTGGTCACAACGGGAAAGCTGGAGGGAAAGAGAGCACCAGGTAGACCCAGGGAGAAGATACTAGACGGACTTGCAGAGTGGCTGAAGACAAAGAGGGTGGAAGAGATACTTGAGGCAACAAGAGATAGCGACAGATGGAAGTCTATGATCGCCAACGCCATGTGGAAAGGCACCTGATGATGATGACACAGATGGGCAGCCAACAAGACAACTTTTATATTGCGGGCAGGTTTCAACGAAATCAAGACCGAGTCTACGGCTGTATCAGTAGAGCCAGCCAACCGGCTGGTTGGTTGATTTGTGTTGTGTTGGGAGGTTGGTTGGTTCGTATGTTGGTTGATACGTTTGTTTGTTGTTCTCTCTCTCTGTCTCCCTCTTTCTCTCTCTCTCTCTCTCTCCTCCCTCCCTCTCTCTCCCTCCCTCTCTCTCTTTCTGTCTCCTCCCTCTCTCTCTCTCTGTCTCCCTCCCTCCCCCCTCTCTCTCTCTGTCTCCCTCCCTCCTCTCTCTCTGTCTCCCTCCCTCTCCTCTCTGTCTCCTCTCTCTCCTCCCTCTCTCTCTCTCTCTCTCTCTCTCTCTCGTTTGTGTATCTTCTTCATGGTTTACCTTATGCATGTAGCCAGGTTGGTGGAGGTATAATATAATCGTCATGATGAAACGAAAACAAAACAGTGGGAGAAAACGAAAGGATAAAGGTGAAATGAAAAAGATCGAAGTGGGTTATTACTAGAGTTTTTGTTGTTGTTTTTTATGAGAAGGATGTTATCTTTCAAGCAAAAGTCGTACTCTACATGACAGTCTTTTCTATTTGGTTTTGTATGTTTGTGTGTTTGGGTTGTTTTTTTTTTTTTTTTTTGGGGGGGGGGGGTTGTTGTTGTTGTTAGTTTGATTATTCGTTAAATTTTCTCCAGTTTTATCATTTGTTTTTCTCCAGTGCAACACATAAAACAAAGACCGTTTAGTAGTGGAGTGAGTAACAGTGGTGTTATCCCCCTTGAAGCCATGGTGTGAATATTAACTACACTGTCAGAACCTCAGAATCATGTTAAAACCTGAACGAAACAAAAATGAAACCCTCCCAAGATGTACCTCCGCCCTGCTACCTCTCAGACACAACAACTCGCTACAAATTGAACCCCAAGAAGACGAGTAGACTTATTCAAAGAATAATTATTTATAACACTATCATAAGCACAATCAGCAAAATAAAGACCTTCCAAACCCACACTACACTTGGAGAAGGGGAACACATGGAGAAGGGGAACACTTGGAGATGGGGAACACTTGGAGAAAGGGAACACTTGGAGAAGGGGAACACTTGGAGAAAGGGAACACTTGGAGAAGGGGAACACTTGGAGAAGGGGAACACTTGGAAAAGGGGAACACTTAGAGAAAGGGAACACTGGGAGAAGGGGAACACTTGGAGAAAGGAAACATTTGGAGAAATGGAACACTTAGGGAACACTTGGAAAAGGGGAACACTTGGAGAAGGGGTACACTTGGAGAAGGGGAACACTTAGGGAACACTCGGAGAAGGGGAACACTTGGAGAAGAGGAACACTTAGAGAAGGGGTACACTTGGAGAAAGGGAACACTTGGAGAAGGGGAACATTTAGGGAACACTTGGAGAAGAGGAACACTTAGAGAAGGGGTACACTTGGAGAAGGGGAACACTTGGAGAAGGGGAACACTTAGGGAACACTTGGAGAAGAGGAACACTTGGAGAACACTCGGAGAAGGGGAACACTCGGTGAAGGGGAAGACTTGGAGCACGTCTATTTCACGAAGGCGCCATTGTGCATGTTGCTCAGATGTTTTTGACCAACACCTCAGTTGTCTGTATCTCTCGGACCTGGCTGACGATAATGTATAGACTGCTACACAAGAAAGCGTGGAGCACAGGCTTGTCACACAGTCTCAGTCTAGCGTGGAACTGCTAGCGTCATCATCATTCCTACAATCATTCATCGTCACACACTTGTGAAATGTGTCCCAGATTCATTGGCCGTTTAAGTAGTGTGGAAAATAGGAGGTAATGAGAACTACACCAGTATTCATCTGTATATTATTGTGAAGTACCTTCAGTGTTTGTGATGTTTCTCTTCCCGGTTATGGTTGTGTTTGTTCTTGATTGGAATGCAAATCTTGCCTGTCAGTAGGCGAACATGTAACATTTCTCCAGGGAGAAATCTAGTAGTACAATTAATCAGATCTATAAAAGAATCGAATGGTTTCTTGGTGTTGTTTAGATCCTTCTGCGATAAATATTGGATGATGTAGCTGGTGGATTTTTTCCCGTGCTTCTTCCTTTCTCTGTGTGTGTGTGTGTGTGTGTGTGCAACTACATACGTTCGTGTACCTTTGCAATTGCTTTTCGTGATTTTGCTTAAAAAGAACCTGTAGGCGTATTAGACCCCAAAAGTGTAAATCTGTGTTTCACTGTAAGCATCTAAATGCACGTTTGAATTTCAGCGTTTGTTTTTATCTCAAGTTACACAACCAGAAGAACTGGATGCATGTCGCCATTGCTGAGGCAAAAGCTGATTTAAAACTAGCAAGTTAGACAAAAGACGACATTTCTAGAGTATGTGAAAGCTAGTGTGAATGATAGACTTTTGCCGTTTAAGGAAAGAGTGAGGACTAACTATTTTCAGTCTCCCCTTCCTCGTCCTAAATGTTGTTTTATGTTTGTTGTTGTTGTTGTTGCTGTTTGAAAAATTCCATCCTACAGATATATTCAGATCAATATGAGACGAAGCTGCCTGTTGTTTCTTGTATGCATCTTTCTGTTTCAGGCTTTCTTGTGTCTCTATCTTGTCTGTGTATTTGTCTGCCTCTCTGTTGGTTTGACTGTGAAATATAGTAACGATAATGTATTGACTGTTGGTGGGTGGATATTTACCCATTTGACAAACTCATGAACTTCGTGGACGGACATCGCCCTATTTTATTTCTTTGCAGTTTTGTTTTCCACAGCGATAGAAAACCAATGTGAAAATGGTCAGCAAGGATCTGTGTTGTTTATCAGTTTTAATCAACACACACACACACACACACACACACACACACACACACACACAACCAAAACACACCCACGCGCGCGCGCGCCGCGCGCCGCACCACACACACACACACACATATATAGATATATATATATACATGTATCTATCTCTCTCTCTCTCTCTCATCTCTCTATTATATATATATATATATTATATATATATATATATATACCCATGAAATATGGTTAGCAAGGATCTGTGTTGTTTATCAGTTTGAATTAACGCATACACTCACTCACACACACGCGCGCGCGCGCGCGTGCACTGTCTGATATGCGACAGAAATTGATTTTCTTGAGGAAACTACCAATGACCATAAACACAGGCCGAGACTTCAGGCCATTAAACATAACTGTATTCTGATCCATTTTTTTATGTAAGCCTTTGACTCCAGCGCCTTGTCCATCAGCATCCTGCATTGTCAACCACACTAACAAAGCAAAAACTGAACCCTTTCACTTCCTCAGGAAGCTGGTGGATAGGGTGAGGGAGTCAAAAGGTTAAGTTTTTGCAGTTGGTTGATATGATGCAGGAGTCAAAGGGTTAATCCCTGACTTAGAAACTCGAATTTGAACGACATAAACATTGTATAAGGCCAGTTTGGCATAGAAGGAGAGCTCACACCTACCAGCGTGGCTGCCTGCCTGAGTTCAAGCCTGCCTCAACAAGCATGTGTATTGTCAGTCCGTTAGACTGTGAATGGGTACGTGACCCTGTTCTGCGTGGAGGAAGGTAAAGCAGTGAAGGAGAGGAGTTGGAAACCACCACCACCCTGCAAAGCTGACCCGAGAGTAGTGAGATCTTAACCATCTCATTGTCTAACATCGTTAGGATTATTGGACAATTTGTATCTCTTTGTCTTACGCCTCGTTCTTATAAATAGTATGCTTTAGAGACAGCTTTCAGTGAATGTATGTTTCATCTGTATTTTATGCTAGGTTTGTTTTCTTTTCTTTACTTTTCTTTTCTTTTTTCTTTTCTTTTCTTTTCTTTTTTACTGAATGTATGTATCCAGTTTGCAATTAATTTGCTGCTGACTTGACTAATATGGCAATTTACGGTATGTTTGATTTGTACCTTTCCCCAGCAAATGCTTTGATATTTTAGGCGAATGACATCCATGCAGATACAATTTTGATATCCTTAAATCATCGTCAGTGAACTGCGTGTGTGTGTGTGTATGTGTGTGTGTGGTGTGGTGTGTGTGTGTGTGTGTGTGTGTGTGTGTGTGTTATCGTGAACTTTTCTGTATATAACTTAAGAAATCCACACTTGTGTAGTAAGACTGGAGTTATGGATTTTTTTGTTGTTGTTTTGTTTTGTTTTCTCTCCTTTTTCTTTGTTTTGTCTTTTTAGTATTTGTATATTTGTTAATTTTGTTGTCACTGCTTATTCATTCGTTGTTTTCTTTCTTCAATCAATCTACTTTTGCATTATTTTCACAGATATTTACACAGGTGATTTTTTTTCCTTTAACAAATCATCGATTTTCTCTCGAAATCTTTTGACATACAAACGCTTCTAGACTATATGATAAATTTTGTCTTTTCTTTCCAAACACAAGTCCCAATAAAATATATTTACAAGTCCAATTTCGTTTAAATGACAGTGATTTTCAGAAAATCATGTATAGTACCTATTTGTAATCATTTTGATTTAAATCACGCATTTTATATATTTTCATTAATTTCTTTTCCCGTGGAATGTTTGTTCCAAGTTTTTCTAACAATTTATAACAAAAACTGGGAATGTACCTTTTCATGTATTAGAGTACCATAGTATAGTCCTGATCTTTTGGCATGGAGTTGATTGTTTTAGTGCTATAGAAATGTTCTGTGCTTATCCAAGTGGAATGTGCTATTATATTTGCTGCATGTATTTCTCTGTGGACATTTTGTGTTTATTAGAAAACTGAATTGACATTAACTTCGTATTTTCTATTAAATTCTTCATGAGTCATGAAAGAGTCATTGTTATTATTTAGGAAATGATCAACACACTTAACTCCCTTCTCAATTCATTTGATATGCTTAATCACATTAATCCCCGCTTTGTTTATATATATATAAAATACACAATCAGTTCTGAGAGTCAGTATGTCCCATATTTCCGCAGAAGTTACTGATTGCCCGAAATGCATGTTTCTAAAAATAGTTACTGTTAACTTTAAATCATACTTTGCATTTTTTGTTAAAAAAAAAGGGATAGATTTCATTGAAATGCTTTCCATTTGTGTTTTATGGTTTTAACTTTTCTTAGTCAAAACAGTT
This sequence comes from Monoplex corrugatus, assembly GCA_030674185.1. Taxonomy (NCBI): domain Eukaryota; kingdom Metazoa; phylum Mollusca; class Gastropoda; order Littorinimorpha; family Ranellidae; genus Monoplex; species Monoplex corrugatus. The sequence continues at coordinate 33,456,572 of CM060307.1, read as the reverse complement.
TCATAGCTTCAATCTACATTTTCTTTCAATTCAACTATGCATGATTGTCTTTCTGTGAATTCTATTTTGTTTACCATTCCAGATGGATGAAAAGCACACCATTGAAACTACTGACAAATTCATAAGGAGAATCTGGGAGAAAAATCTACGGACGAATTAATTTTAAAAAGATCACAGCTTTTAGCACCGCCACTTTTCCTAGTGGATTTATATTTGTTTGGATCCCAATTTAGAGCGAAGCTTTTGCTCCTGATAATTTTCAGTATGATCGATTTATTCGTATCCTTTTTGCGTCGTGGGTCATATATTCCAGTTTATATTCAATTGTTGCATGTATTTAATGTTATAGCATTTGTTTTTTACTCCTTTCCAAACTGCGAGTGTTTTTCAGCATTCATGAAAAGCCCTGACGTATTATCAAATTTTGACATGAGATAATCATATTTATCATTATATTATCTCCATTATTCATCATTTTGGCGTCATCTTCAAACTAAGGTATTTTGACTTCTTTGTTATTGTTCATAAAGTTCCTTTTTTTTCTGATTTTTTCCTTGTACGAGTTTTAAATCAATCCTTTGGTTATTGAGAACTTCCAGCAACCCAGTAAGAGGGACATGACCTGTATACAAAAACTGATATACCTATGGAATACGTAACAAAAACTGGAGGCCCATCTCGTAACTAAGTGAATGATATAACCTTTTTACTGCATGCATTGGCATATTCAGCTTTGAAGAATTATGATTAGTCTATTTTATAATTGGAAATATAAGAATGACGACAATTCTTCAAAGCTGAATCTGTAAAGATCAGACAAGCTTTGTTCCAAACAGTTATCTAGAAGGAACATGAGAGTAGCCAATGATTTAATCAGTTACTTGGATGTGAAAACAAATACCTGCAGCTGGGCTCTTTCTTAGTTTCATCATCATCAGGTGCCTTGCCTTGCTTTCTTAGTTTAGACATTGAAAAAGCTTTTTACTCTCAATAATTGCGTTTTTTTAAGCTTTGAAAGCAAACAGGCATGATGTAAATGGATAGAAACGTTCTATAAAAACAGAAAATCAAAGAGATCGTTAAGGGTCAGACCTGGAAGTGGTTGGATGCAGAAAAAGATGATCTTTCTCGTACTTATTTGTATCATGTGTTGAAATGTTAACAGTTACAATAAATGTGATTGTAGTCGTGATGACAAATAGAGAGCGTTTACCCCTTGTTCTTTTTTGTGATGACCTGAGACAGATTTTTATTTAAAAACGAGTTATCTTGTCTGTGTTATTTTTCGTCAACTGTTTTGTTAAAGTTTTGTCAATTGACATCACATTGAATGATTTTTCACTGAATATACTCAATGTTGGTACATTCTCATCATCTTTGTCGACGTCATCATCATCATCATCATCATCATTATTATGCGTGTGCGGACTTACACACACACGCACACACACATACACTCGCGTGCACACGTGTACAAACCAACTACGCACCTACACACCAGAAAAAAACGTGATGAAAAAGTATGTCAGATAATATGAATAATCTTTAGTAAATCGAAGCAGTTAACCAAAATTGATTTGTTGTTTTGTTGTTGTTGTTGTTGTTGTTGTTATTGGTGTTGTTATTGTTGTTGTTGCTGTTTAGTCCGGCTTTTGAATGGTGGCGGTGATTGTATGTGCCGGTGCGTGTACGTGTGTACGTTATTTACACTGTAGTGATCAAATCTTTAACGCCTGCGAAGTTTTGTTTTTGTCGTTAATGTGTGTATGCATTATTCATGCACATAGCAGGAAACTGAATGCAATTTAATGCTTCTCTAAGACCTAACTGCTGTTTCTTCACATTGGTCAGTGTGGCTATCATCTTCATCATTATCGTCGCCATCAGTGTTGATCATTCCTTGCTAAACTACCTTGACGTATGAGAGTGCGTTGTTTCCCAGTGAGTTCATTCAGTCATTGTGTGTGCTGTGTCAGTGATACTCTTATGGACTCGCATCCTATGGATGTGATGTGGAGAGTTAGCTTTTTAGAGTTTGTTAAAGAGCTCTTGCAATACAGCTATGGATTCAGTTTCTGATGTCTCAAGTTTAGCCCCCCCCCCCCCCCCCCGCCCACACACACACACACACACACACACACACACACACACACACACAAAGCTTGCTTACTCGTTGCCCATCTTAATGTTCCAGTCATTCTTGTGGTGTCAGCTTACTGGGTCAAAGATCCTGGTTACCCCCCCCCCCCCCCCCCCACTCTTCTGTCTTGGGCCTTGTCAAGGCAAAGAGTTTTGTGCAAGCTCAAGGAGTCTTCCATATTACAGACTTGGTGAAGTGCGTATGGAATTTTCCGAATTATTGATTCCCTTTAGAATCGGCTGTAAACTCCAAACTTGAGAGGGATTCATCGAACCGGGAATATTTCATATATGCTCACCGGCCATGTCTGCCAGCAGTCACCTGACAGACTCCTTGATCTTACGCAAAACACTATGCACTGGAAAGGTCTTGTGATTAGGAGGTGGGGGGAGAACGGGACTTATGAAGCAGGTAGACACCACATGAAAGATTAGAGCATTAAGATGGTCAGTGTTTATAGATTGGACTCAAAACATCAGATCTTGAGTCCACGGCTCTATCAGCATACCAGCCCACAATGACACATGGATAGAGACACTAACACTGACAGAGGTTACGTTGCCAGCCCAACGGTCCACACACAACTGGGGTTGGGGGAATGGGAAAGACGAGAGCCCATATACCACTGGGAGTATGGAAGCGGGGAGAAGAAGAGAGAGAGGAGAGGGCTGTAGTTGTTGATTTTGTTCAACAGTACGTTTTTTTTTTTAACAACAACATTGTGTCTGTGTCTTTCC
>CM060307.1:33423695-33451195 GCA_030674185.1 Monoplex corrugatus | reverse complement strand
ATATTGGAGAGAGATTTTATTTCCCATATCCCTCCCCTTAAAAACCAATAAGCCTTCTTCCCTTTCTGAAGTCCTGACAAAAACAACAACAACAAATGTTGGCACAGTTTGTGTGTGTGGCGCGCGCGCGCGCGCGCGTGTGTGTGTGTGTGTGTGTGTGTGTGTGTGTGTGTTGCCTAACTATGAGGGTTCATGTGTTAATCTTACAACTAGTGTAGATGAATGCCACATATTTATATTTTCACTTTGATTAGAATAACATGTGAATGATGCAGCTGTGGTAGCAAGCTTGAGATGGAAATACACAGATGGAAAGGAGTAGATAGAGAAAACAGTTTGTCTAAGTTTTGTGATGAAAATGCCTTGGGTGTTAAGTTTCAGTTCATTTTTTCAGTACCCAACATTCAGTGATGACCAACTGAAGTTTTTTCCGCAAAAATATATATCAGTTCAATAAATCAACGCTTTTACTTTGTAACTTCGTATCTGGAATAGAAAACATTGAGTGTAGCAAAATGTATTAAATTTTGTGAAATTGGATGGCTGATTTGAACATTTGGGTATTCTATCGTTAGACAAGTTTGCACCTACTTCTTTCCGTTAGACTGTTGCAGATTGATTAGTTGGATTTTTATCTGTTAGTTGTTATCATTCATACACCCCTTGACATTAGAAGACCTAATAAACTGCTAACTTTCAAAACAAAATGTGTAGACGAAATTTAGTACCCATGGATATAGTTATTTTGACGGACGGCCTGAAAGGTCCACACATAGTCCAGAAATGTATCGACATGTTCTTGTTCTCTTTCATGCCCCAGATGGTCTTCCTCTTAGATGCCCTCTCTGTTCCCTAGACTCTGGAGAATTACAAGCTCCCCCACCTGACCAAGTTCTTTCATCAAGTCAGAAGAGTAGTCCAGTGGATCCCAATTTATCGTGGGATGCCAAGAAATGAAACGGTAAATGAGATCGCAAGGAGAGGAGCCCAGGAAAACCAACCAGACAACAGCGTCAGTTACAGCGGAAAGACTAACACAATCAGATCACTCCTTAAGTCACGGGCAGAAAGAGTTAATTACCACATTCTGTCCATAAAGTAGTAAGTAATCTTTATGAGGCTCCCGCTCTGACTATAACCGGATCAACTTCCATATCAACCGCCTTCACTAACCTAACTTGTCCCTGTGGTGAAGAGGACCAGACAGTAGAACACGTACTGCTGCCATGCCGCTTGTATCAAATGGGGTGACCAGAGACATGCTGACAAAAAACTCCTCTAACCACCAAGCTCCATGGCAACCGGAAGGAAATGAGAATAAAACGGCAGATGTGAGTGCATCATATATAGATATAATAGATGGTGAGCGAAAGAAGAATGGCTGAGGTGCCACAGCTTTCTGAATTTATCTCTGAATTCTGTGTCTGTATGTAATTCTAACTGAATCATGACAGGCGTGATAGTCAATGGGTTAAGTCTTCAGACTCCCAACCGGAAGATCTGGTTTGTCCTGCCTAGTGGGTAAAGGAAGGAGATTATCCCCATCTCCAAAGTCAACGTCTGTGCAGACCCATTAGGACCTAAATCTATTGCGTATGTACACGCACGTAAAACATCAAACATGCACTTTAAGATTGTTTCAATCATGCCTGGATCCGCTGGCATGAAAACATGAAAACAACGAAGACTGGAGTATGCAGAGTTTACAGCAACAGACCGAATCCGCAGATTGAAAACAACGTGTATACACATATCCGAGAACAATCGGAACGCCAGGGAACGTATAAAAAACGAAAAGAATTTTTTCTTATCTTTTTTTTTTTATCTGCGTTGCCTTGTGTCTTTTCTGTTTATCTCATGTTGCTTTGCTCATCTCTTACTTCTGCCTGCCGGTCCATTTGTCTACATGTTTTCTTCTCTCAGCTCATCGTCTTTGGGTCAGCTCAACAGTGATTCCAACATTGTTTTCTTCCGTTCGCCATCTACGTGGTCAGACCACATCTGCCGATGACAGTGGCCGTTTTCTCCAGTTCCTGCCGGCTGCCATGGAGCTTAGTGATCAGAGAAGTTGTAGTCGGCCATGTCTCCTGTACTTGATGGAAACAACATGGCTGTTATATATGTTTAGGTGTCTAGTTCTTTCGATTGCAGGGGCAGATTGATGAATGCGTCTGTTTGATCTTGCGGTTCATGTGTGCATTGAGCCTGTTGTGACCAGTACGGACCTCGATCTGGATCACTTGCTGCTCTCTGGACAGATGGGGGTAGTTACCCTCTTCTGTGTGTGACTTACGGAGTGATTTGATGATGCTCCTCTTCTCGGTTGTCTGGTTGGTCTTCCTGGACTCTTGTTTTTGCCAACTCATCAGTCCCCTCGTTCTGTGATGTCTCACTCGATGGGGATTTCTTCTGGTTCTTCACATTTGCTGGAAGTCCTCGATCACCTTGGTATTTTTCCTCTATAATTCGCACAGACGAGCGTATTACAAAATCTAGCCGATCGAAATCAATCATGTGTGTGTATCTTTCAGCTGTTAACCGTCAGTTGCCTTGAGATTGATCAATTCCTGTGTTCAGTATTGTGCAGAATGTGTTTTGTGTTTGGAAAATGGATAGTTTTAGTATGGCTTGACCATCTGGTTCAGTTGTACATTGCTTAAGAAAAGAAATTTCGTAAGTATGGTATGACCTTTAGGAACTTCATGCATTTGCTTTTGTTAGTATGGCGTCATCATTTCGTACAATTGTATGGTCTACATTTATGATTATACTGTTTTGCTTAAAAAATCATTAATGTTGGGGAACCATGGTATTGTCTGTTCAATGTGGACAAAATAATGTATTGATATGATTATTTTTTTCTTATCCAACGGAATAATTTTCAGTTTTTCATCCATGATAGTGATAATTATTCAACTTTTCTTCAGTTCACGTGTATATTTTCATTTACATTCAGTTACACAATTTCTACTTTTGATTCTATTTAAGAAAACGAGTTATCCAGTAGTGTTGATTATCTTTCAAATTTCAGTCTTGTTGAAATAAATCGTGAAAAACAATGTTATTGTCTGCTTAAAAAACACTTGATATTTCCGTCGACTGATGATGTTGCTTGTGCATACTGTTACTGTTCTCGATTGATGTTATGATGATAAAAATACGTTTAGTAATTCTGAGTCAGAAACTGCTGCTTTTTTTATGCCTGTCCTTTCTGTGGTTGACTGGTTAGGGTTGCTTGACTGGTTGAAATTGTCTCGCCCTAATTATTTATGCATACCTACCTAATTAACAGTCTTGTACATCTATCCATCTATTTATATATTTGCATATATGTGTGTATATATATATATATGTATATGCATATGTAAATATGTATATATATATATGTATGTATGTATGTATGTATATATATATATATTAACTAGGTACACCTGTCTACCTGTCTGCCTGTATGTTTTTGTCAGTCTATGTATCTGTTTTTGTCACTCCGTCTGTATTTTACTTATTCGTTGAAGATCGTAGTTTTTGTTTTATTTGTTCACCACTATGGTTGGTGACAGGTTGGGGTGGAGTGCATATGGAATTGCCCGAGTGCGATGAATCCGTTTTGAGCAAACGATAAACTTAATCACGATATGTCATGTTTATGGCCGAGGGTAGGGTTGAGGGAGGGTTGGGGCTTTTCCAGCTTTCGGGCGCTACGCTTGATTTTGTTAATTAAACGCCTGTTTGGTTGATGCACGTATTCCTTCGGTGACAAATTAGAAGAAATTTCACTGTCTGTGGAAAATGTTCTAATCATGGTCTTTCCTACGTATACTGAAAAGTCGATATTGATTTGGTTGTGATAATTATAGATGGGCGTATCCGTGTGTGTATCGTGTATGTAATTGTCATATAATTGTCAAATATATTATGTACAGTGCTCGTTGGGGGTGTTTGGAAATATTGTTGCAGTAAGTATACGATTGTTACGCTGATTTGTTTTTTCAATAAAAAAACAGAATCTGTTGAAGTGGCTTCTGAGTCGGTGATGGAGATGGAGGAAAAGAGGAAGTGTATGTGTATGTGTGTGTGGTGTGTGTGTGTGTGTGTGTGTGTGTGTGTGTGTGTGTGTGTGTGTGTGCGTGCGTGTGTGTGTGTGTGTGTGTGTGTCTGTCTGTCTGTCTGTCTGTCTGTCTGAGAACTGTGAACTCGGAATGCTTTAGTATACATCAGCCTTTGGCCACAATACTCCCAGTGAAAGGTGGTGGGAAGGTTGGGGTCACATGCGTAGTTCATATTGTATCTCAGTTTTGGAAAGACAAAAAACAAGGGCAAACCTATATCACTTTATCCAGTAGTAAAAAAAAAAAAAAAACAACTCTGGGGATAGCCGGACAGCAGAAGGTCCTCGGAGGGCAAACCCCCGTCAAGCAAGTGTTTCGGTCCTTAACTCCTGACACTCTAAGGGGGTCGAGGCGCATTCAGTTCATGACTTCTGGATGACCCTCTGCTGTCCGCCAGTTCTTTCTTCAAGCAATAATATCATCCAATCGCAAAATGGGGATCGCGTCACATGCATATATAATTATATATATATATATATGTATATATATATATCTATATATATATATATATATATATATATACATATATATATATATATACATATGTATCTGTGTGTGTATGTGTGTGGTGTGTGTGTGTGTGTGTGTGTGTGCGTGCGCGCGCGCGCGTGTGTTTGTACATGTACATAGATAAAGACAGAAGAAAAATATACGAATGTGCTTGACAGACAGAAAGACAGACCCTACATAAATTAAAAGAAAAGCATATTCAATGTATATCACCTTTTAGTTACCAGAGCAACCCAAACGCTAGTTGCCCTGGAAGATTATTTTATATAAATCTATAAAAGAAAATAATTAAAACATTCAAAATCATAACTGTTTGAGTTACCAGAGTAACTACAGGGTAGTAGTCCAGGTATAATCTTTTACACATAAGAATAGAAAATGAATATCTAAATAGATATAAGAATAAATCAGATATTCTATTACGTCTTTGCGTTTTCATGCACAGACTGAGTAGCATCGGCACCATTTTACAAGTTGGAAAATTTTTGAATAGCAGCAGGCTGCGGTGAGATCATATATGTATATATGTATGTGTGTGTGTTTGTGTTTGTGTGTGTGTGTGTGTGTGTGTGTGTGTGTGTGTGTGTGTGTGTGTGTGTGTGTGTGTGTGTGTGTATAGATAGATAGATAGACAGACAGACAGACAGACAGATAGATAGATAGATAGATAGATAGATAGATAGATAGATAGATAGATAGATAGATAGAAGGCTTTTCAGGTTTGTTTCTGTTTTGGGAGGACTTAGCAACAAGTATATTTGACCAGCTTTTGAACTAGAGAGAGAGAGAGAGAGAGAGAGAGAGAGAGAGAGAGAGAGAGAGAGAGAGAGAGAGAGAGAGAGAGAGAGAGAGAGAGAGCACAAACAATAGAATAAAAAACCTCACGGACTAATGTGTGTGTGGGTAACCGCTATTTCAACAAAACTAAAGCAACAACTTTATGACCATTGTTTTGTGAAATTAATAAAGCAACAACAACACAAAGAAAACGGACACAGGGCAGATCATACAGATGACACAAACAAACAAACAAACAAACAAACAAGCGAACAAAACCCGTCATCTCCAGTATGGCATGTGAGGATGATGGTCCTGCTGCCTTGGCCACTACTTCTCAACTATCGATACCTGCGTCAATATTTTATTAAAATTCATTTTTACTACTTCTTTGACATAGTATATCATGGTTCATTTGTTTTCACCATATCTTTAGAGTTGGTGTTTCGCCCCTTTCCTTTTTGTTTTTAATTTTTCCTTTACATTCCCCCCCATTGTTTCTATGTTAGTTGTTGTTGTTATTATTATTATTATTATTATTATCATCATCATCATCATCATCATCATTATTATCATTATTGTTGTTATTGTTGTTGTTACTGTCGTTGTTGTTGTTGTCATCATGATTATTATGATGGGGTTTTTTTTTTTTATATTACCACTACTATTACTGCATTATTAGCGTGGAAAACAGGAGGTAGCTCTGACAAACTCTAACCGAAGTATGGGACCATTTTCTAATAGCACCCAGGGTAAGTGCCGCAGTGGTCGCTTTGGAGTATAGTTACTGGATGGTGTTGAGTAGTTTTGTTTGATGTTAAATTTCTTTTTTGTGACCCACAATTTCTCTTGCCAGACTCTGCCAAACACCTTCTTGAAATCTATGAAGACATCGTAGGACACCCCCTGGTGCTGTAGATGTTTTTCGCAAAGGGTACGTAGGTACAAGATCTGTTCCATGGTACTGAATCTAATCAGAACAATTTTGAACATTGGGTCTGGCTGATCAAAGAGATAGTATGACAGTTCTAGTAGTGTTTATATTTATTCTGTTGATCAAGATTTATCCAACGTTAGAGGGACATAACCCAGTGTGCATCTCTGAAACGAAAGCCGTTGTGGTTTTACTCCCGCTGTCACTTATTGACAATACCCACGAACACAACAAAGCATAACTTAATCTTGTACGCTTATTCAGCTATGATCAAAGACAAAAGAATAACAATAACCGCAACTTCATAAAAGGATTAGTATTATAAAATGTAATGCTGGTGATGATGATATTCAAAATGCCGGTCTGATATCATGTCGCCAAATATAGGCCTACCGCACTTTCTCTTTCAATTTCACGAGAGTGCATTCCCTTGCCGAGATACGTTCTCGTTGCCACGAGAAACTGCAATTTCCGGTTTTACAGCAGTCAAGAATGTTGTAAACAAATTCATTTCTTACCGAGCCGTTATGGTACAACTCTTGACAAAACACTGACACGAAAGCCAATTTATATTATTGTTACTTCTAACATTGCAGTTGTCCCGAGGTAACCTGCTCTCTGGAGAAAAAATAATTTCTTCGAACCTTGCTGTCGTCACAGATTGTGTACTCCGTGATAAGTTCCTGTAAACAATTTCGAAGAGCTTTATCAAAGTTTATGGAGGCTTGGGCCTTGGGGATGTGAATGGTGAAAATTTGCGCCTCTCGGTCCAGTGGCACTCAGCAGCATTGGCAGAGAGGAGAGCCTCGACTCAGGCTAGTCTGGGAAGATGTCGGACTCAGAGGAAGAAGCGCCAGATCGTCAGTTAAAGCTGATAGTCATGGGCGACGGATCATCTGGCAAGGTGTGTCTTGATTTTACTTTCTGCCCACCCCACCCCTTCTCTTTCAAATCTTGTATAGTATATACATTCACACAAACAGTGAGACACTCCCCCCTCCCCCCCCCCCCCCCCCCCCCGTCACACACATACATGCACACGCACACATACACACACATGAGTTTCTTGATCTTTATTTCTTAATATGTTGTAGAAATCACAAGTGGTATAAATGGAATGCAGAAGGACACATATGTTTGGCAATGTTAGTATATACCCAGCATTAATAACATCTAGTTTTTGTTCATCTTGTACCTGACAATTCACACTTTTACTAGTTTTAGACTTGTCATAAATGTCCAGAACTGAAAATTATAACACAATTTTAAAATAGGCTCACAAGCCAGCTGTAGAAATTAGAAACTATAAGTTAGATAGGACATGAAGATTTGACTATGCAGGTTTTGTATGCAGGCTTATGGCCATCATTATCATAATGATGATTTTAATGATAATAATGACGGTGCATCACCTGGCAAGAGCCCAAAGTGCCGGAAGAAGTGTAGGCCTAAGTGATAGAGATGGCCATAGGAACAGCAAATACTTTTCAGCCATATAGGTGTGACAAACCACAAAACATGATGTTTAAAAAACATTCTTATGATCTCATATCAATTACTTCTCCTTGTCACTCATCTCATTAGCTAAGCACTCTTTTTAGCTTTATTTCTCATATTTATTTATTAATGTTCCTACTTTGTTTTGTTTTGTTTTTTACTGTAACATGAGTGTGAAGTGGTTCATGATGAACTTGCCCTTACTTCCACTAGTTCCAGTAGCATTGAATGAACTTTGTCCACATTAAATATTCAGCTTCAGGCAGTCCCTGTAAATCTGGTCTTTCGACTTTTATTTTTGAATTGTAATCTGTGTATATGTGTATGTGTTATGTGTATGAGTATGACTGTGTGTATCATTGTATGTATGTTCTGTGTTTGTGTGTGTGTGTTTGTGTGTGTGTGTGTGTGTGTGTGTGTGTGTGTGTGTGTGTGTGTGTGTGTGTGTGTGTGATCTGGATTGATGGGATTCAAACCTACAATCTACCTGTCATGACATAAATTGAATTTCTGGACATTCTGAACAACAAACATGGGAAACATGAGATGTGGGTCAAATATCATCACAAATCATAACCTAAGTCTCTAGCTGAAGGTATTCATGAATACAATGTTGACACTGCCAACATGTACAGAAGGGTTCATATTAGTATTATCCACCCATACCTGACCACTCAAACAACAAAAACTCTGTCTGTGCCTTTGTCTTGTCAAAATTAGAGTATTGCAGTTCTCTCATTCTGGCTGCCCATTCTCATCAAATAACAGAAATTTAAGAATTCTGCTGCAAAACTCTTATCTCATGTTTCTGGTTACTAGCCTTAATATAATGGCAAAAAACAAATTTTTGTAGAATATTTAGCAGAATACTGCTTATTTGCTGTGACTCAGGATTCAAGACTGCTCAGCCTCAAGTGTAAATTGAGTTTATTTCTATAACCTTTAACTTTTTCGTACAGGTGCACATAGAACTATAATTTTCATTTAAGCATGCCACTGACTTTCAGTACTCACTTCAATTTGATTACTCAGTTTTCATGAAAAATAGGAACAGGTTGTTCATATTGGCTGCATGAAATTAAAAGAAATTTAACAACAGTTTTGCAACAGTTTTGATTCTTTATTGTGCAGACTTCACTGTGCATGCGTTACTCTCAAGAACAGTTCAAGAAACAGTATGGGCAGACAGTTGGTCTTGACTTCTACTTGAAGAGGATCATCTTACCAGGTAACAGTGTGTGTGTGTGTGTGTTGTGTGTGTGTGTGTGTGTGTGTGTGTGTGTGTGTGTGTGTGTGTGTGTGTGTGGGTGTGTGTGTGTGGTGTGTGCACGCGCGTTTGAGTCATTAATGCAGTGTAGGCTTAGACAGAGAATCTGCCAGAATGGCATGTGGGTAGTGTCCTTTCAATTTGAATTGTGGAAATTTTATGAAAGGAAAATGGATGGATTTTGTAAGTAAAAAAAGATTCCATTTATTAAAAAGTGGAATGTGTTTTACATACTGGGTGGTGAGAATAATTATATTTTTGCTGGCATTGTAGTCTTGATGTTTGCATTTGTTTGGCTTTCAGGTGTAGGGAAATAGAGATATATGTGAAAGCAATTTTAGGTAGTTTAGGCCAATTTTTATACATGCGTTAGTGTCCTTAGTTATGTTTAAATTTGTATTCAGGTATGTTTTTTCAATGCCTTGTGTGGTAAGTTGGATGGAGTGGTTAAAGCCAGAGGCCTATCCTTAGATTATATGTGTGAATGCATTGATATATGTACTTAATTTTCTTTTTCTGTTTTCCTGTTGAAGTATTGTGTACGTATTGAAATAGTTATAGCCCTGATATGGCTCTGCACAGTCTGCTGGGCTGTAAACAAAAATAACAATAACACTGTCAGTTGTTACCATGTTGAACTTGTCAAATATGGTGAGAAGAACCAGTAATGCCAGGCTAACATGCTGTACTTTTTAATCTGATCAACAAACCAACATACCAGGCTTAAATTGAAAGGAATTAACATGATGGTCGAAGCAGCTCTAACTCTCTATTTTTTCTTTGAAAGAAAAACAAAAACAACAACAATAAAAAACCTTCTTTTCCAATTACATCTCTAGAAAGAGATGATTGTGAACAAATATGTGTACATGAATATGTGTGAGTGTGTGATAGTAAGAGAGAGAGAGAGAGCGAGTGTGTGTGTGTGTGTGTGTGTGTGTGTGTGTGTGTGTGTGTGTGTGTTGTAAGAGGGGGAGAGGAAGAGAGAGGGGGAAGGGAGGGAGAGAGAGACAGAGAGAAGAGAGAATAGAGAATCTGGGTCATAATGTTTGAAGTTTCTAGTCTAAGTTGGGTTTTTTTATATATCTTTTTCTGTCATTACATTGGATACTGTTGATAATGTGCTGTTATGGTTGTTCTGTTTAGTATGTTGTTATGGTTATTCTGCTTAATCAGTTAATGACACTAGATGTTGTTAACTTGACAGGTTCAACACATGTTGCCCTGGAAATCTGGGACATAGGTGGTCAGACCATTGGCAGCACTATGCTGTCCAACTACATCTATGGTGCTCACGTGAGTTTCTTGCTTTTTTATGGTTTCTGTTTTTGTTATATTGATTTCAGGTGTCCATGGTCCTTGTATTTTATCTAAATGATGTTACAGTCATGATAAACTATCAGGAAATACTGGTTAGTATTTATTTTTTAATGGAGTCCTAATGATAAGACAGATTGGCTCTTACTGTCTTAGGTAGTCAATGTGACTGTGTATATTTTGTTTGCAATTTCTGAGTTGTAGATCTTTTTTCCATTGCACTCTTGTTTTTCAACAATACAATCGTCACAGTTAACAACTTTTCCATCTCGGGTTAAACATCTGTCATTTCATAATCCACAAACAAAAAAATGTTTTATTGAAAAAAATGAAAGGAAAGTTTCATGGTTTTGGTAGTGTTTATTATTTCTTTCTGATTTTTTTTTTAATGCTGTTTACAGTTTTTAAACACTTATAGTTACTGCTTTTGTGGTTTTTACCTTTGGCAATGAACAGAATTTTGCTTTTCTTCAACAAGCTGTTAAAGTCCATTTCTACATTGAAGAATTGGCCACCAAATTGCATCAGATGGTGCATTTTTCTCCCAGCCTCTGAGGAAACAGCCCCCAAACAGGGATTGCCATTGCTTCTCACCAAGGTCTAGATTACCCCAGAGCAAGACTTGCTTTTCTTGTTTTTATATCTCGAGTCTCACTTGTAATCATCATGATTATTTATAGAGCAGCGACAAAAGTTGTACATGTAAGCCTCACAAAAAATAAAAAAAGAGTAAGTAAACATGTTAAAATGTTTTGGTCTGTCTGTGACTTTTTCAGTGACCTTCAGGTTTCCTTATAAGATGGCGTTGCAATGCTGGGGTGATTCCATATGTGCAGTTACCTCAATGATGTCATACAAAGATCTACATTTATCATACTTATTCATAGCTAACTTAAGTTATAAAGAAAAGAAAGTTCATTGCAAGAGGACCATAACAAAAACAAAAACAAAACAACATGGCATTTGCCATAAGCTTGTGCATTTTTAAAGTCTTGAGATTCTACTAAACCTGTGATGTCTGCGGGGTTTTTGCTGTTGCTTTTTGTTTACCATTTGATCATATTTATATATATGATTGCATACAGGGAGTGCTGCTCGTCTATGACATTACAAACTACTCCAGTTTTGAGAACCTGGAGGACTGGTACAACGCTGTGAAGAAAGTATGTGCTGGTGGGCGCTTGCCTCATATAGCACTGCTGGGCAATAAATGTGAGTAGTACTCTTATCTCTATGGCTGCTGCTTTACTATACTTCTGTCATGGAAATTTTCTGAGTGGTTTCATTTTTTTTCCTTCAGTTTTTGAGCGCTGGTCTGCCAAATGCTGCCTATCATTCAGATTATTTTGACTAAAAATGCAGAAGTTGCAGCTGTGTCAATTGTAATTCATAAACTGTGGAGTGCTGCATGCATTTGATATTTCATTTAGACTAGAGGATATCCAAAATTCAAAACTAGAGAACTTTTTCGTCTGTACAGATATTCGATGTGCTCTCACAGTCAGACAAACATAAATGGTGGTCCAGTTGGTGTTGTAGTCGCATGTGCTTTCACAGTCTGACAAACTAATGGTGTCAGTTGGTTGTAGTATTCGCATGTGCTTTCACAGTCATGACAAAACAATAAATGGTGTCTGGTTATGTATTCCAGTGCTCACAGTATGACAACAATAATGGTGTCCAGTTGGTATGTATTAGTCGCATGTGCTTTCCGTCATGACAACAATAATGTGGTCCATTGGGTATGTGTAGTTCGCATGTGTCTCACAGTCTGACAAAATAATGGGGGTCCGTTGGTAGTTGTAGTCGCTGTGCTTCACGTCTGACAAACAATAAAGGTGGCTTTGGTATTGTTTGTGTATATGGTGTGTATGTGTGTTTGTGGTGTCGTCGTCTCGCTTTTTGTTGTGTAAATTTGACATATCCTCAGCATATGAGCATTTGTATGATCATGCGTGCTCTGTTTATGCATCAGCATGTATGTGGTTTTGGATTCACATGCATCTTCATGTCTGTTAATTTCCTCTCTCTCTCTCTCTCTCTCTCTCTCTCTCTCTCTCTCTCTCTCTCTCTCTCTCTCTCTCTCCTCTCTCTCTCTCTCTCTCTCTCTCTCTCTCTCTCTCTCTCTCTCTCTCTCTCTCTCTCTCTCTCTCTCTCTCACACTCTTTTGAAATGAGACGGTTGAGAAATCATGACATACATGCTATTGTTCTCTTACACAGCTGACTTGGAACACATGCGAACAGTGAAACAGGACAAGCATCAGAAGTTTGCCCAGGAACATGGAATGAGCAGTTACTTTGTCTCTGCCAAGACCGGGGACTCTGTGAGTTGTTTTGGTTTCTTATTTTGGACTTTATGATTGAATGATCATCAGATTTATTCAAATTTTGTTTCAGACCTATTTTTTGGTACATTTCATAGATCAATGTTCTTAATATAATGCATTTATATGTCAGCCAAACATGTATAATGATAACAACAGTCTTGTATAGTGTTATTCTTAAAACTCATTTGGACTCACTGCGCATAATCACATGAGTTTTAGCTCAATAAGTATACATTGACAACCAAATGAAGATGGCAGTACCCATGGAAACTTTTGAAGAAAAGCAATATTTTAACTGTTTTTAAAATAAATCTTTGAATTTTTTTTTTGTAGGTTTTTTTTTATGTGAATTCATGATGGCATCAAGGTGCAACCCTAGTGTCATTGATTTTATGTTTCAGGTGTTAGAAATGTCAGTGATGAATGAAAACAGGTCCATTAGTATCGGAGACTTACTTGATAATCCAGACTTTGTAGCTAACCAAAATTACTATGATCTGAGGGAGGGATGTCCCAGAAGTCCTCTGCATCACCAAGAAGGAGTTTCAATGAATTTTAGCATATGTACGCATATGCATCTTGAAAGGCTGCATACAAAATATGAGCATTGACATTATGACATTATTGACATTTGATATGACATAAGGTTTCAGTATGTCATACCCCCAATTTCTGAGAAAAATAGATAAAAATTCACCATGATATGCAGTCATTTCAGTTTGCCAGAGAAACTAGAGAAACTTACAACAAATTGGAAATAAAAGTTAACTCACCATGGCATACCATCATTTCAGTTTGCCAGCAAAAAAGTCTTCAAGAGAAACTTACAACAGATTGGTGAAAATACACAAGGAGAATGTATTTCTTATTCAGTGGTGAGGAAATGGTATAATGAAAGTTAGTGGGACGTTAAGTGTCTTTCATGATGAGCAATGCAGTGGAAGGTCAAAAACAGCCAGTGACCAGATAAACAGAAGTGTAACCATCTGTGATATTGGTAACTTCCTTGGTATCCCTCATTCAAGTGTTCATTGAAATCTGACCAGTGAATTGCAAACAAAAAAAGTCCCAGCAAGGTGGGTGCCAGAACTTATGACAGAGAATCAGATGTGCACATGATTCTTCCTGTCCCAGAAAAAAAAACCCACAATTTTTTTTAACTGATCCACCCGACCTTATTGACCTATCATTGTCAATGAAACTTGTATCCACCAGTTTACACCAGAGAGTAATAAGCAATCAGAACAATGGAAGCATCTTGATTGTCCACCTCCCAAAGAAGGCAAGGATCACAACTTATACTGACATGGTGTTGGCTACTGTTTTCTGGGATGATGATGAAATATTGCTAGTGGACTATCTTGAAAAGGGTCTAACAATCATTGGAGTGTATTATTCTTCATTGCTATGTCAACTTTGATCATCTGTCTTACAAAAACGCAGAGAAGATTAACACAAAGCATGTCGTTTCGTCAAAACAGCACACTTGCACACGTCATCTGTGCTGTGGCTGCCATTGTGAATGTGTGTTGAAATCATTGATCACCCACCCTATGCCCAGACCTTACCCCCACAGATTACCGCTTGTTCTCAAACTTGAAAAAAATTAATCTGGCTGGGCAGAGATTTGATTGCAACAGTGATGTCATGGATGTCGTCAATGCCTACCTTTAGGTGCTCCCAAAGAAGTTCTTCCGTACTGGCAATGAAGTGCTGCAGCAACATTGGAGAAAGTGTGTGGAGTTGAGCGGGGACTGTGTTGAAATAAAGTGAAAAAATCTGTCACATTCTAATGGAGTATGTTGAAAAATAAAAGTGAAAAATCCTGTCACATCTCCTTCACATGGAGGCTAAGAACTTTTGGGACATTCCTCATACTTTCTTACATGCACCTTGTTTCATACCAGTGATGTTTACTTTTCTGAACTACAGAAACACTAATCATGCACTCCTATACAAAAGAATACTTGCTGTGTTGCATGTGTTCATATTAATCATAATTTTCACTTTTTTTTTAGTATAATTCATGGATTATTACCCTTACCAACAGTTGTTTTCTTTTGTCTCATGCTAATTGCCTGAAAATGTGCATCTACATAGTTTACTGGACTAGATTAATTTACATGATTTTTTAAGACATGTACCCCAAGCTTGGGATCTTTCTGTCCAAGTGCTGATGGTAGTGAAAGTGTTAATATTGTATTTTCTGTATTGATATTTTTGTATTCAGATTTTAGTATGTATAGTGGTGCCATTGAGGTGGTAAAGAAGTACCTATACTAAATGGACCTAAGTAAAAAAATAATACATCTGTTGGCTTAAAAACAGTTTTTGTGAAACCAAAAACCCAAATAGCATTAATGGACCTGACATATAGCAAGTTTAAAAATTGCTTTTTTTACACAGCGCTTGTAGATACACTGATCGTTTAAATGTTTATGATTGATTTTGGTATTGAAACAGATGCTAATCCATTTGAAATTGTCTCATGAAATTCAGAATTTTTAATTATTTTGTTACATGAGTTTTGTCAATAGTGTTGACATTTTTCTGCTGCATAACATGTAATGTGCATAATTTTTGATAAACGTCAACCTGCTTTTGGCACTATCTGTGAAGTTTGTTAGTTCTTTGTCTTTTGATTTTTGTTGTTGTTGTTCAATAAAATGCACACAAAAAATAATTGAAATGTATATTTATCTATATTTTTTGTGTGTTCTGATCTGTGAAATATTTTGCACGTTTATTTTTCCAGGTGAATCTGTGCTTCCAGCGACTGGCGGCAGACATCTTGAGCATCAAACTGACCAAGCCTGAGGTCGAACAGCAGCACCGTGTGGTAAAGGCTGAGGTCATCCATTACAAGAATGACCTCCCGGCTGCCAAACCCTCTCCCGGTGAGACCAAAAGCTCTTTCTGTTCCGTCCAGTAAACAGTTTGCAGCTCTCCGTGTCTGCCTTGAAAATGAAGGAAATGTGAGTCTGTATTTTTGTGGACTGACAGGATGGGGTTGTACAATGTGGGTTGTGAAATATTGAAATGAATGAAATAAAGTATTCTTAAGGTGTATGGACTGATGTTGAAAAACATGTTCTTGCATGTTTATTTTTAATGTGATGGGTTTTGGGAGGGAATGTTTATTCCAAGTTTGTTGAATCATTGTGATCTATTCAGTGACAACCTGCATATATAAATTTTGTCAGCATTTGAAAGGTTCGTTAAACTTCTGATATTTCTATCACCCCTCTCTCTACCTCTTTCTTTCTGTTTCATTTTCTTTTTCTATTTGTCTGTCCTCCTCTCTGTTTCTCTGATTCCAGTGGTGGTTGCAACATTCCTGATAAATCTTGAAAGACTTGCAAAGGATGGTGTAATATTTTATATGAATCTCCACTTTAAACAGTTAGCTTTGGTCCAAAAGAACAGCTGATAGTCTCTGTGATTTTAACTTGATTGTTGAAAATGATTTCCGTTACTGTTGTTGGCATCCGTCCTTTATTTATTGAAGAAAAATTGGTGGAAATGGAGGAGGGGGGTAGAGTCAAGAAATTTGGGGGTGGGGGATTTAGATGTCTGAAAAAAAAAGAAGAAACAATGTGATCATGTTTTTCTCCAAAATCTTTGTGTTTGTAAAATTGTTTTGTAGACTAGGAACATTTGAGTGTTGAAGAATATCATGAACTGTAGTGATCGTGCCATGCGTACACACACATTGTCACACCTTAATATTTGTATTGTAAAAATGGGCACAGAACTCTTCTCCATCAGCATAATCAAAAGGTTTTGTTTGTAGTTTTTTTTTATTGTGTTTACACAGTGAATGTAGCCATAATTTGTTTCTCCATTGTTTGGTTTGTACTTAACCCTCCCTCCATCTTCCCCATTTCCCTTGGCTATCAACCATACACACAAGTCTATACTGAAAAACAAGATTTGCAAGATTAGTGGAGAGAGTGTGTGTATAAGAAAGTGTGTGGGTGTGTGGGTGTTGTTGGTGTGAGTGTGTGTGTGTGTGTGTGTGTGTGTGTGTGTGTGTGTGTGTCTGTCTGTTTTGCTGTGCATTTCCATATATTTGATTTGTTTCTTCACAGTTCTTGCCCAGTGCTTTGAGCATTTAATTCAGTGTTTGTGTAAACACAGATGTGATCTATGGTGATGCGATGAAGTGGAATCACTAGGACTGAAAATCCATATGTCTATCAATGGTATAGCAATAGCAGAAATCATGCAGATGGAAAATTTGTCTGAATCTCAAGAGTTTTTTTCATGCATCATCTTATTGTCCCAGCATTGATTCCATGTTTATTTTTTTCTCTGTTTTCTCATCACACCATGAAACCCAAGTACTTTTCGTTGAACTCTCGGTGCCAGGAAGTCTGTGGAAGCTAGCGATGTCAAGCTACCATGGGGCTATATACCAGAGTAGACCGTGCTGTTGCTGACAAGATTAGAGGAGAGTGTACATTTGAGAATGTGTGAGTGTGTGTTTGTGATTGTGCGGTGATGTTTAACAGTGTCTGATCTGATCCTACATAAATCATTCAGAATACTGCCTTCTAAGCCCTCTTCGAACAACAGTCATTGTTCAGAGCAAGTTTCCCTCTGATAGAAATATTACCACATTCTACAGCAGCCCCCACAAACCACTGATTCCAAAGACTTTGACTTTAACTTACCTCAGCCATCAGAAGAAGAGATGGATTGGGCACACTATCCAAAAAGAGGAGATCAGGATAACATCATCACTACTGCCTTTCATTGGACACCAGAAGTAAGACAAAGTGAGGAAAGCCTAAGAACACCAGGCAGCAAACAACAGAAGGAAACCTGAAGGCCCTTCAACACACTTGGGTACTATAGGGAGGCTGGCCCTGAACTGACATGAGTGGAGAACCTTTGTTGTGACTGTCTATGCTAATAGCATAATGGCGTGATATGTCCTGGTGTCAACCAGGTCCAAGAGATACGCTTGCAATGATTGTCAGAAATTTTGGACATTATGTTCAGGGGCACATCTTCCAAGTGGATGTCCTAGTATTCTCAGTGAACCCCATATCATGCTCAGCTGTGTGAAGGAGTTGGTCAGGGATGAAAAAGCCCTCCATAATTTCTTTGGTCTGATGAGGGTGTAAACCCACAACATCCCAGTCAGTGGCCCATTGTGCCAACCACCTTGCCTCACTGACTGATGATTCATTAATTGATAAGTGACTTAATAAAGTAACATTTAAATTGTATCTAATTTGGAATTTTTTAAGAATTACAAACACATGGTAATATACATGTTGTAATTTCTTCTGTGCTATGTTGATTTATGGGTTTTACAGCTTGAAGGTGAACATTGTATCAGTTGGGTTGTGACACTGTGTGTGATTGTGATGTGATGTTCTGTATTTTTAGTTAGCTTGTGCACGACAATTTATGGACGTAATGTAGCACATGTCAGACTTTGCTTGTGCATGGCGTGACACTAAGTAATGTTGATGACTTTATTAAAAAAAATTGCTGTAGCCGTAGGTGGTTGCTGTGTTTGACATTTTGGAGTATACGCTATGGTGTCCAATACAGTGAGGTTTATTGGAACGGTATGGATGTTACTTATCAGACAAGCTGATGGTGCTTCCCCCCGCTGCCTCCTCTTATCCTTGTCTTTTTTTTTTTTCCTTTAATCTTTTCACTTGCTCACCCTGTCTACTGTCTACTTTTTTTTTTATCCTTTAACCCCCTCATCCTATCTACCAGCATCAGGAATGTGGTGGATAGGGTGAAAGAGGAAAAAGGTTACACCCACCTGATTTTGACTGTCAGGCTGGTAATTTTTGTGCTGATGAACAGCAGTACCATAAACAGATTTCTATCATGATACTTGCAAGTCATCATACTAATTATTGTTATTAATGATCTCTCCTACTTGCAAGTCATCATACTAATCATTTTTATTAATGGTCTCTCCTTTCCCTTAAGACCTCAGTATTCTGATTACATTTATTTGCCATAAGAACCAAAACAAGGCTTCAAGACACTGACTGGTTGTAATAAGTTGACATAATAGATAAGATGTACATGATATAATTTTATGTCCATTTTGTCAGAAAGGGTTTCCATAATTAGAGCTATCCTTAATTTTGGAAAGTGCCAGTGGCGTGAAATTCTGAAAATGTTGTCATGTGCTGTCTGGTATGAATTTTTTTGCTTTGATTATTTTTTTTTTAAAACCAGTTTTCATCTAATACATAGAAAGTATATTATATGATTGTGTGATTGTGCATGGTGTAAGTGAGGAGATTTATTTATGCAATGTTTAACAAGCATCAGTGTCAGTTCCATCACAGCATTTTGTGTGCATATTGCCTGTTTGGAACACCTCATGCTGGTGTCATATTTTTTGTTTTGTGTCTGCCATTTCAGTCATATGTCATGATAACAGGTTTAAGCTAAGCAGGCAAAGCGATGTATTATCACATTTCTGCCAATTCTTTGTCTAGTATTACTGGTTTTTCATGCTGTCATTTCGATGTGATATTTTAGTGATATAGATGTTCTGAAATGGCCTCTTGAGCAGAATAGCTGATGTCTCCAATTTAGGGATGAATGGTAGTGAACATACATTAGTTTGTGTCCAACACATCTCATTATGTCATCATATTGATGTGGCATTACCTGTCTTTTGCACCAAGGATGAATTACCGTCAAAAACATCATGGATTTAAATGTTACAAAAGAGGAGAGTTGAAAGCTAAGTGTTCACTGAAAGCAATGTTGGTAGAACCAGACGCGTGTTCAGTCAGAATGTCTCAAATGATGTATGTTTGTGTGTCATATCTGTGGATATGATAGGTACAGTTGGGCATTACATTGGTTCAAGAATGAATGCTCGAGGGCAAAACTTATTAGGGCTTGAGAACCATGAGAATGAAAAATACACATTCAACTCCAATCCACTGGCTCAAGAGTAGGCAATACTGCCAAACTCCACATTTACAGTGTAACAGAATGGTTGCCTGCACTGTTGATATTACACTGTTATAGTAGAATACCGAGTAATGTCTTAGTGTTCAGCTGTTGTGTTTTCTGTTGTGCGGTGATTGCTATTATGGCAGTTCATCCATTTACAGAAGTAGTAATGTTAATAGGTAGTGTCAGAGGTATGATAAGCATTAAGTGATTGTCAAGTTAGTGTTGTCTCATGGTTTTCTTTGTTACATGACCAATCCATAGTGTGGTCTTATTGTGGCCACATCGATACAAAGCACCTGTTTTCATATTTTGCCTCCTGTGTTCTGTCTCCCACTTGGTGTCAGATGTAGACTGGCTTGAAAGGTCACAAGTTTATCTTAAGACTTGGTGTTATTTAACCGAGTTACAGTTTTATCAAAGTTTGCCACAGTAAAATTTTCTGCATGATACACAGGAAAGCACATGGTATGGTGCCACTGTTTTCTGTTTTCTTTTCTTTTTCACCCCAAATGATTTTTCCCTCCCTCCCTCCAGTATTTTTTGCCTTTTAGTTTGCCCCCCACCCCCACCCATTCGGGTATGTTTAAGAATGTTTACAAGCCAGTTGAAGAAGTTTTGTGATGTTGCTAATGGTTGTGAAATATGTGCGTCTGTGTATATGATATCAAGAGCAGATGTGCAGACCCCTGTGACAGACAGACAGATATTTTCACTTGTGGAAGGCAAAGTGTTCCATATGATGAAAGTTCTTTTGCAATGACACCTGCATAAGATGAACAAATTTGTTTTGTTTTTTGTTTTGTTTCATTTTGTTTTGTGTTTTGTTTTGTTTTGTTTTGTTTTGCCTCCAGAATTTCTTTAGGCTTCTGGATCATGTGAGATAATGCATCTCATCATTCAAACTTGAGGTCCGTTCAGGGAATGAGTCGGCTGTTTTGTTTCTGGAATGAAGAAACATTTTCCGTCTTATTTTTGCCTCGAAGGTGAGGAAGGGAGTGACAAAAATTTTAAATCTTTTTGACACTTTCATTTGGTTGCAGTGATTGTGTTGTAATGGTTCAATATGTTGTTTTCCCAGTAGTGGACTTAATTACTGTTCATCTGGTGTTTATCTTAACTTTCCTTTAGGATTTGACCATTTGTAATAACATGATGCACCTCAAATATGTGATGTCCATTAAGGTATGATTCCCTGAATATATTTTTTCTGTGTTATATAGTAAATAGTGAGTGACATGATTTGATCATTTGTGATAATATTATTCACCCCAAACATGTACATATAATATCCACAAAGATCTGAATTCCCTGGAGATATGTTTTCCTTGTGATGTAATCAAGAGTGAGTGACATGTAGTGCTTATCCCAGTTTATGTTATCCAAACAAATCTTGTGTCTGTTCCTTTTTGTATTTTTGGACAATTTTCTTTTCTTTTTTTCTTTTTTTTTTTTTTTCTTTCTTTCTTTTTTTTCTTCTTCTTTTTGGTCTTTCTTTCTTTGTGAATCATTTGCTTCAGATGCAGTGTTAATTTATCAGGGAAGTTAGGGTTACTACTGAGGAAAAGGTTTTCAGTTTTAAACAGATTTGAACAAGACTGGAATGTATGTTTTAGTTCCTTGTGAACATTGACTGCAGGCCAACTGATTTTAAAAGACCATCCTCTTGGCACAGTATGGTGCAGTGTCTGTCTTTTCCCTCCCATCAATTTACAATTAATGTTTTCTTCTGGGGACCAGCTTGTAATCAACAGTATGTTTGTATATCTTGCAATGCCATCCCAGCAGACAAAATGGAACAAAGGAAAGATTGTGAATTGAAACAGTCTTCCACTTTTTGTTTCATTTTCCTGCATAATGTGTTAGCGAAGAAAAGAAATAGAATGGTAAAAACTAAAATGATAGCGAAAAGTTCAGTTTGAATTTTGTCAGTTGCTTTTATTGACAAATTTAATGTTTCACACAGTTTTTGTATGAGTATAAAAATGTGTGTTTGTGAGAGAGAGAGAAAGAGAGAGAGAGAGCAAGAAAGAGAGAGAGTGTTTATGTGTGTGTGTGTGTGTGTCTGTGTGTGTGTTGTTGTGTCTGTGTGTGCGTGTGCATTGTCGGTGCAACTTTTATGTTGACAATACCTGGTTTGTGATGATAGTGTTGTGTGTTTTCTTTTATGTGTATGTGTGAATTTGTCTGGATGTGTGTTTCTCTTTTGTAAAACAGAGAGACTGTTATAATGGCTTGATCGTTAGGGCTTTTGTTTCTTTGTTTGTGTGTTCCCCACCCCTCACAGATTGGACCCATCAACAAGTTATAGTATATTTAAATGAGTCGTGTGTGTGTGTGTGTGTGTGTGTGTGTGTGTGTGTGTGTGTGTGTGTGTGTGTGTGTGTGTTTTCATTTGTTTTTGTGTGATATTGTGTCACAACTATGGAACAATTTGTTACCTAAGATTTATGGATATTTTTAAAGACAGACTTGAGTTGCACATGTGCAGATTAAAGGTGGACATTTGATGTAACAAGTAGTTGCAGAACAGTAAGACATAGGGAGATACACAGTATATACGGATGAAAAAGTGTCTGAACATGCCCGACAATAATCCATACCGCTGGACCATCATGATGTTAACAACATATTTTGAAAGGGACCACAAGATCTTATGAAAGAATACCAGATTTGTACCGTTGTCTATCTGTGTCATGCTGACTTATTATTTGGACTGTTTTTATGTTTTTAAGGTGGGGCTGGAAAATGTGTGACAGAAATAAATTGCATTGAATATGTATGGTTCACATGCTGTGCAATACCCATTTGGTAGGTTTCTGCAAGCGCTTCAGCAACAGTGACATTTCTTTTTGTTTGATTGTACCTGTCATATTCTTTAACAGCGCACTTGTTTCTGTTGACTATGTGGATAATTGTTATCTTTTGTACATGTACATTTTACTATTCTTTTCTTCTGTTGTGTACCTTTCTTTGGGTGGGTGTAGAATTTATTGTGCATTATTTCACCATGCATTTTCTTTCGACACAGATTTTTTTTTTTTTTTACATGTGTACATTGTATTATGCTCTTCGTTTGTCAAGTATGTAGCTCTTTTTTGATGGGAGTAGCATTTACTGTGCATTTTTCTCTGTTTAGTATGTAGATAATTTTTTTTACTGGTTATTTTACTTCTTGATGCATATTGAGATCATCTTTGTATGTGTGTAGATTTTTTGTTCATCTTTGTGGAAGCGACTTGGAGTTTGATACTCCATGATTCTTTTGTTGTAACAATATAGTGCTCATTATTGCTGAATGAGTGCCATGAATGTATTTCACAGACAAAGAATTCTGGTAGCTGTTGGTTGTAGATGACATGAATTCCAGTTAGACATTTGATGGATATAGCAATTAATTGAAAAAAATATGGCGATGGATGATAGGTGGATTGTTTGCTTTACTTTGACTACACGTAAGGACACTCGCTAATCGGCCAATTTCAATGCTTTACCACCTCTATTAATTCTGAGACTGATTTTGAAATGTGTCACCAGTCTGTTTTCATGGTCAGTGGTGAATTAAAGTTCCTGTTTCAGATGTTGTTTGCCAAGATCCCCCATCAGTGAGACCATGTTCATTTGATAGAGTGATGTGTGTTTTGCTGCGAGTTAGACGAATGGTGGCAATATTTCAAAATGTTTGTAAAAGGGATGGTGATTGGCACTGTTTAGCATTTTAATATTCTGCTAGAGTAAACACATGTTTGGCAATTACTGAAAAGATAACAGGCATTATTGTCTTCAAAAGATGGACCGCTTTTGTTATGCAGAATGATGGAATTACGGCTGTCATGTTTTAAAGCATTGGGTCACTTGTGTATTGACAAGAATGAAAAGACAGCGATTGTATTCCTGAGTGTGGACCACCTGAGTGTAGAGGAGGAATGAATAGTGTGTGTGTGGTGTGTGTGTGTGTGTGTGTGTGTGTGGGTGTGTGTGGGTTGTGTGCGCGTGGATATATGGGATATGTGTGTGTGTGTCTGTCTGTTTCTTCTCTCTGTCTCTACTCTTTTTCTCTCTCTGTCTCTGTGAGTGAGTGAGTGTGTGTATGTGTATGTGTGTGTGTGTGTGAGTGTGTGTGTGTGTGATCAAATAGGATTTTATCTGATGTGTACACGTACAAATTGATTTTGTGAATAGAATTTTTTTTTTTTAGCCAGAACATGAACAGTGCAGTTTCTTATACTAGAGGAGGTCCTAAAGCTACCAGAATTCTTTGTTTGCAGGCTGCATTTTAATTTTGTTTTGTTTTTTGTTTTTTCCTTCCCTATATTTTTCCGATGTGTTTACCATCCCGATGTGTGCTCCTTTTACGTTGTCTTTTTATGTTATATTCCGTATCCCCCGCCATTTGTGTCTGTCTGTGTTGTTGCTGTAGTCAGTAGTATTATTTTCTTGATGAAAGAGAGAATAATTTACACTGATCTGCCATTCCTTGGAATCTACAAGAATTATTTTTGGTCTCCTGGTATATGAAGTTTACTATCCTGATTTTTTTCTGCATTTATGTACACCTGGTATGGTGGTATTGAATCTAGGCTTCATTGCTTTGAAGTCAGAAGTCATGGCTTTTGGGCTGTCCTTAAGCTGATGATGTTCAAAGCATTCCCCCACCCGCCCCATTTCCAGGCAGTCAGTTGTGTGCAGCTGTATATATCATTCACATGCATTTTCTTCATATTCTTGAAATATGAATTGCATTTTTGGGAAACGCCATAACACAAATGTTTATGTTCTGTAATGCTTTGATTGGTATCTGGAATGTTTTCAGTATTAAGACCAACATACATCCTGTCTTCATATGGATCCATAATATAGGTCCGAAATTATCATTTATTATTATCATTATTATTATTATTGTTTATTACCAGTAGTATATTGTTTGCATGTTGTTCATTCCCAGATTTTACTTTACTCGCAGAAACAAAACTTAACAATTACAGAACGCAGATTTTTGGTCACTTCATGGTATCATCTTCATAGGGAGTGAATGTTGTCTCCGTTACATCCAGAAGAATTACTCGTTTATAATCTGATTTTTTGCAGGTTATGGGTTGATTGTTTCCCCTGATTCTGCAAGGGTTCTTACTCAGAATTGCTGTCGATTGTCTTGTGGTTGGCCGTCAACCCTTGTAAGAGGTCTTCCTCACCCCAGATGGCTTGCTGTGCAGCTGCCTCTGTTTCCTATCGGTCTCTTTGGACTGGTGTTAACTTGGCGTGAGCGTTTGTTTGTTAACGGTTCGAATCCAGTGTCTTTTGTGTCATGGTCGGCTGTCAGTGACTGCCAGTGCTTCTAGAGGTGGTTTTTTTTTATTATTATTATTCTTCATGAAATGATTTCATTGGTCAGATCCTCGTTTTTCAATGGTATTCCTTTTTTTTATAATTTTTTTATTTTAATTTTATTTTACAATGTTCTCCAAAGATTGTGAGACCGTACTGCGATTTTTTTAATATGTCTGTAGCCCAAGTTCTCTGGAAGTTTCGTCTGTTTTTAACGGTCGCATCAAAGACACAGGTCATGTGGTAGACCACTTCACTCTTTTTTGTTTAGTGAAGTTTTGTCCCAGCTGTGATCTGAGAGTCAGGGGCATTGTGGTGGCGCCTGTAGTGTGGAATCTTAGAAACCCTCCGTCAGTCTATCTGCCAAGCCGTGAAAATTCGCTTGTGGTCAAGGCCTGTAGGAGAGAGTGGTGAGAGGTTGTTCGCGAATTTCACGCTTGTGTCCACAACGGATTTTTCACACAGCTGGTACACCCCGAGGAAAAACAGATTTACAAAGATTGTGCTGTGGTTTACCGCTTGACCTGTGATGGGTAGGGCGGTGAATACACGGTGAGGAATCTCGAATGTGCTGGGTACTGGACTCTCTCTCACACACATATAGCGAAGCCTCCCAGCATCGTAAAGAAACGGAACACCGCTGAAAAATGTCCGAATTTTTGACCAGTGAAAGTCATACTTAAATTAAAGAAGAAAAATGAAAGAAGCACTGGAAATCACAGAGTACCGACCATCATATACCGGAGACATGGGATTCGAACTTCCTGCCATCTGCAAACAAGTGCTCACGTCACAGCAAAAACGGCTGTCAAAGATGATCGATGAAGTGGAGCCAGCCACACGGAAAACCATTTGATCTGAGAAATACCACTATTAAAGCAACGCAATTTTTGTGTTTTGTTTTTGTAATCCTACCCTTCTCCCGTTTGGTTTTGTTATATTATGTTATTCATATACACCCTCTAGTTGTAGTTGTTCACTGCACGTACCCTTAACGTCTACAAATAAATGGAATAAAAGGAGGCAGTGTCTTGTGTTTGTGCGCATGTGAAAAAGAAATCTGTCAGGAAACGTTTCCCGACAGACAAGGTGCAAATGATAACGAAACACAGATAGCAACTGCATTCTGTTTTTGTGAAAAACAACGCAAACAAATATTTGTATATCAACAAGTCGTATTTCTGACACATTTATTGTGGAAATAAGTGTTTTCGTTGTAAAATACAATGGCAAAAGAGATGTACAACAAGGTGTTAATTATTCCTGTCAACATGAACGTTTCCATGGTGATCTAACGTCAACGTTACATGGCGGTCCAACATTAGCATTACAAACTTTGTTCAAAAAAGGATATATATATATATGTATTGCTTATCAAACAGAGAAACGCTTGGCACCAACTGCCATCACGAGAAAATAACAGAACATGCATATAAAAAATTACTGTCTACGCACAA
This sequence comes from Monoplex corrugatus, assembly GCA_030674185.1. Classification (NCBI taxonomy): domain Eukaryota; kingdom Metazoa; phylum Mollusca; class Gastropoda; order Littorinimorpha; family Ranellidae; genus Monoplex; species Monoplex corrugatus. The sequence goes on along the minus strand of CM060307.1, from coordinate 33,424,719 downwards.
TTTCTCAACGAATATGACAATTTTCCAAACCAGTCTCCATAAATTTATCCCCCCCCCCCCCCCTGTCCCTTCCATTCTACCCATTTTAAACCAACACACTTGGGTAATATGTGCATTGGCCTGCGTCTATTGGGAAAGGAAGGATAATACATCTGATGCCATACTGATACCACAATATATCTCTTAAAACGAAATGACCATTGAACCAAAACACAACACCGTATCCTTTGTTTCAGTTTCGGTTTCTCAAGATGACGTCTCCGCGTTTGGAACGAATTCCATATGCATTAACGTCACAGGTGCCATGTGATGGTGATCATTGCACAAGCCTTAAGCCTGCACATAAACCCATGAGCTGGCCAGGTCCTGAGGTCCTACCTAGCCTATGTTTTACATAGCCTACACCGTATCTTTTGAAACAAAACTAATGACTATGTACCAAGCCACCAAACAAAACTAAAACCTATGGACAATCACGCCGTCAGATTCATGCCAACTGACCCATCTTCGGTTCCATGGTTACTTTAAGCAGCAGCATTCTGAAAAAGTGTACCATGATTATGCTGGCTTTAAGATAAAAAAATATGTTGCAAAAATATTTTGGTTCCAGATAGTAATGCCATATTAACAGTCGCCCCCTTTTCCTTGACAAATCAATAACCGTAAACATGTACACGTAATGAAATCAATACTTCCGCGTGTTGCTGAATGAATGGGATGGCGGGGAGATAAATGTTTTTTGGAATGAGACAGATCCGTATCACAAACCTCAAGTAAGTCTGCACAGTGCGCTGGACAATGATTGTGTGCTTAACATCTCTCATGCTATACAAACAATGATGAGTGATTTCATTCGTACAACGCAAATAGTCCATATCAAAGCATGCTTGTTGCACTTCACACACACACAACCACATACACACCACACACACACACACACACACACACACACACACACACACACACACACACACACACAACACACACACAAAATAATTATATATATTGTGTATATTGTGTTATA
>CM060307.1:33391195-33421195 GCA_030674185.1 Monoplex corrugatus | reverse complement strand
GATCACCTCCAGGTAACAGAACACATATCCAAGTAACAGAACACGTATCCAGGTGATAGGGCACGTATCAAGATGGCAGAACACGTATCCAGGTGAGAGAACACGTATCAGGTGACAGATTTCATTTCCAGACGGGAAGACTAAACCAGATGACAGCACTCTTATCCAGATGAAACAACTCTGGTCAAGGTGACAGAACTCATATAACAGGATAAACAATCCAGTTCACAGGACTCCTGTAAAATTTACAAAACTCCATAGATGGATTGAGTGGAGGGGAGGGATGGGTGCAAGTTTGTTGCTAATCAGAAGCCTCACATCAGAATGACAAATCGCTCTCTTGTTGCCTTGAGCGTTTGTAAACAACAGACCCACCCTACTCAAAGTCTTCACCGACAGTCTCAACATCACAAGGAATTGTGTGATGACACAAGACCCGTGGTGCCAACAGAGATATGAAAACAGAGATATGTAACTCGCAGTGTGGCATGCTGTGTATGTCCGACTCCATGAGGCAGCCCCGGGCCCAATGCACACTGTAATGCAAAAGTCCGGCGCCATATAAACAAGAGTTTTGTGACTCCAAGACATGTCGAGTATGCATACAGAGATCAAGAGTTTCTTTGAAAATTGTTCATGAGGGACTCATCACACTCAGACAGCTCCATGTGCCCTCCATCCAAATCTGCTAGCAATTATATGACAGACTCCTTCAGCCTGCGTAAAACCCTATGCGCTGTAAACGTCTTGAAATGGGGAAGGGGGAGGAGATACCAAACACTGAGCTGACCCCACCAGAATGATGGAAACTTTAAGGCGGGCAGCAAACAAGCCAGTTTTTAATATTGCGGGCTGACACTGAACTCAATATATCAGATCTTGAGTCCACAGGAACAAACGCCATCACCAGAAATCGTCCAGTTGTTGGTCTCGTCCAATTATTACTCTCACAATTGACGCGCGCCATTCAAGTCGCGTGCAGGATTCGTCACGTGATAGGCAGTGACGTAATATCCTCGATCAGTTTGTGTTTGAAGAGGTCCCAGTCGGCTTTACGCTGCAGGGATTCCTGGAAGGTGATCTCGTCAGGGTAGGGCCTGACCAGCTCCTGAAGGTTCTTCTTCACCATCTCGTTGGCGTGTTTGCGGAAAAAGTCCTTGGACAGCATGATGCATTCTGCTCCTCGGCTCACCTACATGTACAAGCCAAATTGTTACATTGAATGAATATTCTCATTTCAGTGCTTGATAAACATTCTGAAAACGGTAACAATGTATGTATTATGTTGTGTATGTAAGTGTGTTTGTGTGTGAGATAATATGAAGAATAAGGGCGATGATATGATGATGATGATTGATGTTGATGATTGATAGATGATGATGATGATGATGATGATGATGATGACGACGACGATGATGACGATGATGAGGATGATGATGATGATGATGATGATGTGATGATGGTGATAACAATAACAACAACGACGACAACAACAACAATAAATATCGCTATTCTTCAAACTCACTGAACTCACTGCGCATAACACATTGACAAGACACAGAATGTGATACAAACAAAAGCACAGATATATCAAAGTACACACACACACACACCAAATACGCACACTACTACACATGCACAAATGAATACATTCTAACAATGTCTAACCATACATACACATACACATATACCTATGGTACACACGCGTGAATGACCACACAATACCTCATGATCGGTAGTAAGAAGAAGCGAAAGTACACACTGGTGGATAAGTTATGACAACAACAGAAGGCCGGAACTGTTATTTTGTTACCGTTATTTTTTGTTTGTTTGTTTGTTTGTTTAAAGCCCAACCGACTGTGTACAGCCATATTGGAACTATAACCGTTTCAAAACATACACAATACTCCAACAACAACAAAAGAAAAGAAAATTAAGTACACATACCAATGCAGTTGCGCACATAATCTAAAGAGATGCCGCTGGCGATGACCATTCCGTCCAATTTATCTCACAGGGGATTTAAAAAACATATCTGAATTCAAATTTAAACATACATAAGGACACTAAAACATACATAAAACAGGCCTAACTCACCTAAAATTGCTTCCGCATATCTTATTTCCCTAGAGCCAAAAATGCACTTAATACATCTACCAAATATCAATCCTAAGAGAAAGTACGTAAGACTATATTTGTTAGACGGACCAAAATTTTAAAAACTTGTGCAACAGTAACGATGACCTTACCAGACTGACTGACGTCTGGGCACTGTCCAGTTCATCATGAAAACGAACCAGCTCCAGCCCCTGAAACAACACGTCTATTTCATTTCAACAGTTTTGTGAAAGAAGAAAGAAGAACAAGGCTACAACAACAACAGCAGTAGCAACAGCTGCAGCAGCAACAACAACATTAACAGCAACAGTCACCACCACGACGATAATAGCATAACGAGAAGTCGGAAGAGAAAAGATGAGCAGAAGAACAAAATGACGTTATCATCTGTTCTGACTGTCTCACCACAGTTATCATTTCTTCTGTCTCGCCATTGTTATCATCTCTCTGACTGTCTCACCACAGTCATCATTTCTTCTGACTGTCTCACTATAGTCATCATCTCTCCTGTCTCATCATAGTTATCATTTCTTTTGACTGTCTCACCATAGTTATCATCTCTTCTGTCTGTCTCACCATAGTTATCATCTCTTCTGTCTGTCTCACCATAGTAATCATCTCTTCTGACTGTCTCGCCACAGTTATCATCTCTTCTGTCTCACCATAGTTATCATCTCTTCTGACCGTTTCACCATAGCTATCATCTCTTCTGTCTCACCATAGTCATCATCTCTTCTGACTGTCTCACCATAGTTATCATCTCTTCTGACTGTCTCGCCACATTTTACATCTCTTCTGACTGTCTTACCATAGTTATCATCTCTTCTGACTGTCTCACCATAGTCATCATCCTTCTGACTGTCTCACCATAGTTATCATCTCTTCTGTCTCACCATAGTTATCATCTCTTTTGACTGTCTCACCATAGTTATCATCTCTTCTGTCTGTCTCACCATAGTCATCATCTCTTTGACTGTCTCTCCATATCATCATCTCTCTGACTGTCTCCCTAGTTATCATCTCTTCTGACTGTCTCACCATAGTCATCATCTCTTTGATGTCTCACTCATAGTCATCATCTCTTCTGACTGTCTCACCATAGTTATCATCTCTTCTGTCTCACCATAGTTATCATCTCTTCTGACTGTCTCACCATAGTATTATCTCTTTTGACTGTCTCACCATAGTTATCATCTCTTCTGACTGTCTCACCAAGTTATCATTCTCTTCTGCTGTCTCACCATAGTATCATCTCTTCTGACTGTCTCACCATAGTTATCATCTCTTCTGACTGTCTCACCACAGTTATCATCTCTTCGTCTGTCTCACCATAGTTATCATCTCTTCTGACTTCTCACCATAGTTATCATCTCTTCTGTCTCACCACAGTTATCATCTTCTGACTGTTCACCACAAGTCTCACCATAGTTATCATCTCTTCTGTCTCACCATAGTTATCATCTTCTTCTGTCTCACCATAGTTATTATCTCTTTTGACTGTCTCACCATAGTTATCATCTCTTCTGTCTGTCTCACCATTTATCATCTCTTCTGTCTGTCTCACCATAGCTATCATCTCTTCTGACTGTCTCACCATAGTTATCATCTCTTCTGACTGTCTCACCATAGTTATCATCTCTTCTGTCTGTCTCACCACAAGTTCACCATAGTTATCATCTCTTCTGTTCTGACTCACCACAGTTATCATCTCTTCTGACTGTCTCACCAAGTTATCATCTCTTCTCTCTCACCATAGTCATCATTCTCTTCTGTCTCACCACAGTTATACATCTCTTTGACTGTCTCACCACAGTTATCATCTCTTCTGTCTCACCACAGTTTTATCATCTCTGTCTGTCTCACATAGTATCATCTTTCCTGTTTACCATAGTTATCATCTCTTCTGTATCTGACCTTCTCACCCATAGTTATCATCTCTTCTGCTGTCTCACCATAGTTATCATCTCTTCTGACTGTCTCACCATAGTTATCATCTCTTCTGACTGTCTCACCATAGTTATCATCTCTTCTGACTGTCTCACCTGTCATCATCTCTTCTGATGTCTCACCATAGTTATCATCTCTTCTGTCTGTCTCACCATAGTTATCATCTCTTCTGACTGTCTACCATAGTTATCATCTCTTCTGACTGTCTCACCATAGTATCATCTCTTCTGACTGTCTCACCATAGTTATCATCTCTTTGTTCTCACCATAGTTATCATCTCTTTTGACTGTCTCACCATAGTTATCATCCTTCTGTCTGTCTCACCATAGTATCATCTCTTCTGACTGTCTCACCATAGTTATCATCTCTTCTGACTGTCTCACCATAGTTATCATCTCTTCTGACTGTCTCACCATAGTTATCATCTCTTCTGACTGTCTCACCATAGTATCATCTCTTCTGACTGTCTCACCATAGTTATCATCTCTTCTGCTGTCTCACCATAGTTATCATCTCTTCTTTTCCACCATAGTTATATCTCTTTACTGTCTCACCATAGTTATCATTCTTCTGACTGTCTCACCATTATCATCTCTTCTGCTGTCTCACCATAGTATCATCTCTCTGCTGTCTCACCATAGTTATCATCTCTTTGCTGTCTCACCATAGTTATCATCTCTTCTGCTGTCTCACCATAGTTATCATCTCTTCTGACTGTCTCACCAAGTTATCATCTCTTCTGCTGTCTCACCATAGTTATCATCTCTTCTGACTGTCTCACCATAGTTATCATCTCTTCTTCTGACCTTTTTGTCTCACCATAGTTATATCTCTTCTGACTGTCTCACCATAGTTATCATCTCTTCTTCTGTCTCACCAGTTATCATCTCTTCTGCTGTCTCACCATAGTATCATCTCTTCTGACTGTCTCACCATAGTTATCATCTCTTCTGCTGTCTCACCAGTTTATCATCTCTTCTGCTGTCTCACCATAGTTATCATCTCTTCTGCTGTCTCACCAAGTTATCATCTCTTCTGACTGTCTCACCACAGTTATCATCTCTTCTGTCTGTCTCACCATAGTTATCATCTCTTCTGACTCACCACATTTATCATCTCTTCTGTTCTCCCAAGTTATCATTCTTTGACTGTCTCACCAAGTTCACCTTCACATAGTTATCATCTCTTCTGCTGTCTCACCATAGTTATCATCTCTCTGCTGTCTACACATAGTTATCATCTCTTTGACTGTCTCACCATAGTTATCATCTCTTCTGTCTGTCTCACCATGTTATCATCTCTTCTGTCTGTCTCACCATAGTATCATCTCTTCTGACTGTCTCACCATAGTTATCATCTCTTCTGACTGTCTCACCATAGTTATCATCTCTTCTGTCTGTCTCACCATAGTTATCATCTCTTCTGACTGTTGCACCATAGTTATCATCTCTTCTGACTGTCTCACCATAGTTATCATCTCTTCTGACTGTCTCACCATAGTTATCATCTCTTCTGACTGTCTCACCATAGTTATCACCTCTTCTGACTGTCTCACCATAGTTATCATCTCTTCTGTCTGTCTCACCATAGTTATCATCTCTTCTGACTGTCTCACCATAGTTATCACCTCTTCTGACTGTCGCACCATAGTTATCATCTCTTCTGACTGTCTCACCATAGTTATCACCTCTTCTGACTGTCGCACCATAGTTATCATCTCTTCTGACTGTCGCACCATAGTTATCATCTCCTCTGTCTGTCTCACCATAGTTATCATCTCTTCTGACTGTCTCATCATAGTTATCATCTCTTCTGTCTGTCTCACCATAGTTATCATTTCTTCTGACTGTCTCACCATAGTTATCATCTCTTCTGACTGTCTCACCATAGTTATCATCTCTTCTGTCTGTCTCACCATAGTTATCATCTCTTCTGTCTGTCTCACCATAGTTATCATTTCTTCTGACTGTCTCACCATAGTTATCATTTCTTCTGACTGTTTCACCATAGTTATCATCTTTTCTGACTGTCTCACCATAGTTATCATCTCTTCTGACTGTCGCACCATAGTTATCATCTCCTCTGTCTGTCTCACCATAGTTATCATCTCTTCTGACTGTCTCACCATAGTTATCATCTCTTCTGACTGTCTCACCATAGTTATCATCTCTTCTTTCTGTCTCACCATAGTTATCATCTCTTCTGACTGTCTCACCATAGTTATCATTTCTTCTGACTGTCTCACCATAGTTATCATTTCTTCTGACTGTTTCAACCTAATTATCATCTGCTCAGATGCCTCATCAAATTTATCTCTTCTGTCTCACCACAGTTATCACCTCTTCTGACTTCTTTCTCGTAAGTAATGATTGTCTCCTTTAAATACCTCTTTGTACATGTAGTTATCATCTCTGTTCAGTGGCTGATTATCTCAACTGTCGGGGCGCCATGCTCACAACGCAGAGGTTGTGGGTTCAGCACATGGGCAGCCCACAGTTGTTTTCAACTCATTACGCGGGCCGGTTGGTTATTTTTTTATACAACCGTACATCCAAGATCTGATATCTCAAGTTCAATCCCAGCCCACAACATAACAGATGAACCTGTTCCCCGTCCCATCTTAATGTTTCCTTCATTCTGGGGCTATCAGCTTAGTGTTTCATAAGTCCCAACTGCTCCTTATCCTTACTCATTTCAAGATCTCGCCAGCGAATGGAGTTTTGCGCAGGCTCAAGGAGTCTGCCAGGTAATCGCTTGGCAGATTCGGGTGAAGCGTATATGAAATTGTCTGAGCGCGATGAATCCCTTTTGAACAATTTCCAAAGATTACCATTTCTTCACTCTTTCCCACCGATACTCACAAAGACATCCCGGGGCTTGAGACTGGACACCTGCACGAAGACTGGGGGTGGGGGTGGGAGAGAGCGAGGGGTGGAGGTGGGGGAGAGGGAGGCAGGGCGCTGTTTGCGGGGTCCGCTCAGTCGGGGTAAGCCTGGAGATGGGGTGGCCTTGGGGGCCTGCTGAAATGAAATAATTATTATTATCATCATTATCATGATCGTTATTACCGTTACTATCATCATCATCACGATCAGTATCATCATTGTTTTCCTTGTTATTATATCATTACCATTTTTATCATTGTTAGTGTCATCATGAATACTACTAGTACTTTTATTAGCTGTAGTCGAAGTAGTACTAATTCTTGTAGTAGTAGTAGTAGTAGTAGTAGTGTTGGTGGTGTTGGTGGTGTGTTAAAAGCCCAGCCAGCTGTTCAGGGCCATATCACGGCTAACTTTCTTAAACGAAACACACATACATCTAAACACATCAATATCCCTGCGGAGAAAAATGGAAAACAAAATTAAACATACATATTATTGCACAAACACAAACAAAGTAATATAGAAATAGACGAACACAAGTATCAAATTAACAGGACTTTATAGTACTATGTATACGTGTCTATGCGCGTACACTGATAATCTCTGTGTGTGTTGTGTGTGTGTGTGTGTGTGTGTGTGTGGTGTGTGTGTGTGTGTGTGTGTGTGTGTGTGTGCGTGCGTATGTGTGTGTGTGTGTGTCTGTTTGTATGTGTTTGGATGGAAATAGGCCTATGTATGTATGTATGTACGTACGTATGTACGTATGTATGTATGTACGTACGTACGTACATATGTATGTATGTATGTGTGTGTACGTACGTACATATATATGTATGTATGTGCGTATGTACGTACGTACGTATGTATATGTATGTATGTATGTATGTATGTATGTATGTATGCATGCATTCTTATTGACAGAATCCCAACATTCTGTTCGGTCATTATCACTGATAAATTGAATATAACAATGATTAAACTAAAGGTACAGCACTGTGTGACAGTTATGTGTGGCCTAGAAACAAACCAATCGAAAAACCAACAATGCAAAACAGAAGCCACCTGACAGACCCCCCCCCCCCCCCAAAAAAAAAAATCAAATAACAGGCGCAGTAGTCAAGTGAGTGAACGTTCAATTTCCAGTCTGGAAGTCTTGAGTTCAATTCCGTCAAGAAACTTTCGCCAGGTGGGTAAAGGGTGGAAATTTTTCCGATCTTCCAGGTACGGTCAGCATGCGTGCTAACCTACCAGTGCCTATACCCCGATCGAGCACCTATCATGTAAGTTACATAGCGACTGGCGTATGGAAACGTAAAATTACCCAATAAGCAAACCTACCAAAGATGCAGTCTGCACGACAACTTAATGGATTTTGGTCAGCTTACCGAACTCTAAAGCCTTGAGTTCATAGTGTTCCACTAAAACTCCAATCATGGAAAGACGCAGTGAATTTTAACTAGGTTTGGAGAACAGCTCAATAAAACCGAGTTATAATAGTAATAACACGAGTCACATAATACTCTAAATGAAATATCTAACACAAGAACGAAAATTTGGCATGTAGCCTTTGAACATTACAGGATGGTGGTGCGTGCATATACATGTGTGAGTACATTGTGCTGGAAAGTAAATACCTACGTGTGAGTGCATGCATACCAATGTCTGATTACAAATTTCGCAGGATGATGAATGTCTATACGTACATACATCATGTGAGTAAATTGCGCTGGAGCATAGATACGTACGGATGAGTGCGCGCATGCCTTTGTACACTGTGCCTCAAACGATATATCGTCTAAATATTTTTTTCAAAAACTGAAAAAGCGGTGTTGTTGCAGTGGCAGTCGTTATCGCAACAGCAGGAGTAGCAGCAGCAGCAGCAGCAGGAGTGGTAGTAGTAGTCGTCGTAAAAGTAGTAGTAGCAGTCGCAGAATCAGCAACAGTTGCGCCGATGAGAAGTAGCAATACTGAGTGGTAGTATAGTAGTAGTTGTGGTTATTAGCTAAAGCAGTAGTGAGAACAGTAAAGCGTTTAACATTGGCAGTGTATTTGATGAGCATACACAACATATACATCGTTCATCAACAGCCTTTTACAATTTATTACGCAAAGAGATGTGCATGAGCGTGCAAGCACACATATACACGCACATTCACATGCGCGTAAACACACACACACACACACACACACACACACACACACCACACACACACACACACTCACACACACACACACACACACACACACACACACACACACACACACACACACACACACTCACACACACACATATACATGTATGCATGCACACCATACTCATCTGTAACTTACACAATTATCTACAGACAAGAAAAACAGGTTCTGCATGATTACAATCGGCAGGTTAATTAACATGCGAATGTTTTAAAGTTTAGATTAGATATGCCAGAACTGACAGACAGACAGACAAGGCAGAGAGACAGAATATCACAGATAGTGCTCTAAGAGAACGCCGCGTGCAATAATGACATTATAAAGATATGCAAAAAATATATGTGCTTATTCATGTATGTATACAGGATGTCTGATCAATGGTATGTGTAACGTAAATATACAGAGATTTCTTTAAGTTCTCTCATTGTAATAGACCATACAAATTACTCAAATTTCACAAATACCCCTTGCCCCAGTACCTCAATTGCTAGTAGGACACACACACACACACACACACACACACACACACACACACACAACACACACACACACACACACACACACACACACACACACACACACACACACATTCACGCGCCCAAAGAAGTACCCCACGCATTACAATTCTATCATTAAGAGTTGTCATTACTGAAACTACATTTCCTTTATTTACAATACAAAATGTGGAACAACGCTATAACAATAATAACAATAATAATAACAATAACAATAATAATAATAATAATAATAATGATACACACGTAGGACATAAAATTCAAAGGCAAAAATTTTGTTAAATAAATTTTCACCTCTCAAATCTATTTTGACCAAGGCGAAACTGTTAGGTTTATGAGTGTGAGTATATCATTTAATGGACAGTAAACTCCATGTCCAATATGACAAGAGAAGTACACTTTTTTAGTTTCGAAGGTTACATAGTTAGCAATAAATACTGTGTTTACTTTCAGCTTTCATCCCAAAAAGAGAAAATACAAATAATGAAAAAGGTGATACTAATCATGTTCAAACAACTCAAGCACACGTAACCCTCCCCCTCCAAAAAAAATAATAAAAAAGAGAATACGATTTTTTGCACTCGAATGTCTACAGAACAGAGAAAATCTCGAAATCAAACAGAAAATAAAGAAAGAGAAAAGGGGTGAAAGGAGAGGGGGAAAAAAACACAGAAAAGAAAAGAAAACCACACACACACACAAGTTTTTGAAGGCCAAAAAATTGCAATTTGCAGTTTGTCTTAATAGGCAACACACACGAAAACAGACCCAGACCGCACACATCTATTCTAACTAAACACCACAAACCAACAAAACCGCACACATCTAATCTTACTAAACACCACAAACTAACAAAACGGCACACAATTAAATCCTGAATACTCGCTTATCAGTCAGTGTAAGCTTTTGATCTTTTCCATACTATTACTAACTAGATATCACACGCTGACTGTACACTTACAAAGTGCGCTTTTCCAGTGGTCGGCATACCCGTGTAACTTTCTTTCGTGAATTTCTTCCCGGTTTTTGTGCTGTTCGTGACGAGAGAGGAAGAAGAAGAGGAAGAGGAGGACGCTCCGTTTTGAGCGGCAGTGTGCGAAGAGGAGGGCAGAGGGGACAGTTTAGTGTTCCTCCATCGGCCGGTCCCTCCCACATCGTAGTGATCCTGTAGGGGAGTGGACTGCTAGATAAAATGTATTTTTACTGTATTTGTTTCCTTTATACCACAAGCCCCCACCCCACCCCTACGATCGAAGCTTCCGAGTGCGAAATGTCAGGACTATAAGCAAAGGGAGAAGAGCTAGAAGGTATGCGAGCGGGCGGCTAGGCTGGTCATCCAATAGAGAGGTGAAAGCCTGGTGAAGGTAATGGAGAACTCTTTCGTCCTCTCTTGGTCCGGTGGCTGGGCTGGACCTGGTTGGTGTGTGTTGTGTGGGCTATGTTCCGAGGTTTGTCATTTCCTCACCTTGCCATCTGGTTTGTAAACAAGGTAAATGGTAACTGGGTCCGAATGGGTCATGCAGCGCATGGACAGCCCCCTTTTGCTTGGCGAAATGGCTTACGTGTGGTGTCGGGAACTGGGAAGTGATTATCTGGCCTGTGGTCAGGCATTGTTGCTCTGGGTCCCATTCAGCGCTGTCGGGTGTTTCTTGTTCACTTGTTTCTTTCTTTTTTTTTTTAATCACAATGGACTTACTATGTGAAAAGTCGGAGTCTTTTGGTTGTTGTTGTTGTTGTTTTTTTTAGTTTGTTTTATTTATGACCGATTCTCATAAGAAGTGGACATTAATTGTTATTCATTTTTATTGCTTCTTTACAACTGTTTTGTTATGATTCACCTGTTTTCATCATAGCAGTAGGGATTGACATCTATCTGCTTTATGTGTGTCTGCCTTTGTCTCTCATGTTTTTGTGAAACGCTTAAGGTTCTTGTGAGATGAAGCGTTGTACACGTAGTCATTGTGTTATTATTATCATACCAATAAATATTCGCTGACACAAGTTTCTTCACACACACACACACACACACACACAACACACACACACACACACACACACACACACACACACACACACACACTGTAACACACGCACACATGCTGTCACTAGCATGCACACACACACACACACACACACAACACTCTCTCTCTCTCTCTCTCTCTCTCTCTCTTATCATTTCACAATAAATACTTACTGACACAATTTTCTTTACACACACACACACATACACACATACACACACACACACACACACACAACACACACACACACACACACGACACACCACACATTAACACCACACATCATACACACGCGCACGACACACACACACACACACACTCTCTCTCTCTCTCTCTCTTGTTATTTTATTATCATCATACCAATAAATATTTGCTCTTCATTTTTCTTGAAAAATATATATACAAAAATTATATATTCCATATTGTGAATTCTAAAAATAAATATTTGCTGACACATTTTTAAACACACACACACACACACACACACACACACACACACACACACACACACACACACACACACACACACACACTCACACTCACTCACTCACTCACTAACTGACAAACTCTCACTCTCTCTCCTCTCTCTCTCTCTCTCTCTCTCTCTTTTTTTTTTTTTTTTTTTTCAAGAAATGGGATAAGCAATCGAAATAGAAATCACTGAGTAAAAAAGAAAACACTAAAACTACGGAGTAAAAAAGGGAAACACTAAAAGCCAGAGTGCAAGCTTCTACAAAATCTACGAATGCTACAAAGTTATCATAAAAACTTAATCATTCTCACAGTCAAAGCTAGAGAATTTCATGATTTTTTTCAATCAAAAATAAAGTCAAATTAAATGTAAAACACGAAAACAGATACTGGCGAAGTATTACCAGAGCAACAACAACAACAACAACAGCTTGATATCAAACATCAATGAGAACAAGGAGAATATTACAGCACATTCATATGAACAAGAAGAATTTGACAGCATCATTTATATTAAGAATAATATGACAGCATCATATCATTCATACTTCTATCAACCGATGTATGGATTGAATGGAAATAGGGGATCGATGGATGGATGGACGGGTCAATCGATCGATTACCTAGCATACATTCCTATAAATAGATGAATGGATAAAAGGATGGATCGATCGATCAGCTAGTGGATGCGTGGCTGGAAGGACGTACATGTACAAACGAATGGAAGTTACGATAGATGACACATCGATCGATCTGACTGATGGATAATGGATACGAGGATGGTTAAACTGACGGACTGACGATTGATCGCCTGAATAAATGATCAATGAATGTACTGTCTGATCAACGGACAATTTAGTTATTTCTTTACAAGGATACTAGTAGTAAAATGAAGTAAAGGAAAGGAAAATGGAAAAAAAAAGTGCCAATGAGAGTACATGTACACGCGCACACACATCCCGTATGAGCAACTAATACAACAGATACAACAAATACAAACAAGCAAATAAGAACCAAAACCTTATTTAAACCAATTCAAATTTACTTTTATACAATATTCCACACACATGTCTTAGAATCTGTACGATATCTTTTGCATCTACATGCGCAATCTAGCATGGCCAACTATTGTGCACAGAAATCAGAACAGATTAGAAGCATAGGTACCGTGCAGTTGTAATATTATATGCACACACGCACCAACAACGCACACCTAAACTACGAAAGAGGACAGTTTTGCTGCCTTGGTGCACTTGGGTGCATGGTACCCCTGTTTATGTGCGATTGAAAAATGATGCTATTGATATGTGAGTGAGATAATTTCTGTAACAGCGCATGAGTCGAACTGAGAATAGCCCTATACAAAAGCTATTTATTATTATTATTTATTGATTAGCACCACTATTTACGGTTTAGTGGAAAAGATCAGTCGCTGTGGTGTAGCGGTTAGCGCAAAGGACCATCGACTGGAAGGTTGTGGGCTCGAATCCTTATCAGTCCCTTCAAAAATCGTTGTGGATTTTTTCGGCTCCAATCGACTCCTACCCGGAGTTGAACGTGCTATGGGCTCATTGGGAAGACCGGGACCACACAGCCAAGTCTCATCCACTTCACTGAGGGCGTTGCTCAAACCTTCCCACCAACGCCGCAAGTGTCTGTACCTCTCAGGCCTCGTTGACGCCAGGATATATTATGACAGTAGAATACAGCCATGTCACACAGTTTCAATCCTAGGTGGACCTCAACAGCATCATGATTATCATCCTCATCGACATCATCATCAACGCATTGTAAAACTTGTGCCAGCTCCTGTGGTCATTAAGGTGGCGATAAAAATGGGACCAAAAATATAAAATTTATAAAAAGGTGAGCACGAAGGAATTTTCCCCAAATGCCAAGATCCTTTAAAAAAAGGGTTTAGTGAAAAAGACAGAAAAATCTGCGTCTAATCGACTACTGAAACCGAGATTCTTGGATCTCTCGCTTCCTAGGGTAGTGACTTTAACTAACAGGCCACTAAGTAATTAAAAACAGATCAAACGCGTTCATAACTAATCCCGCTCGCACACGTGCGCGCAGGTACACACACACACACACACACACACACACACACACACACACACACACACACACACACACACACATGCACACACTAGCTTCAACAAATACATCGTAAACCATTTATTGTCAGGTTAACATAAAAATTGTACTCACATGTTACATATATGTAACTCAACTTGGAAACAATTAAATTAACACGTTAAATATATGTAACTCAATTTGGAAACAATTAAACTAACACATCATGAGTGAAGCTGGAGAAATATGTAAACTGTTAAAATGCAAGGATCAAATCAAAAATTGCAAAATGATTAGAAAGGTCTTAACAACAATTGTAACTTCAGTTTAAATTTGATACAACAAACTGAAACACACACACACACATACATACATACATACATACATACATACACATGCGTACACACACACATGCATACACACACACATACATACACACATACACGCACACGAAAAAAAGTGATTTCGTAATCTTTCTCTTTAGCGAAACATTACGACTGAAATAATCTATATGAAGTAAGAGCATACAAAAGAATAGAAAATCTGTACATCTGTTCATTTTAAATGTATTGTTAATTTTATGATTCAGAAAGACGGAAAGGCTGTACATGTGCCCATTCTTACACGTACTGTTTGAATTCAGAAAGAGAAAGGATTATGCATGTTTCGAACACTTAAGTCATGCAGAACATATAATTAACACTAAACGTAACAAAAGGATAATACATATGCTTTCCATCACTAAAGCACTACCACTAAAATTTCCTTCTTTACTTTCAAAATGCATGTAGTGTATGTAATCTCACTTTCTGTAACGTATCAGCAATCGCTCAGAACTATCTACACAAAACTCTACACCACTTTCACCAAAACTAAACACTACACAACAAACTAACTTAAACGACAACTACACACAATAGTGAAACAAAGAGATTTGACTTTCTCAAGAAATACCCAGATATAACTATAAACACAACCCGATCAGAGAGGCGTCATCCTCTATTCCATCGATCCTAACTGGTCTAAGCCCAACTAAGCAAACGGATTCTACTGACCTCAGGGCTTGCATTCTGGACTAAGTCTCACTCACCTCTTCACTGCTGGCACAGGATTCAGTCAGAGACCGATGTGACCTGGGTCTGGGTTGGTATAGCCCTGTGTCCACTTTAGGGCCTGAAAATGATAAACAGTTCTGGTCACCTGTAGCAGAACACGAAGTAAGCACAACCCATTACAAAAGTGGCACCAAAAAGAAACAGCAACAAGCAAGCAAATAACTAAAACACACAAAACAGAACAAAACTTAATACACCCGAGATAAAAGCAAACAGGTTACGTACCCCTAACAGAGGTACCCGTATGTGGTAGATGGAAACGTTCATCCAGGGTGCTCTCGTATTTGCGGATACCCAGCTTGGCTGTCACTCCTCGTAACTGCTTAAGAACTTGGCACGAACCCTGGTACACACATCACACACAGAAATGAACGTATGTACATGTATGTACCCATACACTCCTGTGAAGGTGCATATTGTTCACATACACACGTGTTCATATACATGTAAGTACTCATACACTCGCGCGCACATGCATACTGCTCACATGCACACATGTTCAAATACATGTATGCAAACACGTATGTAAGATCTCTTACATACAAAGAGCGTACTTTTAACACAAATAAACGCGTGCCCATACAAGAATACTATACTCATATTCACCACATCCACCCCTTCAAGCCCCATCTCCCCTAAATCAAGTAAACGGCTCAGTCTTACTGATTGTTACACTGCGTGTTACATTCATGAAAAGTTTACAAAAGGGTGTCAAATTTCCCTAGCTGCATGCAGACCAAAGACTAAGTTTCAGCCAACGTTATCTCTCAGGCTTCTGGTGCTTCACCACCTTCGAGTGACATCAACAACCAGGAGATCAAGACTGCAGACAAAGTCTGCTTCTTGGACAGCACAGTGAGCAGCAATGGACTCTTGATGCTGAGGTCGTGCTGCGCTTCTCCAAGACTAGCTCTGCCCTTGGAAAGCTGAGATTATGGCAAAACCATGGCATCAGACTCGCCCAAAACTACAGGGTGATATTACAGTTAAGATAAAGCACTAACGGTAGTTTACAGATCAACGATGGTGACAAATGTTTCTTTCTCTTACCGACTTGACGATGTAGAGCCAGTCCGACTGTTTGCTGTCTTGTACAATCACTACGTTTCGTCTGTAATGTGAAAACAGCAGCAGTTCACATTCCATTTGTGGCACTGACAATTTAAAACTGTTCTTTGGCTACCGTTTCATAAACAAATTACTTTTTCAGAAAGAAAGAAAGAAAGAACGATAGAAAGAAAGAATGAACGAAAGAAAGAAAGAACGAAAGAAAGAAAGAACGAACAAAAGAAAGAAAGAAAAGATGGAAGAAAGAACGAAAGAAAGAAAGAACGAATGAAAGAAAAAAAGAAAGAACGAAAGAAAGAAAGAAAGAAAGAAAGAACGAAAGAAAGAAAGAACAAAAGAAAGAACGAAAGAAAGAAAGAACGAACGAAAGAAAAAAGAAAGAAAGAAAGAAAGAAAGAGAGAAAAAAAGAGAAAAAAAAAACGCTACAGCTGTCTTGTGACACCGAAGTCACTGGAGAGTTAGGTGGTAAAAACTCAACTTTCCTCAGGACCATGAGGTGTGCGGCTCCTTTCCCTCGCCACATTACCTTCCCCAACCTTGAGCACGGTTAGGCGCCCACGTAGGGCTGGGTGAGACAAGAGACCATATGTAAACGTCTGCTGTCAGACTGTAAGGCTGGATTTCTACCTTTACGCCAACCAGGCCTATTTTCCCTTCAGCTTATCACAAACTTCAATAGACCTGAATCCAGGACAGCCTGGATCCAGAAGGCCAAGGTCATTCCTTTATTACGACAGCGAAATGGACATCCTCTCTCAGAGATAACTCCATTCAAAGAAAGGCAACAGTTGGCCTATTGTCTCTTCTCCCCAAAGTCAAAGGTACTATATGACTAATCTCAGTGACAATCAGCGCTCACAGGCATCACGCAACACACACACACACACACACACACACCACACACACACACACACACACACAAACACACACAACAACACACAGACACACGCACGCACACACACACAAACACACGCACGCACACACACACAAACACACACAACAACACACAGACACACGCAACACACGCATACACACACACATACACACATACACATACAACACAACACAACAAAACACAACACCCATACATTACGCCCACCATTTACACTGATCCAATAATACTCACTTGAAGAAATGAAGCAGACAATGTTCAGGGTGCTCCACTAACCGTTCTATGGGCCAGCCCTTCATGAAATCCAGTTGACTGGGGAAAAAGGAAGCTGGTCGTTAGCGTGAGGGAATCAAAGGGTTAAATTTTTGCTTTGCTAGCATGGTTGACAATGCACATCATCATCATCATCATCATCATCATCATCATCATCATCATATCCATGGGGTAAAATCCACGTCATCACCACTATAACCGTGGGTGTAAAATCCACATCATCATCACTATAATAAACAAGGAAAATCTCGTTAACCCACCACACTCATGAATGATCATCATGACCATTATTATCACACGCTTAATAGTAAACTTCACCATTATTACCATGGATAATCCTCCTCCTCCTCCTCCTCATCATCATCATCATCGTCGTCGTCATCGTCACCATCACCTCCACCATTACCGTATGTTTATCGCTGCCAATATCAGCTTGAGGAGGAAGGAGGAGGGGAGGAAGGAACAGAAAAAGAAACAAACACACACAAACACTTGATGAACCCGCCGTTCCTACACAAGTGATCATCATCATCGTCGTCAACAGAAAGCATCCACCTGCGAATACAACGCACTCACCTGATGAACTTGATGTGTTCTGGGACCTCATCTGTGCCTTGGCGAGACATGAAGATGTCGAAGAAGTCCTCACGGCCGATGGACAACAACTGGACCGTGTCATGGCTGGTCACTGTCGCCGTTCTGCGTGAGTGATGAAGTAACGCTAACTCCTGGTAACAGTCAGTGTAAACATCTCAGTAGCAGGAAACTAGAGAGAGCTGGACAGCAAACGGTCCTGTGAGGAGAAACCCCCTCCCTTCAAGCAAGTGTTTTAACCCCACGGTTTGTCGTCTCCCCACCCTGCCATTCGGTTTGTAAATAAGGTACATGTAACTGATGACTGGGTCCGAATAGATCATGCAGCGCATAGACTACCCCCTTCCTCCTTTTGCCTGATGAAATGGCTGTCGTATGGAGTCGGGCGCTTGGGAGGTCATTGTCCGAAAAGGGGTGAGGCATTGGTGCTCTGGGTCCCATCCAGCACCCTTAGGTGTTTTTTATTAACTTACACTCTAAGGGGGCCGGGCCACATCCAGGTCATGACTCATCGAGCCCTTCTGCTGTCTCCATTTTTCCACCCGGGTTCAAACCCACATTTCCAAGGTCGAGGATGATCTATGTGGTCTATTTTTTTTCAAAGAATTTATTCCAATTTCTCTGTTTACCAACTCTTGACCATCACAGAGATATGTATTCATCTGTTTGTTTATCTATCTATTTACTTATTGTTTCTTTCAACATACACGTACATATGCACACACACTCGAGTGTACGCATACGAGTATGTGAGGAGTTTCGTGCGGAGGGGGAAGGTAGCTTCTCATGTGATGACCTTCTGCTGTCCAGCTCTCCCCAGTTTCTTGCTACTGCACACGTACCCCAAAGTACACACAAACACATATGTTTTCTACAATTTCTATATATTTTCTAAGATGATTTATTTCTATAATAACAATACAACCAACTACTGTTTAGAACTTATCTGATAGAAATTTTTGACCACAGAAAGGCATTATGCAGACTTCGGGTCAGTCTGCATGACTTACAAAGTGGAATAGGCGGATATACAAACATTCCAAGACAAAACAGAAAATGTACAGTTTGCGGTGTGATTTAAGATAAAAGTCATTTCGCAGATAACCGCATTAGATATAAAACAACAAGAATGAAACTGATGAAAAGATTCGGGAAATATACACATACTTTCAACAATCGAATCTTCTGATTCGTTATGTTAAACACAAGGTAGTGTCTAAAGAAGAAAATTTACACCTATTTGTTGCAGAATGTGTCTATGATTGCCTGCAATTTAAAAAAAATGAAACTTTCTTTGTCATTAATATATGTTTACTCCCACTGATACTGATAATGATGATGATGATGGTGATGATGATGATGATGATGATACTAATGTGAAATCAATAACTGTTCAGATCATTGAGTGTAATGTCAACTTATCACAATTAGTATGTGTTTCATAGCCTTACATTGGCTTCTTCTGAGTTCACACATGTACACGGATGCACACATACACATGTAACACACACACATACGCGCGCCGCGCACACACACACACACACACACACACACACACACACGTACGTTATACCACTACCATCACGACCGAGAGGCATCAATTAGCGCGCAATACAAATAGCGCGTACGTTTTTCTTATACAAATAGCGCGCACGTCCTGTATACAAATAACGCGCATGTCGCGTATACAAATAGCGCGTACAGAGAGAGAGAGAGAGAGAGCGCGCACCCCTTCCGCTGCCAATGCCCCTGCTCACCACGGGAGGTGAAGTAGGATTCTAGCAGGATTTTTTTTTTTTTTAATTGTAAAGACGTTTGTGTTTGTTTCGAAACTCTCTCTCTCTCTCTGCGCGCGCTATTTGTATACGAGACATGCGCGCTATTTGTATGCGAGACAGCGCGCTATTGTATACAGAAACATGCGCGCTAATTGTACTACGCGCGTTAGTTGACACTCCCTCACGACCACCACCCTTAGCAAAATAAAAAAAACAGGAGATAGACATTAATGAGGGGGAAATTAATTCATTTGGCTTGTATGCCCCCTCACCTCCTTTTGTTTGTTTGTTTGTTTGTGTATGTGTGTGTGTGCGAGTGTGTGTGTGTCTGTCTGTGTGTTTGTGTGTGTGTGCGTGTGAGAGAGTGTGTGTGTGCGAGTGTGTGTTTTGTGTGCGCATGTGTATGCATTTATGTGTGCGTGCCTGCGTGCGTGCATGTGTGCCAGTGGATGTACAGGTGGGTATATGCGCTGTTTATCTGTCTTTCTGTCTGTATCTGTATTCCAAATGTCAGAGCAAGTGTTTCTCTACCACTGAAGGTAGATAAAAAAAAAATCTCCATTCGTCATAGACCACAGCAGACAACAATACTTATTGTGCACCGTTATTGTTGTGAGGCGGGATTGACATGTGGACACACATTTTAATTTAATCTCTTTTTAAAAAGAAAAAGAAAAAAAAATTAGAGGGTGGGGGTTGGAGAAGTTCATTTTCATATCGACCGGAGACAGATGTGTGTCTGACTGTCGGTGACAAAACGAGTTAGCAAGATTTTCTCGACTGTTTCTAGATGGACCTTTACCAAATTTGGGCAAAGGTGTAGATTACTGAGGAATCTCGAATGTAAAGTTTGACAGTCATGACGCCAAAGTCAAGGTCACACCGACCCAAAACAAAAGTGCCTAAAATCAGCAATTTTCGAAGGCGTGTGAACAGCATTCTCTCAAGAAAGTCTGAAAATATTTCAAATCTGTTTTGAATGTTGTGACAATCTACCACTGTCATCGCTCCACGTCAGGTCTGATTCTTCTTAAACTCACAGTTTCAGTTTCAGTTTCTCAACATGACGTCTCCGCACTCGGAATGAATTCCATATGCACTAACGTCACAGGTGCCATGTGCTGGTGATCGTGGCACAAGCCGTAAGCCTGCATGCACATAGACCCAGGAGCTGGCCAGGTCATGAGGTTCTACCTTACCCATGTTTTACCTAGTCTACATATTTTAAGTGGTATCGTATCGGTCTATCGTTGAAAAAGTCACTGTGACCTTAAAATGTACAGGGGGGTGCGAAAGTAGGTATACAGTTATGAAAAAATAAAACACGTACAATACTCATCGCATTTATTATACAAACAAATGAATATTGCATATATATGTAATAACAAGCACAGCCTTAATCCCTCAGATTCTCAAACTGCTTGACGTCGGTATTCACACACTCCTCTACTCGAGAGCGGACACTCATGCACACCCTAGCACAAAGATCTTTATCAGCATCAATTTCTTGACAAGCCTGCAAGATGAACTGAATCATGTCATTAACAGTGCGCGGCTTCCGTGCGAAAACCCTTTCCTTTTCATATCCCCCAAAAAAGAAGTCCATCTGTCTTCCAGTATTGTTTTAAAATCCGCTCCTCGTCTGTCAAACTACCAGCCATGGTTAAATTAAATTGCTGCTTAGATCTAAATTGAATTGCCGCTTTACCTGCAAAAAATAAAAAAATTACAAGTTAAAGGAGTTACGATAAAATATAATTAATGACACTGAAAATATCGAAAATAAGGCCAACTAACTTAGTGTGCTAATAATTTTAATGAATTAAGCATTACAATAATGGTGTGATACTTACTGTAGCCTATACCTACTTTTGCACCCCCCTGTATAAAACCTGGATTTATCAATTCTGTACTATTTTTTGGCATATGAGGACGGAAAATAGAACGGTTTTACCATCTTGTTCTCCTTTGAAACACAGTACTTTGCAGCATTTGTTACTTTCCTAAATCAGTTTTTTTTACAGTTCTGAGTCAAAGTTCATTTTCATCGGGTAGTCAAGACTGGAAAATGCAGAACTGAATCAGGCGTCCCACTGTTTGAATCAACAATGGCCCGAATGCACGGGTTTGCCAGCACATTCTTTATCCATTTGGGGATTCAGGGAAGGATGGTGGTGGTGGTACTATAAAGAGAAACGACGTGGTAGGGTGTGAGGAGGTGAATGAATAGGGAGGTTGAAAAGTCCTTACCCCAAAGCTGGTTCCTTTCCTCATGAAGTTAGCGGTACGAGGCAGAGATTCGTTCGTCTTGGGATCGTGAATCATGATGGTCACCACAGCTGTAAAACATGTTCACAAATACACGAACATGCCAGCGAGTAAGCGAACCAACTTACACGTACGCGCGCGCGCGCGCGCGCGCACAGCACACACACACACACACACCACACACACACACACACACACACACACACACACACACACACACATGAACATGTACACAAGATATGTTTAATTGCACGCACTTGGCGCACACATATATACACACTCACAAATACATACACATACATCTCTCTCTCTCTCTCTCTCTCTCTCTCTCTCTCTTATATATATATATATATATATATATATATATATATATAATATATATATATAATATATATAGTAATACATGTACACAAGACTGATAACACAGTAAACACAAACATATACACACAAATAAGCAAACATAAACATGTTGAACCACACACACACACACACACACACACACACACACACACACACACACACACACACACACACACACACACACACACACACACACACATACACAGTGTACCTTGACCAGACAGAATGAAATAGAAGTTTTCAGCATAATGACCCTGACGAATGATGGTACGTTTTGGTGGAACTCTGCAACAGACACAATATACACAGTGTCTACGTACGAAGGTGCGACAATTTTCTTCAACCCACATGCAAGTTCTTTTCTTTTTTCTGATACATGAAATTGTGTGCAATCATAAAACAATTATACGTATATTTATAAGGATAGTGTGACAATCATGATCAATCAACAAATATGACCTCACTGTCAACAGCTTAATAATAATAAGTACAGTATTTATACGGCGCCAAATCTTGACAATTCAAATCAAAGCACACCCACACAAAAGGCATACGCATAAAATCAACAAAACTAAATTTCAATATTTAATATCTAAAACAAAAAAGTTTTTAGCTACACGTTTTTTTCAAGGTAACTGATGACTGGGTCCGAATAGATCATACAACGTACGGACAGCCCCCCTCTCTTTGATGAAATGACTATCGAGTGGCGTAGGGAGCTTGGGAGGTGATCATCCAGAGAATGGCGAGGCATTGGTGCTCTGGGTCCATTCCACACCCACGTGGTGCTTTTTGTTAACTTTGTGAAGGGGTTTGGTATGCCAAAAATTATATGAACTAATCATATCATAAAAGTGTATGTTATCTGTGGCATTTATAGTTGTTGGAGCTAAGAAGGTGTTGCATTGTCACAACCACTGAAACATGTCTCTGACAAAGGTTTACTTGAGATCTACCAGTCAGCGTACACGAATGATCGCAGCACATAAAATGTTGTTTTGAGTGTCTTCGGTGGTCTGTTTACAAAAGCAGACGAGAAAGGAGTCCCTCCTACTGCTTTGCTTGATCTCAGTGCAGTATTTGATGTTTGGAATACATGTACATCATATCTTTCGGCATACGACCATCCTGTAGGCCGCGGTCATATCCAAAGCAGCGCAGTCCTCGTTGTATGAAAAAGACAGACTGCCTGGCATGTTGGCCTGGTTCAAACTGCTTATAGTCCAGCCTGACTACCGGAGCTACATCAGGCCTGATCCAGGCCCTCCTTATTTGGCACATGGTCCATCCAGGAAATGCTCAGAATAAGGCGCAAGCACCACAACTGGTAGCTATTAAACTCTTGACACACGTAGGTTGTCCAGCTCTCGGTCCGTAGAGAAGGGTACTCAATGTGCAGGCGCTGTACGCTCCAGTCTTGGTAGCTGTGATGAATATATTTTGGCACAATCTCTCGGAAGCTTGGCCATGGCAGCGGCAGCATTCCGTATCCCTATGCGGAGGGCAGTAAGTAAGGGTGCATACAACTCTGACACCTCTGTAAGTATAATATGTGCATACATCTCTATGAGTACTGTGCATGTCGTAACGCACATGCACGTGTTGCATAAGCGTTAATACAAACTCACTTTTCAAACCATGCCACCTTGGTGAGTTTCTCCTGCATGTGGAGAGGGTACTCGGCAAACGACGGTAGACTCTGTAACCCGTACATTGCCTGAAATACGCACAGAAAAATGTACAAATAAATATATACAGATACGTAGATTATCACTACCATTATCATTATTATTTAAAGCCCAGCTGACCGCGCAGGGCCATATCAGGGCTGTAACCATCTCAAGACCTTTTTGAACCAGAAAAAAAAATGGAAAAGAAAACCAGGTACGCACATCTATGCATCTGCGCACATATTTAATGGACATGACCCTGGCGTTGACCACTCCATCCAACTTATCAAAAGGGGGTTTAAAAAATTAACCTGAATACAAATATACACACAACTAAGCCCACTAAAACATATATATAACCTAGCCTGTAGTCAAAAGTGCGGTTAATACATGTGCCCAATTATCAATACTAAAAGAAAGTATGGAAGGCTTTATGGAGAACATACAGCTGAATGGGACAGCAAGGAGAAAACAGTAAGAAGAGATGATAGAAAGCAAAGGAATAAGACAGAAGCAAAGGGAATGACAGACAACAGGAAATTTCTAGCACAGAATTTCTACAAGGCGGGGATACCATTTAATGATTTATACTAAAAGATCCCTGGCATCCCCAAAGGAAAAATACTCGGATACGTAGATACGAACACACACCAAAGCACGCATACACACAGATGGCGCTGCAGCATGGGTACACTGTTCCATGGTTAGCAGCCCGAATTTTATAAAGTAAATCCATTTTGACTAAAAAAGGAATAAAATACAAAATACAAATATAGGTGTGAAAGAAATTTACTCGATCATGAATCACATGAACATATGCGTACAAAGGTGTGTCAAGATGCAAACATTTTAGAACATTAAATTAAATCCCAAATCGTATACAAAACAAAAATCAATATATCATCAAGACTAACCGCCAAACACCACACACACACAACACACACACACACACACACACACACACACACACACCACACACACACACACAAACACACACAAACAACTGTCCAGATATACATATATATATATACAGAGTACATACATACATTATATACATATTATATAATATAATAATATGGATAGATGATAGATAGATAGATAGACAGACAGATAGATAGATAGATAGATAGATAGATAGATAGACGCAACAGTCAGTACAGATAGATAATAGATAGATAGATTAATAATAAGATAGTAATAAATACATCGTATGTATATAATAACAGACAGAAGACTAGACAAAGAAGATAACAACAACAGACAACAATACAAAAGATATAATAGATAAAACAGACAGATAGATAATAGATAATAGATAGAACCAGTACATAAAATAATTCATATAATTACATACAAAGTTACATAATACATAGTTGTTAATATATATACATACTACTTACACAATACACATACAGTACATACATACATACAAAATTACACAGATACATACATACATCTACAGACATACATACATCATCCATACATGTACATACATACATACATATACATACATACATACATACATACATACATACACCATACATGCATGCATCATAACATATACATACATACATACAACATACATACTACATACATACACACTCAAACAGATCACAATATACATAGCATAATCATTTTTACTACAACATGATACACACCACAGCACACACACACATTTATGCATATGATTCTAACAGTAATATGCAGTTCAAAGACAATTTTCATGATCAGATTCTCACAAGTCCCATTTTAAAGTATCAATGAGTTTCATGCACAGAATTTCACATCCACTCGGAACTTCACCAAAAATTGTATGCAAAGGATCTCGCACGCTGCACTTAAGAGACAATGTTGGGCATAGCATTTCACGCATTACAGCTCTTGGGCAAACCATGCAGTAATGATCTCACATACAGCTTGCTCACCGTTTGAATTTGTTCCTGAGTACGTGAGGAGGGAGGAAGGTTGAGATGTTCTTCACCTCACTGCTGATTGAAATCTGTGAGTGCACGCATAACAAACACACACACACACATACACACACACACACACACACACACACACACACACACACACACACACACGCGCGCGCGCGCGCACACACACACACAAAATGCATAATGTACTCTCATAACTTATACGTAATGTGATCGTTCTTTGATTGTTTTGTTTTGTTTTTTGTTTTTGTTTTTGTTTTGTTTAAAAGCCCAGCCGACTACGTACAGCCATAACGGGGCTATAACCGTTTCAAAACATACACAATACTTCAACAATGAAAAAAAAAGGAAAAGAAATTTAGTATACATATCAATGCAATTGCTCACATACTCTAAGGAAATGCCCCTGGCGTTGACTACCCCGTCCAATTTATCACACAGGATATTTCAAAAACACATTTGAATACAAATTTAAACATAAGTAAGGACACTAAAACATACATAAAACTGGCCTCAATTACCTAAAATTGCTTCCGCATATCTCATTTCCCTAGACCCCAAAATGCACTTAATACATGTACCCAATTATCAATCCTAAGAGAAAGTATGTAAGACTTTATCGAAAACACACAGGTGAAGTGGACCAGCATGGCAGAAAATGATAGGACGAAATGACAGAAAGCAAAGGAACAAGGCAGAATGAAAGAGAGTGACAGAAAAGAGGAAATTTCTAGCACAGAAGTTCCGGAAGGTGGGGATACTATGTATACTGAAAGATCCCCCGGCCTCCCCAAGGTGGAATATAGTGTGATTAATAATGATGATAATGATAAATTACAGCACTACTACTACTGTTATAAATAATAACAACAAACAAAAAAACAATAATAATGATAATAATAATAATAATAATGTTGATGAGGATGAGGATGACGACGCTATAATAATAATAATAATAGTTATATAACAATTATCATACCACTAATAATGATTCCGTGTACTGCGCCTTATCCCGCAAGAGCCCTAGGCACTTGGCAAAGCATGAGTGACAGAGACAGACGCACGCAAGGCAAATTGCATGTCAACCCTGTACGCTATGATAAAAATCGCTTCAAATATATTTGCAATCATCCTCACTCCAAAGATAATATCGGTATGTGCATGCCATGATGATCAAAATGCAAATAGACAAAATGTTTGGGGGGGGTGGTTTTCTTTGAAATTTATCTCTTTCAGACATACCTACAAAATTGCACAGATCAATTCTTGTGGTTTTACTAGGTTCTCCTAATTTCGTATTACGGCACGGCGCGCGCGCGCGTGTGTGTATAATATATATATAATATATTATTATGTTGTAGTTAGTGTGTGTGTGTGTGTGTGTGTGTGAGTGTGTGTGTGTGCGCGCGCGCGCGTGCGTGCGTGCGTGTGTGCCTGAGTGTGTGTGTGCGTGAGTGTGTGTGCATGTGAGTGTGTGTGCGTGATGTGTGTGTGTGCGTGAGTGTGTGTGTGTGAGTGTGTGTGTGTGTCAGTACATTTGGTTATGTGTTTTCATGTGTGTGTGTGTGTACATTTGTGTATGTGTGTCTTCATTGCGTGTATGCACGTGCGTGTGTATGTGTGTGTTTGCGTGCGTGTGTGTGTGTATGTGTGTATGTATGTTGTGTATGTGATTTCATGTGCATGTATGTCTGAAAACTGGATTTATCGGGTGATTTTATACACTTTCTTCCATGTCTATTTTTTATGTGGACTAATGTCCTACCACCTATTTCTGATTTAATGGTATGATCTGTTGCTATTTTTGAAGAAATATGTTTATGCCACATAGGTGTGTGTATCCGACTGTGTTTATACTGAATTGATATATTGACATGACACCCACCCACCCCCGAAATATTCAATAATATTTTATATCATTTTTCTGTGCAAAGCGCAACGAGCAATTTTTGACATGGACTGCGCTATAGAAATGGTATTATCACAATTATCATTATCGTCATTATCATGGTTGTTATTATTATCATTACTATCATATTTTTTATTAATATTATGTTATTATCATCATCGTCTTCTTAAACATCATAATCATCATATCATCATCAATCATCATCATCATCATTATTATTATTATTGTTATTATTTTTTATTATTATTGTTGTTATTATATCATCATCACATACATCAACATCATCATAATCATAACCTTCCTCCTCCTCATCAATATCAATACTATTAATATTATTATTATCATCATCGTTACTATGTTATATCATTATCATTATCATCATTAACATTGTTATCACTGTCATCGTTATCATTATCATTACTAAAAAGAGAGAGAAAGCGAAGCAAGTATAGTCATCTCTCTCCATAAAACAAAAGAATGCGTGGGGCGTGATCGCAATCATGTGGGTGTTGGTGCTGGTGTTTATAATCGTACATACTTCAGTACTTTAGTTTAATTAAAGTGACCCAATAAGCGTCAACAACTCCGAAGCCCCCCACCTTCCCTGCCCAACCAACTCCGATTCATTCTTAGCGACATACAGTATAGCTAAAATGTTTCACTACACAGACAAAGAAGAAAAAGTGGGTGCAACACATTAGCGGTCAGACACGGATATTTTTCTTTCTCTCCCACTCCTACCCACTCTGAATTGTAGTCTGAGTGCAAGTCTTTCGGAGTGGACGATAAATCAAAGATCCCGTGAGCCGCATGCACTTTACGCACGTTAAAGGTCCCACGGCAACAAAGTAATTGTCCCTGGCAAAATTCTCTATAAAAATCCTTTCTAAGTAAAAGGCAACACAAATACACATGACGACCGAAAAAGGGTTATGCTGCAATATGGCAACACGCTCTCTACGTAGAGAGAAACCTGAATTCCATACGGTAAATACGGCCGTGACAAAAAAAATAAACAAAAAAACCCAAACAAAACACAAAAAAAGAACGAGTGAAAGTCCTAAACACTTGAAAGTTGGGGCAGCAGAAAGACAGAAAGAACACAATACCTCTTTGTTGGCTTTGAAGTAGGAGGGATCAAACGACAGGCCCTGGTTTTTGAGGTTTTCAGAAAAGTTGTCTGACGTGTCGATGACGTCAGTGAACGTCTGCAACATGGCACTCGGTTCCTCCGATCTGAGAGAGGAAAGTTTGGATATTAGAACATAACACCTAATCTTAACATTAGTAGTAACAGTAATTTATTCAATCATAATAATTCATTCAACCGAGAAACCAAAACCAACTAACCTGTCCAAAGATATAAAACAACATAAAACAAAGAAAACAATGAAGGGTAATTAAAAACATAGTCTGGTTCGCACAGAAGTGGAGCTCGAGCCTTTTCTGTTAAAATTAACCGGTTAAAGTCTGGCTCGAAAAATACTTTAGCGTGCGGCGGCTTCTTCTTCTTCTTCCTTTTTTCTTTTTTTTTTTTTCTTTTTTCCCCTTCTTCTTCTTCCTCTTTTCTTTTTCTCTTTCTTCTTTTCTTTTTTCCTTTTCTTGTTTTCTTCTTCTTTCTTCTTTTCTTCCTTCTTCTTCTTCTTTTTCTCCTTTTTTCTGTCGTTTTTTCTTTTCTTTTCTTTTCTCTTCTTCTTCTTCTTTTCTTCTTTTCTTCTTCTTCTTCTTTTCTTTCTCCTTCTCCTTCGTCTTCTTCTTCTTCCTTCTTCCGTTCGCCGTCTACATGTTCAGGCCACATCTAGCAAATGAATGTGGCTGTTTTCTGCAGTTCCTGCTGGCTGTTATAGAGCTTAGTGATGAGAGGAGTTGTAGTCTCCCATGTCTCCTGTCTCTCCACTTGATACA
>CM060307.1:33368695-33388695 GCA_030674185.1 Monoplex corrugatus | reverse complement strand
GAGACAGACCGACAGGCAGGCAGGCAGGCAGGCAGACAGAGAGACAGAGACAGAGACTGAGAGAGACAGAGACAGACAGACACAGACAGACAGACAGACACAGACAGAGAGAAATAGTGAGAGACAGAGAGAGAGACAGAGAATTCAAAAACATCAAAAGTAGGATACATTACAGTCTCTCTGGCACCTATCGTTTCAATCACATTTAATCCGGCTCAAGGATGGTGTGGGATTGGCACACAAACAATAATATCAACAACATTTCTCATGAACATGTTGAACGTATGGTTTACGTTTCATTCATCAATAAGTGAAAAATTCACTATTTGATTAACAAACATCGAGCATGATGAGTTACTATGATTCATACTCGTGTAAAGCTATTCTTCAAATTCATTAGAACTCACTGCGCATTACACATAATCAAACTTTTCAGTGGAACGCGAAGAAGTCAAGCTGTTGTACAAGCTGACCATATTCCATAATGTTGTTGCACAGTCTGCATTTTCGGTAGGGGGTGGGGGATGTGCATGCTGGGTGTTTCCATGTTCCCATCAGCCAGCCATTCACTTGCCTTATAGGATCTTTAACTTACCAAACGTGGCTTTCAGAATTGAAAACAGAAAAGTAAGAACCGGAAAGTACTGGTAATGAATGAGAAAAAAAAAGGACGAGAAGAAAAGGAAATGAAACACAAAAAAACAAGAACCAGAAAAAAACACGAAAGAAGAATATGAACGCGTATTAATTAATACAACAAAACAAGACAGGCGCAAATTTTCGGCCAACTGGCCTCTGTCAAGCGTAAGATTACAAACAAACAAACACTAGATACAAAAAATTGAGAAAAAGACTGAAACTTCCCTGCTGCTGTCGTCAATGTGAGAAAAAACAAGACAGAGGAAAAACAAGAGACGTACTTTAAAAAACGCGAGAAGAGAAAGAAACGAAAAGAACGGGGGGAAAAAGAAGAAGAAGAAGGAAAAAGGAAAGAGAGAGAGAGAAAGAAAGAGAGTGAGACAGACAGAGTGAGTGAGTGAGTGAGACGGGAGAGAGTGACAGAGTGACAGAGGACAGACAGAGAGCGACAGACAGACAGACAGGCAGCAGAGAGACAGAGACAATGGCACAAAGAACAAAACACATGGAAAATAAATGAATACAGAGCGTGTGTGTATGTTTGCATGTATGTATGCATATAAAAGACAAAATAAAAGTGAATATAAAAGTAATCTAAATATATCTAGATCTACTTTTCAAAATTAGATTACAAATCAAATGTAATAAATCAACTGATTAAATGAATTCAACATACTTAAGTTAGCTTCATAATGAATTAGTCAAAGGCTCTGAATTAATGTTTTGTTAAATAGAGGGAATTATTTTCAATTCTAGACATAAGCTAACATGTTTGTTAAAAATGTGGCAAAGACAAATGTATAGTCACATGTACTAATCCCCACAGTTCATAGCAGTACTCACTTGTTCTGGGGAAAACAATTTCCTTTCAGCGGTAGAACCATCAGACGATCGAGTATTGTCAATGCGACGTAACAGTCTTCCCAAACTATTCTGTCGTATCAATCGCTTTCTTAAAGGTCTGGGATATAGAAAGTGCCCATGGTCTCTTGGAGATACAAGCTGCCCATTTTCAATTTTCTCTTCTATAATATCGGCAAGTTTTTTTCGTCCAAAAGTTACCTTCTTCGTCAAATTTTCTTTCCGTTCACTTTCGGTGTCAGTATTGGCTGCCAAACGATCGTCTGCTGTTTGCGGTAAATTGGAAGGTTGCGCATGACCGTCATTAATCCGGATATCCGGTAGAGGAACCACTGTGCTTTCGGGGACCTCACTGATGATGGGTATCGATGGCAATACCGATTGTTTCTTCTTTTTCTTCTTTTTCTTTGGTGTGGAATTCCGAGTGTCCAGTTGATCGAGATCAAAGAGAGGGTAGTTTTCGATTTTGGGCAGATACACACTCATGATGGACAGTGTTGTGATTTCTTTCTCAGCTTGACGTTTAACGCAGACGGTTCACTATAAACGATACACAAACATTTTTCAAGATTAGTTTTAAGGCTGCTGAAAGTTGTGTACAGACTCTAAGTCACTATATTTACATATCATATGATCAATCTGTGTAAAATGTCATTCTGAAGTATAGATATGTTAATCCGACAAAAGAAGTAGAAAGTAATATTTTAGGCTCCTGGGGACTTTGGATTTTCCCAGTCGGAAGCCTTTATTGTTATTCGATGTTTGAAAAATGTCATTGCTTCATGCAATGAGCGTGCTGTATCTGTGCCAAGCGGGGTGTTTGTGTGTGAGTTTGTGTGTGTCGTTGATGTGGTTACTTCTTAGCTTTTACATCACACTATTTCTATTGTACAATTTCACACACACGCAATAGTCTTTTTACAAATCCAAGCACGGAAATGAGGTGTTATCGCAAGTGACTACAGATTATACACACTGATCATATCACTAATAAACAAGTCTGCCAAACCATCAAGTAGCACATTGAACCAGATAAAGATCTGCTGACTTCAGTAAAGAAAGAAACCTACGTTGGTGTGGCCATGTAAAAAAAAGTCAGTACTCTTGCTAAATCATTCCTCCAGGGAACTGTTGATAGAGGGAAACGGGGGTAGAGAAGGGGTTAAGACAGAAAAATGTGATGGACTGACAACATCACGAAATGGACAGAGAAACCATTTGCGTAGATACAGGCTTTGGCACACAACCGACGTAGCAGGAAGAAGCTGGTGAACAGTTCCTTAATGCTGTTGCTCCAGTGACTCTTCGCGGAGTTGAGGGAGGAGAAGGAGGAGGAGGTGGAGAAGAAGGAGAAGAAGAAGAAGTAGTAGTAGTAGTAGCTGTAATAGTAGTAGTAGTAGTAGTAGTAGTAGTAGTAACAGTAGTAATAGTTAGTAGTAGTAGTAAAAGAAGAAGAGTTTCTTAAGAAACGCGTGTCATCCATCGAAACTGTCCTCTATCAATGATACAGTCTATCAAGAATGTCGTCAATTGAGACCGTCGTTTCTCTAAAACCTGTAATTTTTTCCGTCGTCCAAACTGATGTCTATTTAGAAGTATAGCCGACGAGATGTCCCCAAGCGTCAAATTTCAAAGTTTAACAGATTCTTTGACCTCAATGGAAGCATGGAGATAAATGCAATTAAACTAAATTCCGACGAAATCAATATGGAACAATTTAAGAGAAACCAGCAAGCCATGTGAAATTGTCATAGAATACTGAAATGTTCAGAATATGATCACTCAGCTTAGAAAATTTAAAAGACTTTGCTAAGTTCACTCGATCTTTCTTCTTTCCAGATATGAAGTTACACAAGTGTCGAAACATATCTCGTCTTCTTCTGTCGCTCGCTGTTCATATGGTCAACCCACATCTGGCCATAAATGTCACGTAGCTATTTTTACCAGTTCCTACCGGCTGCTATAGAACTTGGTGGTCAAAGGAATTATAGTCAGCCATTTCTTCTATCGCTCCACTTTGAAAGAAGCAATATTCCTGCAAGGTGTATTCAGCTGTCTGGTCTTTTTAATTATACAGGCAGGATGGTAAAAGCGTCCGTTCGAACTTGTCTGGTTCATACGTTTCAAACGTAAAACCTGATGGACAATCTAACGGTGCCATATGACTGTCTTTGAAGGCTCTTACGAAAATACACCCCCTTCCCCCTTTCCGACGCTGTTATCATCACAGTTTTTATCTATTTGTATGTTTATTTGCTAACCTACGTACGTTTTCAACTCTTCTCCTAATTCCTTGCTTGACGGGGGTTTCTCCTCTGAAGACCTGATGTCTGGCTCTCCACAGAGTTTCTTGATACTACAATGGAAAATTTCTTTGACTGCACTTTATACTTAAACTTAGTTTGTGGTTTGTCCTCTCTCTCCATGTATCACACCACACACACACACACACACACACACCACTCATACACACACACAACACTCATACACACACAAACACACATACACACACACACATACACACACACACAATACCCCACACACATACAAACACACACACAACACACACACACACACAACACACACACATACACACACACACACACATACACAACACACACACACACACATACACACACAACACACACACACACATAACACACACACACACACACACACACACACACACACACACAACACACACACACACACATACGTACGCTCGTGTGTCATCTGTGCTTAGCAGACATCCCGTCCAAACATTCAGACCACTCATTCTTTAGAACTTTTGTTTTTATCATATAATTCCTAAATATTTAAACTCCAGTGTTTAAAGTATTTCCCAGCATATATTACTATCTTTATCTTGATTTATTACAAAATGCTAAATATCACAATATCACTGTATCAACTATCCCAGCTATATATCTAATATATTGTCAATTAACTTTTGTATGACCAACCCGACGGCAAACCCACGTTAAACACATCGGAGATCCAAAACAAGTGTGACTGCCCGCGTTCAAGCAAACAGGAACCAGAAAAAACACGAAAGAAGAATACGAACGCGTATTTGATACAACAAGACAAGACAGGCGCAAATTTTCGGGCAACTGGCATTTGTCAAGCGTAAGATTACAAACACACACACACACCAGATACAAAAATTATGAGAAAAAGACTGAAACTTTTCATTCTTTTTCTCATAATTTTTTTTTATCTGATGTTTGTTTGTAAGTTTCAGTCTTTTTTTCATAATTTTTGTATCTGATGTTTGTTTTGTAATCTTACCCTTGACAAAGGCCAGTTGGCTGAAAATTTGCGCCTGTCTTGTCTTTAGTCTTTTTCTCATAATTTTTGTATTTGGTGTTTGTTTGTTTGTAATCTTACGCTTGACAAAGGCCAGTTGGCCGAAAATTTGTGCCTGTCTTGTCTTGTTGTATTAAATACGCATTCGTATTCTTCTTTCGTGTTTTCACATTGGAGATCATCAAAGTTAGTCAACATCGGTCTCATCAAGTATATGGATGGTTGATCATCTGGGAACACTGGGGGTAATGACAATTAAAAAAAAAAGATCATATAACCAAAATTAACCTGATGAGAATTTTACTTGCGAGAAACACAACGGACAGCAGAACGTCCATGAGAGAGAGAGCCCCCCCCCCATCCCCCCCCATCCCCCCCCATCCCCCCCTCCCCATCCCCCCCCCCCCCCCCCACTTCTTCCGTGCACGTTTTTTGGTCCTCAGCTCCTTACATCGTGAGAGGACCGGCCGCATGTTGTTTAAAGAGGTATTATTTCGTCAAACAGTCTGACATCTTTAAACGATATACCATGTTCGCATGCAATTACTCTTTAAACGTATTTTTGACTTGCAAGGATAACTGTGTTCATGGTTTTTAACCGTTGTTTTATTTTAACCTAGGTGTCGTTTATAACGTTGTGTTAGCCCTGATATGACTCTAGTGGTCGGCTGGGCTATAAGCAATACGAACCTGAATCTATGCAATTATTTTCTTACATGTTTGCATACGAAACTGGCGATGCATTTTAGAATAGTACATTTTCTGCTTACGCTAATACCACGCTTCTAAACAGATCAAATAAATCTGTATTATGTGCGTCTGTATCATATTTCCATGCACACACACAAACAAGTGATGGATCGATTACAACCTCTCAATTGGAACAGATCATCATGAAACGAAGCAGATGATCAATGATCACTCGTCATTAGCTTTCAGTTGCAAACAGCTTTTCCCCGATTCAGAAACTTTTCTTCCGGACTCTATACACGTCTCGCATTAGCGATTTCAGTAGATTTATTTGCTTTCACCACCACACTTTATTTGATGATCTTTTTCAACGAAGGTTGCATATAAAAAAAAAATGAAGCGTTGTCATCATCCATTCTTTTTCACTTGCTGGCAGATTTGGATGGAGTGCATATGGAATTGTCCGAGTGCCATGGATTCCTCCTGAACAAACTTCAAACTTCACGTTCGCGTCTGTATTCGGTACTCACAAGAATACTCACAGATCACAGTATCTAGACGTTGCTTTTGTCACAGCGTGTTCCGCAATACATGCACACACAGGACTTTGGTAGCGGGAAGGGTTATGCGCAGATATAGATCTTACGTAATGATCATTTTAGACCTTATCCATCACATGGCATCTGTGGCGTCAATGTATAAGGAATTTGTTCCGAGCGCGGACACGCCGTCTTGAGAACTGCAATTGCTCTTTTTGCCAGATCACACAACATTCACAAAGACACTGCTAACAACCAGCCGGCGAAACTTCTGATCATGTTTCATAGACGTGTGCACACACACACCCACATAAGACGATTACCTCCCGCGGATAGGGTAAGTTACAACAGATGAAATGTCAAGACCCCTAAAACCACGTCACAATAACTGCATATGCATAATTACAAAAGCAGAAAAGAAGGTCACCACCTCCCAGCCAACGTCACAAAACTCAACTTGGTCTTTAAAACATGAGGGGAAAAGGTTCGAGTCCTTTCAACCCTCGTCCCGGCAACGCAATCGCAGAATCCAATACCGTTAAAAAGCCGATCGCGTGACACCGAACCTTGTAAGAATGTTTACTTTCCACAGCTTTCAGAACACATAAAAAGAAAAACCGGCGACCCGATATTTCAACATACACACAGTTTTCTTTCTCCTCAATGTGAGTTGACTTTTAAGTCTGCACCAGAGACTACTAAGTAGGTGGAATTTTACTTGTAATGCAACGTGAGGCCAACAGCGGCGTTTTGATGTATGATCACAGGAGCAAGGGATCACACGTGTTAGGGCATTAACTGGACAGAGAGGCTTTAAGTGGTAAATGCTGTCCCGATATGTTTGTGGGTCTTTTGTGTAAACGTTGCCGACTGCAAAACAGTTATCAGAGAACAGTCTTGATGCGTTTACCAAAACGTAAAGGCTAAAAAACTATGACTAGTAGAAACCACAGTTTCAGATAGAGGAATCACAATACACACGATCAGTCTCTACTGCCGACAGGACTGAGCGGGAGATTTTGACTTTGCCATTGGATTGACTAAATAAACGTTTTCGTCACGACGAATTTTTTCTTCTGCGTGACTGTGGGTTTGTCTTCACGAAGAGAACATGTCGCCAGAGAACCGTACCACCCATCATTCTCTCTCTCTCTCTCTGTCTCTCTCTGTCTGTCTGTCTGTCTGTCTGTCTGTCTGTCTGTCTGTCTCTCTCTCTCTCTCTCTCTCTCTCTGTGCATGTATTTTTGTATTTTCGCTCACCTCAAAGAATGGATTTTTTTCTACAGCTATCGTCTAGGAGCAACTCTTCAGTTGTCCTTGGATCTTTAACATGCACTGAGTGCATGATGAACCCTGAACCACAGTTTATTGTCTAATCCAAAAGACTCGTCCCCTATGAGGTCTAGAAGAGGGGGACAGAAAAGTCCAAAATCCGAATTCTATCAATGACTAGAAACCAGGCTTTGTGAGTCGAAAGTTGAATCTTTAACCGCTAGACCACTCCTCCAAAAGATCGGTTGTTTGTCATATGGCTATGGGATTGAGCGAGTGAGAGAGAGAGCGAGAGAGAGGGACAGAGAGAGAGAGAGAGAGAGAAAGAGAGGAGAGAGAGAAAGAAAGAGAAATGAGAGAGAATGAGAGAGAGAAAGAGAGAGAAAGAAAGAGAGACAGACAGACACGCAAACAGACAAACACACAGACAGACACACAGACAGGAAGAGAGACAGAGACAGAGAGACAGAGACGGACACAGACGGACAGAAAAACATAGAGACGGAAACAGCAAAAGCTAGGATAGGTCAAAGCCGATTGATGAGACGGCCGGCTGTATTGCTTGTAGTTTCAGAAAGAGACAAGTACCTAGCAAAAGAGCGGTCAACGCTTCTTAGCGCATACTAGGCCAATTGGTCTCTCTCGTCGACAGCAGCAAGCTCTCTCTCTCTGTCTCTCTCTCTCTCTCTCTCTTCTCTCTGCTCTCTCTCTCTCTCTCTTCCTCTCTCTCTCTGTCTCTCTCTCTCTCTCTGTCTCTCGCTCTCTCTTCTGTCTCTCTCTCTCTCCTCTCTCTCTCTCTGTCTCTCTCTTCTGTCTCTCTCTCTCTGTCTCTCTCTGTCTCTCTGTCCTCTCTCTCTCTTCTCTCTGTCTCTCTCTTCTCTCTCTGTCTCTCTCTGTCTCTCTCTCTCTCTCTGCTCTTTCTCTCTGTCCTCTCTCTCTCTCTCTGTCTCTCTCTCTCTCTCTCTCTCTTCTCTCTCTCTCTCTCTCTCTCTCTCTCTCTCTCTCTCTCTCTCTCTCTCTCTCTCTCTCTGTACGCGCGGTATGTTTACGGTCTGTAGGTTTTCCTCTTGAACGCAAGCACATGGACAGACACACAGACAGACACACAGACAGACACACAGACAAACAGACACACACACACACAGACACACACACACACAGACACACACACACACACACACACACACGCACGCACACACACACACAGATGGGTGAAACTATTCATACAGTTAAACTTCTTTTTATAGATGAACACAAACATTCCAATTGCGTAGAGTAGTCTATTCATTTCGCTGGCAGAATCACATATCGGCCTGTCTAGGCGAATCACATGAATGTGCAACTGTCTCAGAGTTCACAGATGTATTTCATTTAACCCTTCGACTTCCTAATCCTACCCGCCAGTGTCCCGAATTGTCAGACATGTCAGCAAAGCCGGCAGGAAGCTGGTGGATAGGATGAGGGAGTGAAAGGGTGAAGGGTTTGCAGCTGATGGATAGGGCGCGAGACAGAAAGGGTTAATAAAGGACTGATCTTAGGCACACTCTTTCATTTTGACACACTGATTCTCTCTGTCTGTCTGTCTCTGTCTGTCTCTGTCTGTCTCTGTCTGTCTGTCTGTCTGTCTCTGTCTGTCTCTGTCTGTCTGTCTAATTGTCTCTGTCTGTCCGTCTCTCTGTCTGTCTCTCTTGTCTCTGTTTGTCTGTCTGCCTCTCACTCTGTTTCTCTCTCTCTCTCTGTCCGTCTGTCTGTCTATCTCTCTCTATCTCTCTCTGTTTGTCTGTCTGTCTGTGTATTTCTGTGTGTGTGTGTGTGTCTCTCTCTCTGCTTGTCTGTCTGTCTGTCTGTCTGTCTGTCTGTCTGTCTCTGTTTCTCTCTCTCTGTTTGTCTGTCTGTCTGTCTGGTTCTCTGTCTTTCTGTCTGTCTGTCTCTCTCTCTCTCACTCTCTGTCTCTGTTTCTCTCTGTCTGTCTGTCTGTCTCTCTCTCTCTCTTTCTCTCTCTTCTCTCTCTCTCTCTCATCTCCTCTCTACCCCACCCCAACCTTCTCTGGCTGCTTTTTCCGTAGGTACTATTCTCTTTGGTTTCATGTCAAATGAAGTCTACATAGACAGAACGTCAACGACACCCGTTTCCATTTAGTAGAAATACCCACTTAAAACAGTCCACACGCGTCACCTTGCCAAATCCTCAACAACGGGCTGGAATCAAGGTCCGTTTTCACGCCGCTTATGCTTCCCCCCTTCCCTCTCTCGTCTGTCACTCTTATAGTCACTAAAGTTTTTGTTTTTTTTTCAATTGCAGTCGCAGGGAAAGTTCCAGGATTGTGGCTGGTGGAAAAAAGCTGCAAACAACTTCTGTCAAGCTTGAGAAATTACGAGCCCGGAGTAAGAGGGGGAAAAAGTAAGTTTCAAATGTTTCGAAGAATATGTCTGGAGAGTGTTTGAATAAAAGGCTGGAGGGCCTGTTTGATTTATCTCGATGATTGGTGTGTGTGTGTGTGTGTGTGTGTGTGTGTGTTGTGTGTGTGTGTGTGTGTGTGTGTGTGTGTGTGTGTGTGTGTGTGTGTGTGTGTGTGTGTGTGTGTGTGTGTGTGTGTGTCTGTGTGTGGTGTGTGTGTGTTGTGTGTGTAGTGGGGTGTGTGTGCTGTGTGTTGTGTGTGTGTGTGTGGTAGTGTTGTGTGTGTGTTGTGTGTGTGTGTGTGTGTGTGTGTGTGTGTGTGTGTGTGTGTGTGTGTGTGTGTGTGTGGTGTTGTGTGTGTGTGTGTGTGTGGTGTGTGTGTGTGTGTCGCGTGTGTTAAGACAGTTTTCCTCTTACATACAATTTTCTGTTTTTTGAATGACGTGCATTCAAATGTGTCATTATTTTCTGTATATCTACCTCTCATTTCGTTTGATTCTGATTTTATTTTTCTCATAAACACATGTACGCTAGAATAAGTTTTCATATCTCCATCCCAAACGCTGTCGAATTTTCTTTTAAAAAATGAAATACGCCCAGTTGCGTTCCAAACGATAAAACGTACTTTTCTACCTTAAACATTATTGTATACACCTCTCTATTTTCTCGTTATGCACACACACACACACACACACACACACACACACACACACACACACACACACACACACACACACACACACAACAACACACAGAGATCAACATACTAGTAAGAAATCAAGATTTTTCAATTTGCGTCATACTTTGTAACGTGTGTGTGTGTGTGAGTGTGTGTGTGTATGCGTGTGTTGTGTGCGTGTGTGTGTGTGTGTGTGTGTGTGTGTGTGTGTGTGTGTGTGTGTGTGGGTGTGTGTGTGTGTGTGTGTGTGTGTGTGTGTGTGTGGGTGTGTGTGTGCATGTACGTATTTGTGCTTAAATGTGCATGTGTGCTTGCATGTGTGCACGTGTTAATATAATAATGCATTGTTTGTGCCCGCGATGACGGGAGAAAACACACAAAAAAGAACCGCTTGTTCAGTTGGTGTATGACCAAAATCAATTAAATTTTTATCTTATTTGAACTGCACTCCGAAGCTGAACCTGCAGGGATTAGCAGAATCATCCAGAATCAAACACCAACACATACAACTCTTAATGCCAGCTGATAAGACAAGCACATGTTTCGCCTTAAAAAACTGAAGAAGAAGAAGAAGAAGAAGAAGAAGAGAGTAGAAGAAGAAGAAGAAGAAGAAGAAGAAGAAAAGAAGAAGAAGAAGAAGAGAGTAAAGAAGAAGAAGAAGAAGAAGAAGAAGAAACAAAGGAAGAAGAAGAAAAAGAAGGAGAGGAGGAAGAGAAGAAGGAGGAAGAGGAGGAGGAGGAGCAGAAGAAGAAGAAAGTTAAACCATTTTCTTTTTCGCGAGCTGGTTGGCTGTTTTGACAGTCTTGGACCTACTAAGATCTCTTATCTCGAGTTCAATCCCAGCCCGCAACATTAAAAACCGGCTTGTTTGCTACCATCTTAATGCTTCCATCATTCTGGTGGGGTTAGCTTAATGTTTCATGGCGTCCTGTCTCCCCCATAACCCATTTTAAGGCTTTGCCAGCGCACACGGTTTTGCACAAATTCAATGAGCCTGCCAGAGAATTGCTGGCAGACTTGGGAGAAGCGCATACGGAATTGTCTGAGTGCGATGAATCCCTCTTGAACAAACTCAAACTCTAACACCCTCCATTTTTACACAAAAATTATAAGTTTCAGTTTCTCAAAATGACGTCTCCGCGCTCGGAACGAATTCCACATGCACCAACGTCACAGGTGCCATGTGTATGGTGATCATGGCACAAGCCGTAAAGCCTGCACATAAATCCATGAGCTGGTCAGGTCCTGAGGCCCTACCTAGACAACGTTTTACTTAGTTTATATTTTACTCTGGTATTTTATTAGCCTACCACTGGAATAATCTTGGTTATATGTATATGTAAATGACATGTGTATCTATGTATCTTACCTTCATAAAAGGAACATATATCTATAAAGAAAATAAATAAATAATTAAAGATCTGAATCATAACACAACTAGCTATTCTGTATAAACTTGTCTCACATGACAGAACACCTCCACCCCAGTCAATGCCCAAATGCTCAGCTGTCTATCAACCAGATGAAGACAATATTTTCTTAATCACAGATAGGTAAGTAAGTAAGTAAGTGAATAAGAAGTAAATAGGTGAATAAATAAATACCAAACAAAGGAGTGTGTAGATAAATAAACAGATAAGAGATGAAAATAACAAATAACAGTAAATATTTGCATATACCCACATGCCCACACACAGACATACACACATACACTCATACATACACACCCATA
This sequence comes from Monoplex corrugatus, assembly GCA_030674185.1. NCBI lineage: Eukaryota > Metazoa > Mollusca > Gastropoda > Littorinimorpha > Ranellidae > Monoplex > Monoplex corrugatus. The sequence goes on along the minus strand of CM060307.1, from coordinate 33,376,576 downwards.
TCGACACAGCATGATGGCCGACAACAACAGCTACAACAACAACAGCAACAACAACACCAGCAAAGAAGAAACACCCATATATAACATATCATGACAAACTTACAGAGATATCTGGATAACAATCAACAAACAGCCCACAAACACACACGCGGACGGTTGGGCAAACTTGCTTGTTCTACAGTTGTTTTACAGTAACCCCAAAAATCACTCCATCACATGTCATCTACGGCCTCAGCGCACATGGAATTTATTCTGAGCGCAGAGGTGCTGTCATGGAGATTGGAGTTTGTTCAAGAGGGATTCGTCGTACTCGGACAATTCCATATGTGCCCTACCCAAATCCGCCAATAACTATCTGGTAGACTCCTTAACTCTGCGAAAAATCTTATGCGCCGGCAAAGTCTTGAAATCGGGAGGTCGGAGGGGGGGGGGGGGGGTCGGGGGGGGGGGACTTTTGAAACACTAAGCTAACACCACCAGAATGATGGACACGTTAAAAAGTCTTACGAAACTGAGACTGAAACCATCACAGAAAATCCTGATTTAGTACTTCTCAAGGTCATTGTGACCTTGAAAGGGGTTCACTGGACACAAAATTTGACGTGAAGCGAGGACAGCGACAGACCGTCCAATGGGTGAAAGCGGATTTTTTGGATAATGTCAGATGGTCGTGAGAACGTTCTGTTCAGGGACCTTTCTCAAAAACTGTTGATTTCAGGCACTGTTATTTTGATGTTGTTTTTTGTTCGTTTGTTGTTGTTTTTTGTTTGTTTGCTTGTTTGTGTCTGTGTGCGTTTGTGTCTGTGTGTGTTTATGTCTGTGTGTGTGTGTGTTGTGTGTTTATGTCTGTGTGTGTGTGTTGAAGAGCCCAAATGAGCGGCGTGAGAGTACTGACAAAAGAGCTTGCAGACGACGAGGCGGGAAACAAAAGAAAAGAAAAGAAAACAAAACAAAACAAAACAAAACAAAACAAAACATCCACATTCCATGGCAGGTGAGAATTTTTCAATTTTTGCGTTGTTGTTGTTGTTGTCGTTCTTGGTGTTGTTGCTGTTGTTGCTGCTATTGTATTTGTCGTCGTCGTCGTTGTTGTTGTTGTGGTTCTTTGTGATAGTAAGGTTAGGAAACAATGGAGGCCTGGTTGACACGAGGAAGAGTGGAGCTTACCACCTTTCAGTCTGACTGCACGTGTTTGACTCTGACTCGGGAAAACACCGTGTGAGCGGCCTGGTTTCCCGTGAACCCAGCTGTTAATGGATCCCTGACCCTCGTCTGGATTGGGAAAGGCAAACAACGAGACAGAAGAGATGGGCGTCGCTCTCATAATGCCAGACTGGAGAAACGGTGAAGTTTCTTCCACTTCACTTCAGGATCACGAGACAACCTTTACAATTTTTTTAACAGTAAACAATCTCCATGCCGTAGCATGATAATTGTGCGTGTTCGTGCGATGGCGTGCGTCTGTGTACGTACGTGCTTAGGCTTACGTGCGTGTGAGTGTGCGTGTGTGCATGTGTGCGCACGCGCGTGTATGTGTGCATATACATACATGCAAATAGAGTATTTGTGATTAGACGAATAACACACAAACATAAAAGTTGTCTGGTTGGTTGATTGGTTGGTTGGTTGGTTGGTTGGTTGGTTGGCTGGTTGGTTGGTTGGTTGGTTGGTCGGCTGGTTGTTTGATTGGTTGTTTGTTTGGTTGCTTGCTTACTTGTTTTTGTTTGTTTGATGCTTACTTGCCTGCCTGCCTGCCTGCCTGCCTGCTTGCTTGCTTGCTTGCTTGCTTGCTTGCTTGATTGATTGATTGCTTGATTTCAGTTCACTTCAGTGCAATATCAAAATCAACTCCCCATAAATCCTTATTCAATTGCACTAGGGAAGTGAACTTCAACCCCAAACAGCAAGGATTAGTGGAATATCCAATATCAAAGGCACAGCAAGTTTCAATGCCGACTGATAAGACACTATACGTTTCCCTTTGAAAATCAACAAAAGAAAAACAAAGAACAAACAAAAACAAAAACAGCAGCACAACTATCGGCAGTGTTTGTCAAATGTTATGTCACTTGATGTGAAATCTCAAGATAAGACAAGACGGACAAGCCATACTAGCATCTTCATTTTTATATAAAAAAAATGATAAAAACCAAAAGAAATGTTCGTTTGTAACACAAGCATTTCTCATCGCAAATCTCCGTGTATCTGAGAAGCTTAAAAAGCACAAGTATTCAAAACCACTCGTATTATAATATCATTTAGTCATCAGCATCGTACAGTTTGTCGTTTTTACACCAAGGTAAAAAACAAAAGATTAGGAAAAGACAGACAACACTTACAGGCTATTTTATGAGGAAGGGGGATTTGGAGCACCTGGTCACAACGGGAAAGCTGGAGGGAAAGAGAGCACCGGATAGACCCAGGGAGAAAATGCTGGACGGACTTACAGAGTGGCTGGGGACGAGGAGGGTGGGGGAAATGCTAGGGGCAACGAGAGATAGAGGCAGATGGAAGTCCATGATCGCCAACGCCATGCGGCAGGGCATCCGATGATGATGATGATGAAAAAACAAAAAACAAAAAGAAAATATCATTGTTAGCAATTTTATCAGCGAATCTGTCATTGTGATATTTCATTATTTTATTATGGGCTAGACCTTGCCAGCGCAAAGGGTTTTGTGCGGGCTCAGGAAATCTGTCAGATAATTGCTGACTGATGTAGGTGGAGCGCATATGGACCTGTCCGAGCGCGGTGAATCCCTCTTGAAATAACTCCAATAACTCAATATGGACAATAACACCGAAAGTTGGAAACATAAAATCAATTCATGGAATATGGAGGATGCGGACTGTTATAAAATGTAAGAAAAAAAAAGTCCTTTTTAGCGCTTTATCTAATATCTGCATACATATGTCTATATATGTACCGTTCTAAGCCATTATGTCTCTTTGTGTGTAAAAACATTGGGAGTTCATCATAATAATTTCTTATAGAATAGTGTTTTATGTATTCATTCGTTCAATCAGTCAGTCAGTTAGTCATTTATTCATTTATTTATTTATTTATTTATCTATTTTGTTTCATTTTATTTATTTTTGAATGAGTTAGCATCATTGATACAGACGTATAACAAACGTTGTCTGCATTCGTGTACCTTGTAAAATGAGTAAATTTAATACAGATTAGTTTCTGTGCTTACTTATACTCACCATTTCATTCTTGTGCAAACAAATGCGTACGTGTCACACACACACACACACACACACACACACACACACACACACACACACACACACACACATATATATATATATATACTCACACACACACACACACATACTCATACACACACACACACACACACACACACACACACACACACACACACACACACGCACGCACGCACGCACGCACACACACAAGAAGAGAACTGCTGTAAATCTTTACGTGTACCCAGGGGTGTAGAGAAGGAAGCCAGTAAATATTGGAGAGTAAGGGTGGGAAGGACGAGGATGTGTATACTTCTGTCTGTGTGTGTGCCACCCATTCCACAACTCTCTTTCAGTGTGTGTGTGTGTGTGTGTGTGTGTGTGTGTGTGTGTGTGTGTGTGTGTGTGTGTGTGTGTGTGTGTGTGTGTGTGTGTGCGTGTGTGTGTGTGTGTGTGGTGTGTGTGTGTGTATGTGTGTGTGTGTGTCAGTGTGTGTGTGTCTGTCTGTCTGTCTCAGTGGGTGTCTGTGTGTGTGCCACCCATTCCACAACTCTCTTTCAGTGTGTGTGTGTGTGTCTGTCTGTCTGTCTGTCTCAGTGGGTGTCTGTGTGTGTGCCAGCCATTCCACAACTCTCTTTCAGTGTGTGTGTGTGTGTGTGTGTGTGTGTGTGTGTGTGTGTGTGTGTGTGTGTGTGTGTGTGTGTGTATGTGTGTGTGTGTGTGGTGTGTATGTGTGGTGTGTGTGTGCGTGTGTGTATGTGTGTGTGTGTGTGTGTGTGTCTGTCTGTCTCAGTGAGTGTCTGTGTGTGTGTGTGTGCACGCACGCGCGCGTGTGTGTTGGTGTGTGTCTGTGTGTGTGCATCTTCGTGTGCGTGTGTGAGCGCGCGCGACTTTGTGTGTTGCGCGTCTGTATGTGTGTATCTTTGAGTGTGTGTGTCTGTGTGTGCATTTTTGTGAGTGTACATGTTCTTGTGTGTCTGTGTGTGTGAATGTGTGGTGTCTGTGTGTGCATCTTTGTGCCAGTGTGTCTGTATATGTGCGTCTGTGTGTGTGTGCGTCTGTGTGTGTGCGTCTGTGTGTGCGTCTGTGTGTTTGTGTGTGTGTGTGTGTGTGTGTGTGTGTGTGTGTGTGTGTGTGTCTATGTGTCTGCTCGTGCATGTGTATGTCTGTGTGTGCATCTTTGCATGTATGTGTATGTGTGCCTGTGTCTGTGTATACTAACTGATAAGACACAACGGCGCGTGCCTATCATAAAAATCACACGCAGTAATATAGAAATTATATTAATCTCGAATTCCACCAGTGAGGTATTTAGCTAGCCATTTGGCTTAGAAGCGAATGATTCCTACAAGCTGTAGGCTTCAAACAACACGCTTGTGTACATATCTAGACTGCCAACAATTATGATTATAATAATAATAATAATAATAATGTTTATTTGTATAGCGCATATTCCATATAAAAACATGCTCACCAGCGCTTTACATTTCGCAAGAAAAGCAAAAGGTGATAAAAAAAATGTTCACAATTACATACACAATAAGATAACAACAAACATTAAAGCTATACAAGTAAGAAGACACATAAGAAACAACAGAATATTAAAATTTAAACACTGACTTATGTAATGAAGAAAGATTAACAGATTTTTCATATGAATAAAGAGGCATACTGTGTTTATATATTGCTGCGTGTGTGTGCTTGCGTACGTGTGTGTGTACATGTGTGTGTGCGTGCGTGTGCGTTGCTGTGCGCGTGTGTTTGTAAGAATGTGTGTGTGTGTGTGTGTGTGTGTGTGTGTGTGTGTGTGTGTGTGTGTGTGTGTGAGAGAGAGAGAGAGAGAGAGAGAGAGAGAGTGTGTGTGTGGGGTTGCGTGTGCTATGTTTGCATGCGTGTGTGTGTGTTTATGCATGCAATAGTTGTACATAAAATTATAATCAATATTTTGAATGAAGATAAAAACAGAAAAATTCTAATCCATATACAGGAAAAACATTACAACTTCAGTATTACAGCATTAATACCTTGACAATCAAAATTCCTCACAAATTATGAACTATTCGCATATCATACATCACAATTTACATACAAACAAAGATTTGAAAAAGTTTCTTAAAGTATTTCAGTCTCTTTCCCACTCAATTTCTCCCCTATCCCTTCCTCAGCTGTACACATACGGTGATACACACACATGCTCACTCAAGCACACACACACACACACACACACACACACGCACGCACACACACACACACACACACACACACACACACACATACATACATACACACATGCACGCACACACACACACCTTGCTCTATAGGCCCTTATACAAAATACTGTTATACAGGCAGGAGAGATTAGTCTGATGACAGACTTGCAAACTAAGGCTCTTCAGGTTAGATGAGTTTGAAAGAGGTGGGTTTTCAGGTGCCGTTTGAAGGTTGAGAAACACTTAGTTTTTCTGAGAGACAGTGGTAGAGAGTTCCATACATTTGGGCCAAAGACAGAGAAAGATTTTTTACCAAAGGTGTCTAGAGAGAAGCGAGGAACAGTCAACAGTGAGGTGTCAGAAGAGCGGAGCGTTCGAGAAGGTTTGTAACCCTGCAGGAGGTTGGCAAGATAGGATGGCATGTTCTCGTGATAGATACACTGAAAGCAGAGACAGGCAACTTTATATTGAATCCTAGCCTTTACCGGGAGCCAATGAAGTGTTCTAAGCAGAGATTTTGCACTCTCACGCCTGGGCTTGCGGAGAACAAGGCGAGCCGCGTGGTTCTGTATGCGCTGAAGTTTAGATAGTTGATTGTCATGGAGACCTGCGAATAGAGAGTTACAATAGTCCAGTCTAGATAGTATGAAAGAGACAGCAAGCTTGTTGGTAGCATCAGTGGAAAGGAAGGAGCGAATCTTACCAATTCTGCGTAGCTGATAGTACAGAGTACGGCACAACTGTTTGACATGGGCTTCCATAGACAGTGTTTCATCCAGATAGAAGCCAAGGTTTCTAACAGTTTGTGAGAAAGATACATCACAACCAGAGATAGACATGGGGGCATGAGTAACCTGATTGACCTTTGACTTAGTACCAGTAACAATAAGCTCAGTTTTATCATCATTCATCTTCAGCTTGTTTTCACTCATCCACTTGGAGACATCCTCTATACAATCTCTCAGACTGCACGCAAGAGCGTCAAAATCTGATGGGGCAGAGGAGCTATGCAGCTGTGAGTCATCCGCAAAGAAGTGGTATGAGTGACCTGACTGATGAATGATAGCGCTGAGAGGTTGTGTATACATAGTGAACAGGACAGGTCCCAAGACAGAACCTTGTGGGACACCACATTTCAGCACAGATGGATTTGATTTGTGGCCAATGACAACCGACTGGGTACGGCCAGTTAAATAGGAGGTAAACCAGTCCAGAACCGTTCCAGAACAGCCAAAAGTGGTACGCAACCGCGTTATGATGATGCTATGGTCTATGGTGTCAAATGCTGCTGACAAGTCAAGCAGTGACAAGATAGACACACTCCCATTGTCTGAAGCCTGAAGGAGGTCATTGACCACACGCAATAGAGCGGTTTCTGTGCTATGGCACTTACGGTAGGCTGACTGGAATGGCTCTAGCAGGTTGTGAGATTCCAGATGCTGCAGAAGCTGTTCTAGTACAATACGTTCCAACACCTTTGATAGGAATGGTAGATTGGAAACTGGACGATAATTCTTCAAGCAGTCTGGGTCGAGATTTGCCTTCTTCAGAAGGGGCTTGACAAGAGCGTGCTTAAAGCACTGAGGCACAACACCAGATGACAAGGACTTATTCATAATATACGTGACAATTGGAGTAATTTCATCTAGACAATCAAATAGGATAGAGGCAGGGATAGGGTCAAGGTCACATGACTTCTTTGGCATTTTCTTCAGTATCTCTCTCACACAACCCTCAGACATAAGCTCAAAATTTTCTAGCTGTGTACCAGAGAACACAACAGCATCAGTGGGGCATGGTGTATCAGGGTCAAAGCTGCTTCTGATCCGTTCAATCTTTCCAACAAAAAATTCATTGAATTTATCAGGAAGAGACTCTGGGGGGATGTTAGAAGGAAGCACAGTATCTCCAGCTTTTCCCAGCAACTGATCACTGAGGTGGAAGAGTTCTCTGGAACTATCAGCGCCTGCTATCTTACCACATATGTACTTTTTCTTTGCTTCACGTATCATATTTGTAACTATGTTACGCTGCTCTGCATATATTTCTCTATGAACGGTCAGACCGGACTCACGCCACGCACGCTCAGCGGTACGTCGTAGCACTTTAGCATGAATGACTTCAAGTGTCATCCAAGGGGCGGATATACGGTCTGACACAGTACGCATAACAAGAGGGGCGTGTTGGTCAAGCAGCTGACGCAAGCATGTGTTGTAAGTACATATGGGATCAGATGAATTGGACTGACAGGCTGACTCAAGTGCTGTATGAACATCAGTCTTGAAAACATTCTTCTCAATAGCCTTAAGATTGCGTGAAGCGATTTTCTTTGTTGCTTTGCCTGGTTTTCTAAGAGACAGTTCAAAGGAGATGACAAAATGATCAGATAACAGCATGTCACGAACAGATAAATCAACTACATCAGAAACACAGTTTGTGATTAGCCAATCTAAAGTATGGC
>CM060307.1:33333695-33356195 GCA_030674185.1 Monoplex corrugatus | reverse complement strand
AAGAAGAAGGAGAGGAGGAGGAGCGACTAAGAAGAAGGAGAAGAAAAAGAAGAAGAAGAAGAAGGAGAAGAAAAAGAAGAAGAAGAAGAAGAAGAGAAGGAGAAGAAGAAAAAGAAGTAGTAGTAGTAGTAGTAGTAGTAGCAGTAGTAGTAGAAGAAGAAGAAGAAGAAGGAGAAAGCGAAGGAGAAGAAAAAGAAGAAGAAGAAGGAGAAGGCGAAGGAGAAGAAAAGAAGAAGAAGAAGAAATAGTAGTAGTAGTAGTAGTAACAGTAGAAGAAGAAGAACAAGAAGTATAAGAAGAAGAAGAAAAAAGAGAAAAACATGAGCACAAAGGAACCTGCCCACGCACAATGATCCTAAAAAGAATTTTGTTTAAAAGATCCACCCACAGCAGTCTCAAAAAGTATGATATTTAGAGGGCGATAATTTATAAGGTAGAGTAACCCTTGATTTGCAACTTTCATTCCAATGGCGCTTCATCCACACAGGCATAAGCTGTCCAATATTTCTTACTGTGTTTTGTTTGAATATTGTTTTGTGCGTGTCGTAGCTCTCGGCGTCGTGTTGTTGTGTATGTGTGTGTGTGTGTGTGTGTACTCGTGTGTGTTGTGTTTTGCATGTGTTTGGTGTGGTGTGTGTGTTGTTTGGTATGTGTGTAGTGTGTGTGTGTGGTGTGTTGTGTGTGTAGTGTGTGTGTGTGTGTGTGTGTGTGTGTGTGTGTGTGTGTGTGTGTGTGTGTGTGTGTTCTGTGTATGCTTGTAAGTGTGCGTGTGTTGTGTCTGTTTGTTTGTTTGTGCGTGAGTGCGTGCGTGCGCGCGCGCGTTCGTGTGTGTGTTGTGTTGTGTTGTGTGCGTGTGTGTGTGTGTGTATGGTGTGTGTAATTGTATTTGTGTGTGATATGTGTATGTGTGTGTTTGTGTTCGTGTGTGTGTGTGTGTGTGTGTACGTGTGTTCGTGTGTGCGTGTGTATGTGTGTGCATGAGAGTGCGTGTGTATTTGTGGTGCGTGTGTGTCTGACAGTTAGTGTGTGTTTGTGTTTCTGTGCGTGTGTGTGTGTTGTGTGTGTGTGTGTGTGTGTGTGTGTGTGTGTTGTGTGTGTGTGTACTCGTGTGTGTATGTGTGTATTCGTGTGTGTGTGTGTATATGATAGTGAGTGAGTGTGTTGTGTGTGTGTGTGTGTGTGTGTGTGTGTGTGTGTGTGTGTGTGTGTGTGTGTATTCGTGTGTGCGTGTGTGTATGATAGTGAGTGTGTGTTCGTGTGTGTGTGTGTGTGTGTGTGTGTGTGTGTGTGTGTGTGTGTGTGTGTGTGTGTGTGTGTGTGTGTGTGTGTGTGTGTTTGTGTGTGTGTGTGTGTGTGTGTGGAGGAGGAGGAGGAGAAGAAGAACAAGAACAAGAAGCAGAAAAAGAAATAGAAGAAAAAACGGGTAAACAATCAAATTATGATAATAACAGGAACTACAGGTCGTAGACAAATATACGAACAAATGAAAGAAAGAAGGGATTTTTTAAATAGAATGACAAAAAGAAACGAAGGAAGCAAAAAACAAACAAACAAACAACCTACCTTTAATCCTAAAACAACGATCAACAAGGAACAAACGAAAACCCATTCCTCACCTGTTTACTCTTGACCTCAGCTGACAGGTTAGCAAACCGGTTCTTGACCAGCACCCGGGTCCAGGCTCTGCGGCCACTGGAATTCAGCATGCCATCTGCACCACCACCAGACGCCTCACCCCCACCCATCCCCGTCTCACTGGGTGACAGCAAGGTCAAGGACGATTCAGACTTCAAGGTTGGAGGGTCAGACTTGGAGGTCACGTCAGAAGAAGAAGCGAGGCCAGAAGCTCGGCAAGCGTGTCTGGAAGACCTGTCTGTGGCATATCCTGAGGACGGCGATTGAGACAGCTTGACATCATCACCAGCCGAAGCCGAGCGTCTAATAGGATTGTCCACGTCTGAGATCCTTCGGCAGTTGGACTGGGGTCTGAGAGTTTCAGACTTTTGATGTGTTGATGGTTTCTGTCCTCGTGATTCTCTACCCGTTTCTCCATTAACCACCAAAACCCCACTCCTGTTAGGAGAAGACGTCTCCTTTTCACCATCACCATCATCGTTATCACTGTCTTCAGAGTCTGTTGAGATGAACGATTCGTCCAAAGGAAGGATGTGTCTGTATCGCCTGAAAAGTTCATCTTCCTCTTTCCGATTTTTCTTTTTCTTGTTGGACTGCTGGTGAGTCTTCTGCTGCTTGTCCCGAGCGATAATAAACCGCTGCAAAGATTGCAAGTTGCTGCCGCTGTAATTTTCCGGGCGGGAAATATAATCCAGATCCGTTTCCGACGGTGCTGCGCTCCCATTGGTTAGTGCAACCACGGGACCGCCGCCGCTGCTGCCATTAGTCAGGTGATGTTTGGTTCCGCCGTTTCCATTGGTTGAAGATTTGGAAGAGGCCATCATCGCCGCTAAGGGGTGGTTTCACTTTCTGTCATGACTATGTGGAAGTGGAGTCACTGAAAACAGACAGCGATGAAATCAAAATTTTAGATTTGTTTTAATGCAGTAAAGTAATTACGATAATAGCTAAGCTATAAAGATTGTAATTAGAAGAAACTGAAAGTGGAAGAGATTAGACAAAGAAAAATGCGTGTGTCAAATATAATTTTTACTAATTTATGTATAAAACAGAGGATCAGAGAATGGCTCGACCATCTCTTTGATTTGTTTTCGTGTTTTTTTCCCCAGTTTTGTTGTTGTTTTTTGTTGTTGTTGTCATTGCAGTTGTTGTTGTTGTTGTTTAATGAAAGGGAAGGCGGTTAACGAAACAATGACAAATCAACGATTAAGGTTAGGGCAATGTCTTTGTTCTGAAAGGTTTCAAAGCACACATCACTTTCGTCCACAAGTGGTGATCAATACTAATAGTAAGGGAGACAAGTGACTAAAGTAACAGCAAAAATGTAGGAAGCGAGCACCGATGCCTTCCCCTTACTCTGCAAACGGAGAGCTGTAAAAACGAAGTAGCATTTCGATTTACATGTTGGCCCTCCCTATCCTTTCTTAGACCTCCTGATAACATCTGGTTTTCTGAATTTAAAAATTGTATTCACTGAAGAAGTAATTATCGACGAGAGTCTTTCAATCTTGCGTAGTGTTTTTCCCCTTCTTCTGAATGTGCTACTGGTGAAAGCTGATTTTTTTCAATTGTGAGGTGTGGGTTAGAATTTGCTTGGGTAGTACCTGGTGGAATTTCCCAGGTAAACAGAAGTGCAAACCTGCCAGTGCCCGAACCATTTCCACGCGTGCACAAAGAGAGAGAGAGAGAGAGACAGACAGACAGACAGACAGACAGGCAGACAGACAGACAGCAGACAATCAGACAGACAGACAGACAGAGACAGAGAGAGACAGAGACAGAGAAAAAGACAGACAGACACAGAGAGAGACACACACACGCACACACACACACACACACACACACACACTACACACACACACACACACACACACACACACACACACACACAGAGACAAAGACAGAGACAGAGAGAGAGAGAGACAGACAGACAGACAAACAGACAGAGAGAACATTAAATACGCACGTTAAAGATTCTGAAAACTATTTCAATGTTTGGTGGCCTATGAAAACATGAAAACACTGATCATGCACACATTGAATACGGAATATGACTGCCTTAACGACAGGGGGTAAGGAAATAAACAAACAAACCACCACCACCACCACCACCACCACCACCACCACCACCACCACCACCAAAATCAAATCAAAAACAAAAAAAACAAACCAACAAAAACCCGGTAATATCCGTCAAAGCCATTCGTACATTCCACTGAAAGTGGAAGGCATAGACCCCAAGCAAAGAATCAAACAAAATACTGCAAAGACTATCATTTAATGAAACATAAATACATGTCGGTCTCAAATTAAAGGATTCCATTACATGACTCAACGCATCTCCGTTTTACAATCTGAAAGCTAGTGACACTTTCTCTGAGCAAACTAACACAATTTGAGAGGTGGACTCTGGACGTCCGTCCTCTTACAATATGTCTAAATCCCCAACTCTGATAAAAGCAAAACTCCCCATGCAAGAAAATATCTACCTAATCCAAACAACAAACAAACATCAACCTAATATGAAGAACAAACAAACATAATCTAATATGAAGAATAGACAAACATAAATCTAATATGAAAAATAAAGAAACATCAACTTAATATGAAGAACAAAACAAACATAAACCTAATCCGACCAACAACAGACAAACTTAATCTGAACAACAAACATGAACCTAATTTGAACAACAAGCATAAATCTAAGTTGAACAACGACCATAAACCCAATCTAAACAACAAATAAACTTAAATCTGATTTGAATTATAAAAAAAAAAACCAACCTTATGTGAACAACGAACAATTATAAACCTAATCTGAACACAAGTATGATATATACTACACGTCATTATTGAAGGGCCAGGAACGTTTTTGAGTCAATTTTTGAAAGGAGAAATAACCTATTTTCTCTTACTCTTTTCTCCAATTCGTTGCCGTAACTGAATGGATAAGAGCTCAGACAACATTGCAGTTTCCTTTTGGCACGTGTTTGGGGATTTGCCGATTTGCAATGGGCGGCCCAAGGAAGACAATTTCCACACGAAATTGTCGAATCTTCAGCAGGGTCTCTCTGACGACGCAGGCAAGGTAGCGACAAAATTCGCTTTGCACGTGCAAGGCAAGCCCTTTTGAACACTACTCCAGCCAAAGTTGCCCGCAGACGAGGATAAAAAGGACCCGTTCTTGGTTCGTTTTAACCATGCTTGCAAGACGACGGATGACGGATGAGCAGCGGGGGAGAGCCCTCGCTCTGCTTGATGAAGGCCTAGCGCAGCGGGAAGTTGCTAGACGACTTGAAGTGTCGCATTCCACAATCCAGAGACTGCTGGAGCGCTTCAATGAGACTGGAGCAGTCCAGGAAAGGCGTCACACGGGTCGACCCAGAGTAACGACAGGACAGCAAGACCGCTACCTTGCCCTCTCCGTCCTGAGGGAAAGGGCATCCACTGCGGTGACCTTGAGGGGTCAGCTGAGGGACGCAACAGGTGCTAACATCACCTGCAGCACGGTGAGAAGACGGCTACATGAGGCAAACTTGAGGTCACGGAGACCGGCCGTCCGACCCGTGCTGTCACCGGTCAACAGAGTGCGCCGCATGACCTGGGCCAGGGAGCACGTGACCTGGACAAGGCAACAGTGGGCCCGGGTCTTGTTTTCGGATGAGTCCAGGTTCACCCTGACCTTTAACGATGGCCGGGCTCGGGTGTGGCGACGTCAAGGGGAGAGGTTCGCTGACGCCACTGTCCAAGAGCATAACCGGTACAGCGGCGGGTCGGTGATGGTGTGGGGTGGCATGAGCCGTGGTACCCGGACCCCCCTGCTCCCCATTGACGGCATCCTGAACGGGGTCCGGTACCGGGACGAGGTTCTGGCGGCCGTGGCACTGCCTGCGCTTGTGGACCTTGGTCAAGGCGCCATCTTCCAGGACGACAATGCACCTGCGCATCGAGCACGCCTTGTGACCGACTTCCTGGAGCAGCATGAAGTCGTCCGTATGGCCTGGCCAGCGTGCTCACCTGACCTGAACCCAATTGAACACCTCTGGGATGTGCTCGGGAGGCGCATCAGGGACAACCACCCCCCACCGGGCACCCTGGCCAGGCTGGTCGACATCCTGCAGATCGAGTGGGCGGCCATCCCTCAGGACACACTCCGTACCCTTGTGGGGTCGATGCATCGGCGCTGTGAAGCATGCATCCAGGCTCGGGGCGGACACACGCGATATTGAAAACAGATTGGCCAAATCTGACACTTTCTGTTTTTTGAAAAGGGGGGGATGTTCCTTTAAATGCATGTGCTGTTCACTAATGGGTCATTGTGCTAATTTATTTTTCCAAAACAGGTGTGGAAATGATGAAATAAAACATAGAATCAATTCTAAACATTGTCAATTATTTCAACTTAAAATTAGAGAGGAAGGAAGAAGTGGCCCTTAAATTATGATTAGGAGTATATCAAAGCAAATAGTCACAATTTTTGGGTCAGCGGGCCTTCGTCAAGTGTATTACAAAATACAACAAATAATAAAGACACAAAAACAGGGGGAAAACAACAGCAACACTTCCCTGACGTTTCTGTGAGCAGAAGAAAATGCACTTATCAGATATTTAATGTGAAAAATAAACAACAAAAACATCTGAATCAAAACAACAGAAGAGAGAGAGACAGACAGACAGACAGGCAGGCAGACAGGCAGACAGACAGACAGAGAGAGAGTGAACGAGTGAGTGAGTGAGTGAGTGAGTGAGTGAGTGAGTGAGAGAGAAAGAGAGAATGTGAGAGACAGACAGACATACAGACAGACACAGACACAGAAATTGGAATTGAAAACACTTAAGTTTGTGCTTCACAATACAGAGAATAAGACCTCTCCGGCTGTAGAGTGTAGGATACTTGAAGAACCCCACATAGTTTCTCGCTTCATAACATGGAGATTAAAGCGCTGTCAACGAATGTCTAACTAGCAAAGAATGTCTGAGGACAAAGTAATTGTCTCTGGTCTCCGAATCTGCTTGACCATTAAGAAGCTGACAACATGTTCATAGTAGTCGTTCACTGCCTTAACGTATTGCCGATCCTTCCACAGAATGGAGATAAAACCATTTAAGCAAGATTTGGTTCGCAACGAATGGGACAATGTGTAAAATCTGTACTGTGAATCCATAATTGATTTGAGGTGATTTTAGTGGAGGAGTTGCCGGTAAAGCAGTTTAAAATTTAGGCCATGGGATAAAGAGCTTACTGCATGTTAACTTTATTGGCCAGCCCAGAATCCAGTTCGGTTTAAATGCACTGATTCACTTTGTGAATATATTAGAAATAGAAAGCCAAAATAAAGGGTTGGAGCTAAATAGCAAAAAGATTGAAGTCATAGTAATCAGTAAAAAACATGAAACCTCCTCATGCAAAATAACAGCAAACGGTACACACCTGGAGACAGGATGATAAGTTTAAATATCCGGGAACGGTCATCTCACCAGACGGCAGATGCACATCAGAAATAGCCAACAGAATCGGCCACGCCAAAACAGCATTCAAGAAGATGAAAAGCATTCTTACCAACAACTACCTATCAGTTAACATCAGGAAGAGAGTTCATGAATGTTACACGGAACCGACACTGTTATATGTTTGTGAGGCGTGGACAGTCAACACGCAAAGCCAGAACAAGATTGAGGCAACCGAAATATGGTTTCTAATAAGAATGTTGAGAGTTCCATGGACAACAAAGAAAACAAACGCGACAGTCTTGATGGAGGCAGACATAAGAAGACCATTGATAAAGAAGATTAGGAAAAGAGAAGCAATATTTATAGTTCATTTTGTGAGGAAAGGGGAATTAGAGCACCTGGTCACGACTGGAAAGCTGGAGGGAAAGAGAACACCAGGTAGAAAATATTGGACGGACTTGCAGGGTGGCTGAGGACAGAGAGTGTGGAAGATGTACTTGCAGCGACAAGGGATAGATACATATGGAGGGCCATGATAGCCAACGCCATTCGGCAGGGCACATGGTGATGATGATTCACAATTTACAGTGAACAAGAAACACTCGAAGGTGCTGGATGGGACCCAATGTACCAATGCCTCACCACTCTCCGAAAAATCGCTTCCCAGCTCGCGACGCTACATAGCAGTAGCCATTTCCCAGATCAAAGAGGAGGTCGGGGGGGGGGGGGTTGCCCATGCGCTGAATGTCCTATTCAGACCCAGTCATCAGTTACTTTGATATGATAACGATAAGTTATATACATATAGTTTCAGTTTCTGTTCCTCAAGATGGGGTCGCCTCGCTCGGAATGAATTCCACGTGCATTGCCGCCATAAATGCCACGTGATGGATAAGATCCAAAACGATCATGACATGAACCCTATAATCTACCTGCACATCAGCCCTAGTTTGTTTGTTTGTAGTTTGTTCAAGAGGGATTCACTGTACTCGGAAAACTCCATATGTGCTGCACCAAAATCTGCCAGCAATTATCTGACAGACTTCCGATGCCTGTGCAAAAGCCTATGTGCTGGCAAGGTCTTGAAATGGGAAATGGGGAAGAAGGACCTATGAAACATTAAGCTGACACCACCAGAATGATGGAAACATTAAGATGGGCAGCGAACAGGCCAGTTTTTAATGTGCTGGGCTGGAATTGAACTCATGATATTAGATCCTGAGTTCACAGCTCTGCCAAGTTGCCCGCGTTTTCGTTTTTGTCATAAGCCCTAAGCCCTGCCCGCCATAGTTTATTCCTAAGAAAATTCGGGCTTTCCTCCCAAAACCGATGCCACCAGAAGCAAGTGTTGTTGTTTCGGGACGTAACATCAACAAAAACATTCATTATTTCTCCACCTACTCAAGCGCGATTGTAGCGACAGTGTTTAAATCCACAAGAACATTCAGAATGTCCCCACCCCTACAGCACAATGCACATCAGTATCAAGTTACTGTTGCAGCGATATTAAATCCACAAAGGCATTCAGTATGTCCCCCACCCCCTAATGCATACCATCAGAATCAATCGTTGGTTACAAAAGTATCAAATCCCCCAGGAATATTCACTCTTCCACCCAGCTCCACCCCATCTCCATCCCCACCCCATCTCCACCCCTTTCACATACCATCAGAATCAAACGACCGTTGCAACAGTATTAAATCCACAAGCACATTCACAACTGTATGAACCAGATTCCAACTATACAGCAGGCTGATTCCTTACAAAGGCTGTAATAGACAGAAACACGTTGAGAACCGGAGCCACTAGTCAGACACTTATCTACACAGAAGACCAAGTGAAATGAGAGGGCGAAAGGTTGTCGTCCGCTGAGCAAGGAATATTTACGAAGGGTGGAGGTGGAGGGGAAAGGAGGGAGATAGAGCTGGGGAGAGGTGGGAGAGGGGTGGTTACTAAGACCTACCACGCAGTCGCTGCTATGGTACTTCTGAGAGCCAAGAGCTGTTCTGGTGTTCAAATCTGTCACAGATTGTTTTCTCACCAACTATGATTTAAAGCGCTGTCAACTCTTTGTGTCTGTCTGGCGGTAATTTTCAGTCTTTGTTCGGATCGGAGCTGTGTGTGCGTGTGTGCGCGCGCGAGGTGTGTGTGTGTGTGTGTGTGTGTGTGTGTGGGTGTGTGTGTGTGTGTGTGTGTGCGTAGAGGGATATGGAGGATGTGTGTGTATGTGTGTGTGTGTGTGTGTGTGTGTGTGTGTGTGTGTGTGTGTGTGTGTGTGCGTAGAGGGATATGGAGGATGTGTGTGTGTGTGTGTGTGTGTGTGTGTGTGTGTGTGTGTGTGTGTGTGTGTGTGGTGTGTGTGCGTAGAGGGATATGGAGGATGTGTGTGTGTTGTGTGTGTGTGTGTGTGTGTGTGTGTGTGTGTGTGTGTGTGTGCGCGTAGAGGGATATGGAGGATGTGTGTGTGTGTGTGTGTGTGTGTGTGTGTGTGTGTGTGTGCGTAGAGGGATATGGAGGATGTGTGTGTGTGTGTGTGTGTGTGTTGTGTGTGTGTGTGTGTGCGTAGAGGGATATGGAGGATGTGTGTGTGTGTGTGTGGTGTGTGTGGGTAGAGGGATATGGAGGATGTTGTGGTGTGTGTTGTGGTGTGTGTGTTGGTGTGTTGTGTTGTGTTGTGTGATGTTGGTGTGTGTTGTGTCGTGAGGGATATGGAGGATGTGTGTGTGGTGTGTGTGTGTGTGTGGTGTGTGGTGCGAGAGGGATATGGAGGATGTGTGTGTGTGTGTGTGGTGAGTGTGTGTGTGTGTGTGTGTGTGTGTGTGTGTGTGTGTGCGTGGAGGGATATGGAGGATGTGTGTGTGTGTTTGATAGTGTCTGTGAGGGGAGGTGTAGGAAGGAGATGTGTGTGTGTGTGTGTGCGTGTATGTTATGTGGGCAGGGGATGTGTGTGGTGTGTGCGCGCGCTCTCTCCCGCCCGAGTGTGTGAGCGCGTTTGATTTGAATGAGTTTCATGAGACAGGCAGACTGAGTGCTTGTTTGTATGTGTATCTTCACGTGCATACCCATAACACAACGCACACGCGCTCGTGGATGTACACGTGCAGCTCGATCACGTTTTGGATGCATATGCACATATGACGTCAACATACATAAAAGACACTTTTTAAGCGGCAATTAAACCTTTCCTGTTCTATCATGTAAGGCAAGCATGTTGTAAATCACTCCCCGATATATACATTTTTAAAGCAGGATCTCCACTTCTGTCTGTGCATCATGTCACTGTTTGGAGGGGGGGTGTCTGACAAGACAAGGGGCATAATCATGGACAGCTTATCTCCATGGCTGTAACCCAGGTTTTGAGTGTTGACTGTCGCTAGCTCTTCAACACATGAACACTGGCTCAATAGCCATACTTCGACTGTCAGTTTTGCCTTATCTTTTTTTTATTTTTCTTGTTTGTGCGGATTTTGTCGTCGTTTTTGTTGCTGTTTTGCTTGTGTTTCCTCTTGCTCAATGTACCAGTTGTTTTCGTGTATGCTATACTGGGAGTGAGGACACAGAGGGTGGGAGATGTACTTGCAGCGACAAGGGATAGATTTGTACAGAGGGCCATAATCGCCAACACCATGCGGCAGGACACATGATGATAATGATGATGATATTGGGACTGGGTGATGGTCTGTATACACCTTTGGTTTGGATTCTTTTCTTTTTCTTTTCCTTTTTTTTTCCTTCTTTTTTATTTTTTTCTCTCTTTTTTTCTGGAGGGGAGTGTTAGTTTTTCTGGTAATACTGTCCTATCTTTTGTGCCATCCCAGTACCGTTGATTGTACGCCGCTCACCACGGCAACTCAACACACCATCAACCGCTTACCCCACCCCCTTCACCCCTCCATCCCAAGTTTTAGTTTCAGTTTCTCAATACGAAGTCTCTGCGCTCGGAACGAATTGCATTAACGTCACAGGTGCCGTGTGTTTGGTGATCACGGCATCAATCTTAAGCCTGCACGTAAACCCATGAGCTGGCCAGGTCCTGAGGCCCTACCTAGCCAGTGTTTTACCTAGTCTACATCTTTATACTAATATTGTATCCGCCTATCACTGGAACAATCTTGGATACATGTAAATGACATGTGTATCTGTGTATCTTAGCTTCAAAAGAAAAGAACAAGACATATAAAGTAAATGAATAAATAATTAAAGGTCTGAATCACAACACAACTAGCTTTTCAGTATAAACTCGTCTCATATGACAGAACGCCCCCCCCTCCCAGTCAATGCACAATAGCCTCAGTTGCCTGTCAAGAGAGTGGGTGACAACATTTCTTTACTCATGGCCCCATCCCAAATTTATTCAAAATCCCAGAGGCAAGAAGCCCAGAGGAGCTGGCAATGTCCAGCCACCGTTAGACCATCTGCCAGCAAAAAAAATGTGCACTGTTGCTGGGTCACTCCTGGATCCTGTGGAGTTCTACATTGCCTATTGTGACTGAAAGTAGTTAGGTCACTTCCTAGTACAGTAAGCTACCTACAAGCTACCTATCACTCAGTTGCGGAGCCAGAAAGAGTGACAAACCGTCCCTCGCCCCCTCCCCACCCCCACCTTTCTAATCTTCGGAAAGGGACGAAAAAAGACTTGGACTCGTGCGCTGTCTGGTCTGAACACGCTAAAGCTCCCAGAGCACTTGAAAATCGTGAGGAGCAGGGCATTCGCCCGGCTGCCGTGGTATAAAACATTGGAGAGATAGAAGGTCAATTAGTCTTCTTGTCTGTTTGAAGTCTTGATTAAAAAAAACGGGTGGCGCTGCACTGTGGCGACGCGTTCTCAAAGGGGAGAGCAGCCCGAGTTTTACATGGTAAATCCACTGTGACAAAAGAATGAGTATGAGTGTGAATATGCATACGAATATGAATATGAATATGAACATGAACATGATACGAATACGAATATGAATTATGAATTTGAATTTGAATTTGAATGTGAATAACCTTCATTAGGGAAACCGTCACTACGCTGCACCAACGACAGCACCCCCATGAATCACTGGTACCAAACACCCCGAGCAGAACTTACTTTGAGTGTGGACACGATAGAGGAAACCGAAACTGAGGTCACCACGAACAAGATCAAGTCACGAAGGGCGGCAAGAGCCCAGGACAATGTTCACGATGCTGTCAGGTTGTCACGATTATGGGAACCATGATCATGATGCTATGGAGTGTCATATGGGGTCGAGACGGCGTGATAGGGCTATAATCTACGCTTACTTGCATATTATATCTTGGTGTCAAAGCCTCACAGATATTCGCAAGTATATTCATACTCACATTCATACTTTAAACTTCCTTGTATGACATACCCTGGCGCCGAAGCCCCAGAGACATTCAAACTCATTCATATTCATAATCATAATTTTTTCATATTCATACTCTACGAGGGAATCAAAGGATCAAGTTTTTCCTATGCTGCCATAGTTGACAATGCAGGATGCTGGTGGACATGGTGCGGGAGTCAAAGGGTTAAAGAAAAAGTCTTGCACTCAGGAAAACTGCCCTGGGACGAATCTGTCGTAGGTACATATTTTGCTTGTTAGTCTTACCGAGACATTTACAGCTTTGACAGAAGTTACCATAAATCTTGTGGAGTGTGTGTCGTCACATCTACAACCCAGCTGAAGGACTATGGTTAAGACCCATTGTGTGCCTACCTCATGATCCTTGTCAGTCATGCACTGACAGACACACTTACCTTTCCTGAAAGGACAAAACAAAAGCACACAAATGTACAAAACCGTACACACATCCGCCACCAGACATCTAACAAAACTGTTTATCCCATGCCAAACACATTATACAAATTAAAAAAAGAAAAAAGAAGTAAAAAATAAAAGAATTTTTTCTTCAAAGACCACGATTAGACATATTTAACCCTTTCACTCCCGCACCCTGTCCGTCAGCTACAAAAACTTAACCCTTTCAGTTCGTCACCCTATCTAGAGAGACAGAGTGAAAGCTGGTGGATAGAGTGACAGAGTGAAAGCTGGTGGATAGAGTGACGGAGTGAAAGCTGGTGGATAGAGTGACGGAGTGAAAGCTGGTGGATAGAGTGACAGAGTGAAAGCTGGTGGATAGAGTGACGGAGTGAAAGCTGGTGGATAGAGTGACGAAGTGAAAGCTGGTGGATAGAGTGACGGAGTGAAAGCTGGTGGATAGAGTGACGGAGTGAAAGCTGGTGGATAGAGTGACGGAATGAAAGCTGGTGGATAGAATGACGGAGTGAAAGCTGGTGGATAGAGTGACGGAGTGAAAGCTGGTGGATAGAATGACAAAGCTGGTGGATAGAGTGACAGAGTGAAAGCTGGTGGATAGAATGACAGAGTGAAATCTGGTGGATAGAGTGACAAAGCTGGTGGATAGAGTGACAAAGCTGGTGGATAGAATGACAGAGTGAAAGCTGGTGGATAGAATGACAGAGTGAAAGCTGGTGGATAGAATGACAGAGTGAAATCTGGTGGATAGAGTGACGGAGTGAAATCTGGTGGATAGAGTGACGGAGTGAAAGCTGGTGGATAGAGTGACAGAATGAAAGCTGGTGGATAGAATGACAGAGTGAAAGCTGGTGGATAGAGTGACAGAGTGAAAGCTGGTGGATAGAATGACAGAGTGAAAGCTGGTGGATAGAATGACAGAGTGAAATCTGGTGGATAGAGTGACGGAGTGAAATCTGGTGGATAGAGTGACGGAGTGAAAGCTGGTGGATAGAGTGACAGAATGAAAGCTGGTGGATAGAATGACAGAGTGAAAGCTGGTGGATAGAGTGACGGAGTGAAAGCTGGTGGATAGAGTGACGGAATGAAAGCTGGTGGATAGAGTGACAAAGCTGGTGGATAGAGTGACGGAATGAAAGCTGGTGGATAGAGTGACAAAGCTGGTGGATAGAGTGACGGAATGAAAGCTGGTGGATAGAGTGACGGAGTGAAAGCTGGTGGATAGAGTGACAGAGTGAAAGCTGGTGGATAGAGTGACGGAATGAAAGCTGGTGGATAGAGTGACGGAGTGAAAGCTGGTGGATAGAGTGACGGAATGAAAGCTGGTGGATAGAGTGACAGAGTGAAAGCTGGTGGATAGAGTGACGGAATGAAAGCTGGTGGATAGAGTGACAGAGTGAAAGCTGGTGGATAGAGTGACGGAGTGAAAGCTGGTGGATAGAGTGACGGAGTGAAAGCTGGTGGATAGAATGACGGAATGAAAGCTGGTGGATAGAGTGACGGAGTGAAAGCTGGTGGATAGAGTGACGGAGTGAAAGCTGGTGGATAGAGTGACGGAGTGAAAGCTGGTGGATAGAGTGACGGAATGAAAGCTGGTGGATAGAATGACGGAATGAAAGCTGGTGGATAGAGTGACGGAGTGAAAGCTGGTGGATAGAGTGACGGAGTGAAAGCTGGTGGATAGAGTGACGGAGTGAAAGCTGGTGGATAGAGTGACGGAGTGAAAGCTGGTGGATAGAGTGACGGAGTGAAAGCTGGTGGATAGAGTGACGGAGTGAAAGCTGGTGGATAGAGTGACGGAGTGAAAGCTGGTGGATAGAGTGACAAAGTGAAAGCTGGTGGATAGAATGACAAACCTGGTGGATAGAGTGACAAAGTGAAAGCTGGTGGATAGAGTGACAAAGTGAAAGCTGGTGGATAGAGTGACGGAGTGAAAGCTGGTGGATAGAGTGACAAACCTGGTGGATAGAGTGATGGAGTGAAAGCTGGTGGATAGAGTGACGGAATGAAAGCTGGTGGATAGAATGACAAAGTGAAAGTTGGTGGATAGAGTGACAAACCTGGTGGATAGAGTGACAAAGTGAAAGCTGGTGGATAGAGTGACAAACCTGGTGGATAGAGTGACAAAGTGAAAGCTGGTGGATAGAGTGACGGAGTGAAAGCTGGTGGATAGAGTGACGGAGTGAAAGCTGGTGGATAGAGTGACGGAGTGAAAGCTGGTGGATAGAGTGACAAAGCTGGTGGATAGAGTGATGGAGTGAAAGCTGGTGGATAGAGTGACGGAATGAAAGCTGGTGGATAGAATGACAAAGTGAAAGTTGGTGGATAGAGTGACGGAGTGAAAGCTGGTGGATAGAGTGACAAAGCTGGTGGATAGAGTGACAAAGCTGGTGGATAGAGTGACAAAGTTGGTGGATAGAGTGACGGAGTGAAAGCTGGTGGATAGAGTGACGGAGTGAAAGCTGGTGGATAGAGTGACGAAGTGAAAGCTGGTGAATAGAGTGACGGAGTGAAAGCTGGTGGATAGAGTGACGGAGTGAAAGGGCTCAGTACTGGCTTTGCTGTCGTGGCTGTCAATGCGGGATGCCGGTGGGTATGATGCATCTCTTTTTCCTATCTTTGGAATACGTTGCCCACCAACATCAAGTCATGCACATCACTTAACAGTTTTAAACAAAAGCTTTACAAATATCTGCTTGAATTGACGTGAGCAATTCGAAGATTAGGCTACACACCTTTTATGATACACTATCCTGGCAGGTAACCTTGGCATTT
The DNA here is from genome assembly GCA_030674185.1 of Monoplex corrugatus. Lineage (NCBI taxonomy): Eukaryota > Metazoa > Mollusca > Gastropoda > Littorinimorpha > Ranellidae > Monoplex > Monoplex corrugatus. The sequence goes on along the minus strand of CM060307.1, from coordinate 33,340,566 downwards.
CTCTGACTGAAAACCACTTTCTAGTTTTACACACACCCTGTGCTAATAAAAGCTTTAGTCGGCCTCATTACTTAACACACCGTTCCATTTTGATCGCAGTTCAAAGCTATTACCTTTTTTCCGTTAAACATTAAAAATTTTCTCTGTCTCTGTGTCTGTGTCTGTGTCTGTGTCTGTATCTGTCTCTCTGTCTGTCTGTCTATCTATCTATCTTTCTATCTATCTATTTGTCTGTCTGTCTGTCTGTCTGTGTCTATGTCTTTCTTTCGCTCTCTGTCGGTCTGTCTCTCTGCCTCTCGCTCTGTCTGTCAGTCTGTCCGTCCGTCTGTCTGTCTGTCTGTCTCTCTCTCTCTCTCTCTCTGTATTTGTCTGTCTTTCTGTCTGTCTCTCCCTCCCTCCCCCTCTCTCTGTGTCTTTGTCTCTCTCTCTCTGTCCGTTTGTCTGTCTCTCTGTCTCTCTCTCTCTCTCTGTCTCTCTCTCGCTCTCTCTGTGTGTGTGTCTCTCTCTCGCTCTCTCGTTCTCTCTCTGTCTCTGTCTCGCTCTCTCTGTATACGTATATCCCTCTCTTTCTCTCTCTGTCTCTGTCTCTTTCTATTTGTCTGTCAGTCTGTCTGTCTGTCTGTCTGTCTGTGGCTCTCTCTGTGTGTCTGTCTGTCTGTCTGTCTGTCTTTATCTCCCTCCCCGCCTCCCTCCACCCTCTTTGACTCTCTTCTCTATACTCTCTTTCCTACTAAAACACTCTGATAGTATCTTTCCATTTCTGGATTACTTATTGGCACACATGAATCTGACATGCGTCTGTCAGTCTTTGTCGTTCAAGCTTTTGAGAAGCGCTTGATCGATTGATGCGTAGAAGTCGAGTGCGTTTGTGCGTGTGTATGCATATACACCCGTTCATCTGTGTGTGTGTGTGTGTGTGTGTGTGTGTGTGTGTGTTGTGTGTGTGTGTATGTGTGTGTGTATGTGTGTGTGTGTGTGTATGTACGTGTGTGTGTACGTGTGTGTTTGTAAGAATGTGTGAGTGTGTTTGTGCATGTGTGTATAGGTGTATGTTTTTTTTGGGTTTTTGGGGTTTTTTAATGCTCATCAACATGCATTGATGGAAAAGCCGAAGTCATTGCTGATTTTATCGCAGATGAGCATGTTGACATTGCTTTTATCACAGAGACATGGCTTAACCCCCTTGGTCACGAACCTATACATGCTAGCCTCACTCCGAGTGGTTACAGGCTTGCTTCTTTCCATCGCTCATCCCGAGGTGGCGGTATAGCCATCCTCTACAACGACTCACTCCATTCCCGCCTATCTTTTCGCAGTCTCTGCCTTTCTCCCATCCTTCTTTCGAGCACGTTGAAGTATCCTTCCAATCCACCCCTCACCCCATCACCTTCTCCTGTGTCTATCGACCCCCACCTAGCTCTGCCAACAAACTCACCACATCCACGTTTCTCTCTGACTTTGACCAATTGCTTGACCACTACTGCCTCTTACCTGGAAATCTCATCATTCTAGGTGATATCAATGTCCACTATGACAACACTCACCGTTATGACACAAGACATATCATCAACTCTCTGTCCAATCACAATATGATTCAACACATTTCTGAACCAACCCATCAAAAAGGTCACATTCTTGACTGGATCATTTCTCGTGATCACCACAATTCCGCTACTGACAACTGCTTAGTTCTTTCTACCCGTCTAACTTCAGCCCTTCCATCTGACCACTCTGCAATTCTCTGTTCTCTCGACATTTCTCCTCCTTCCCGTACCATGCGCACAGTGACTCGACGCAATCTCAAATCTATCGACCTCTCCACATTTTCATCTGATGCCTCCCGTCTCCTTTCTGAAAAGTCACATAACCTTGCCGATGAATTCTATACTACTCTCCACCATCTTCTGGACACTCATGCTCCAGCCACAACCCGTCTTTTACCTGACCGCCCCCCTACCCCCTGGCTCACTCATGAGATCGCCTGTGCAAAACGTGCCCGCCGCAGAGCAGAGCGCCGCTGGCGCAAATCCAAACTCACTGTACACAGGCAACTTTTCCAAGCCTCTAAAACAAAAGTATCCACCCTCATTGCATCCAGCAAAAACAAGCTATTTCCAAACCAAAATCCTGAATGCCTCTTCTTCAAAAGAACTCTTTACAACCATGAATCATCTCCTTGGCACACGAAAAGATTTACCTCTCCCAACAAAACATACAAATGAAGAACTCCCATCTGTATTCTCCAACTATTCACCACCAAAATACAAACTCTTCGTGACAGGCTTGACAGGACACCCTGTCAACCATGCCCACCTGACCCTTCCTTCTCTGGCACACCTCTTACTACTTTTACCCCAGTCTCACAAGAAGAAATTCTCAACACAATCAGATCCATGTCGTTCAAAACCTGCGAACTGGATCCTCTTCCAGGTTCTCTCTACGCCGACTGTCTCCCTACTCTCCTCCCATTCATCACTGACATCATCAACACTTCTCTTCAAACTGGAACTGTCCCAGATTCTTTCAAGTCTGCTATTGTTCACCCTCTCCTCAAGAAACACAATTTAGACCCAAATGAACTGAAAAATTACCGGCCTATCTCTAATCTCTCTTTCTTGTCAAAACTCCTTGAAAAAGTCGTCCTCAACCAGCTGAACTCTCACCTGTCTGCCAACAATCTCCTCAATCCTTTCCAGTCAGCCTACCGCCAGTGCCATAGCACTGAAACTGCCCTACTACACATTCTCAACAATCTCCTCCTTGCAACTGATACTGGCAAAGTCTCTCTCCTCACACTCCTTGATCTGTCTGCAACCTTTGATACCATTGATCATGGTATTCTCCTTTCTAGACTTCATCATGCTTTTGGCATCTCTGACATTGCTCTGTCTTGGTTTACTTCATACCTATCAAACAGAAAACAAACCGTTCTCATCAATGGCACTTACTCTCAACCTGCATACCTGACCTGTGGTGTTCCACAAGGATCTGTCCTTGGCCCTGTTCTTTTCACTCTTTACACCTCCCCCCTGTCCACCATCATCAACTCCCACTCTATAAAACACCACTTCTATGCTGATGACACCCAACTTCAAGACAGTGACTCACCTGATAATATACAGCGCCTGTTGACTCGCACCACTGAGTGTTACTCAGACATTAAGAACTGGATGACGTTCAACAAACTTCAGCTTAATGACGACAAGACAGAAGCTATCCTCATTGGCACCCGTCAGAAACTTTCTCAGCTGCCTCCTCTTTCTCTCCCATTATGTAACACATCAGTCCCAATTTCTGATTCAGCTAAAAACCTTGGTGTCTGCATTGACTCTACCCTCTCCATGAACAACTTTGTTTCTCAAACTGCCAGATCTGCTACTATCATCTCCATCGTATAAGGCTGATCAGAAGTATCTCTCTGTCGAAACAACTGCAAAACTCGTTCTCTCCTTCATAATGTCTCGCATTGACTATTGCAATTCACTCCTGTCTGGTCTTCCTGCCTCCACCATTCACATCCTACAGCGCATTCAAAACAATGCTGTACGCCTTGTACTCAAAAAGAAAAAAGCTGACCACATATCTCCTCTCCTGGCACAACTTCACTGGCTCCCTGTATCAAAGCGCATACAGTACAAACTAGACACCATGTGCTACAAAAGCCTCAATAACGCAGCCCCCGATTACCTGTCAAGCCTACTTGAGATCTATGTTCCCTCACGTACCCTCCGCTCTGCCTCCGATCATCTGACTTTTCGCTTTCCACGCACTAAGCTCAATACCTATGGTCCACGAGCCTTCTCTGTTTCTGGTCCACTCTCCTGGAACAAACTTCCTCTCTCAGTCCGTCAGCAACCTACTTTTGTCTCCTTCAAGTCCGCTCTCAAAACTCACCTTTTCTCCTCCGCATAAAATCCTAACCTCACTCAACCCCCCCCCCCCCCCTCTGCAGCCTGTCTCCGCTCGGAGGGGAATCACATGGTTATAATATATAATTGTATATGCTATGCTCTCTATAATTTTCCATTTCTTTTATTCTTGCTTTTATTGCTTTTATTCTTTCTCCCCATTTATAGCCATGCGTGTGTGTGTGTGAGTGTGTGTGTGTGTGTGTGTGTGTGTGTGTGTGTGTGTGTGTGTGTGTGTGGTGTGTGTGTGCGTGCGTGCGTGCTTGCGTGTGTGTCTGCTTCAGCGCTTAGATTTGATTTTATCAAGATTTTGCGCTATATAAATATTGTAATTATTATTATTATTATTAATGTGTTTGTATATGCGTGTGTGTGTGTGTGTGTTGTGTGTGTGTGTGGAAAGAAGAGAGAACAGACAGACAGACGGGACAAGGACAGAGGGAGACAGAGAAAGACAGAGGGAGACAGAGAGAGACAGAGGGAGAACAATAAGAAGTACAAGAAAACATTTTAATTTACAGGGATGTGACATAAGTAATGTATATGCTTTTTTATATATCTAGCCTTCGCCCAAGGGAGGTCTGCATTACAGGCAATCAGATTACATGTCAATCACCAAATATGCCAACATTGCAAACACTAGATATGAATCCCAAGGCACAAGTTTTTACATGAGAGACAGACAGACAGACAAACAGACATGCAGACAGACAGACAGACAGACAGACTGAGACAGAGGCAGAGACAGAGAAACAGAGACAGACAGACAGAGACAGAGACAGACAGGGAGGTCGGAAGGCAGGCAGGCAGACAGACAGACAGACAGACAAGCAGAGGCAGACAGACAGACAGATACAAGGAGAGAGAGAGAGAGACAGACAGACAGACAGACAGACAGACAGACAGAGACGAGACAGAGACAGAGACAGACAGACAGACAGACAGACAGAGACAAACAGAGCTAACAGAGACAGACAGACCGAGGTTTTTCAGCCGTGTGGTTTAAAATCTGTCTGCATTTTAGACTACGTAGAGAAGTAAGCAGAGTGGGGTAAATCTTTATGCATTGTACATTGTTTTAATAGAGGTGGTTCAACCGCGAGGTTTGAAGTCTCCGTACCTGGCGTGGGTTTACCCTCTCGACAGTCTCAACCGCTCCAAAACCCATTAAGGGCTTAAGTGTCGTCGGCTGCTAGTGTGCACTTTTGATAGTTTCGTTGCCTGGTTTCTATAGAGTTAACCCTTACTATTGCCATTAACGCCATTGTGAAAGTTCATATCAACGGAGTGCTCTAATTTGTGCAAGGTCATGGTGCTCGAACGAAAACTTATACCACGTTAGTCTTCTGTTGCCCCCACCCACACGCTTCTCTCTCTGTCTTTCTCTCTGTCTCTCTCTCTCTCTCTCTGTCTCTCTCTCTCTGTCTCTCTGTCTCTCTCTCTCTCTCTGTCTCTCTCTCTCTCTCGCTCTCTCTCTCTGTCTTCCCTCTCTCGCTCTCTCCCCCCTCTGTCTCTCTTTCTCTCTTCTGTCCTGTCTCTCTCTTTCTCTCTCTCTGTTTCTCTGTCTCTCTCTTGTCTCTCTCTGTCACCCTCTGTCTCCTCTTTCTCTCCTCTCTCTGTCTCTCTGTTTTCTTCTCTCTGTCTCTCTCTCTCTCTCTCTCTCTCTCTCTCTCTCTCTCTCTTTAGGGGCCCCTGCATCCAAACCACACCATGCAACCCTCAGTTTGGGAAAAACTAATGGAGACAGACGGGGGAGAGGAGGAGAGAGGAGACGGACAGACAGACAGACAAACAGACAGACAGACAGCGACAGCGACAGAGACAGAGAGTGCGTGTGTATAGGTATGTGTGTCTGTGTGTGTTTGTGTTGTTGTGTGTGGTGTTGTTGGTGTGTGTGTGTGTGTGTGGTGTGTGTGTGTGTGTGTGTGTGTGTGTGTGTGTGTGTGTGTGTGAAAGAGAGAGAGAGAGAGGACAGACAGACAGACGGACAGACGGAAAGTCAGAGACATAGGTAAACATACAAATACGGAGCAGAGACAGCAGGTGTGCAGATATGTGTGCAACTGTATGTCCGTCCGACAGTGAGTTCAGTGTAATACACTGTGTGTCTGTGTACACGTACGTCTTTCTCTGTCTCTGTCTGTGTGAACTTCACTTCATACCATGACTTCCAGCATTGCATTTCTCAATGACCTACCCCTTTGACCCAAAACTGGTTTTAAAAGAAAACTCAACCCAGAAACAGCCGAGAATATGTTGACAACACGATTCTTTTATAGACAAACACACAGATATACAAACGCAACCCCTTCTCTGGACGATATGAAACACTCTCCTCTTTTTAAGAAAACGCAAAAAAAAAAAAAAAAAAAAAGGGAAAGGAGGGGACAATACATGTACATGTCTGTTGGAGTACCTTGACCTTGCTCACCCAGGACACAGCGTTCATATTAACTTTTAGAATGACGTTAACAGCAGTCAAGTGTGGGTTTAATTCTTTGGAAACCAAGCAACGGAACTATCAAAAGTACATAGTAGCAGACGACCCTAATCCCTTATTGGGTTTTGGTGCGGTTCGGATTTCTGAGAAGGTGACTTCATACCAGGTACGAGGGTTTTAAGCCTCGCGGCTTAACCACCTCTGTTCACGAAACCCAAAACAAGTGTGACTGCCCGCGTTCAAGCAAACAGGAAACCAGAGAAGAAAACACGAAAAATAAGAAGAAGAACGCGTATTTAATGCAACAAGACCTCTGTTCACGATATAAATTACAAACTATTTTTCAACCATACAATCCTCATTCTCCTCTGCTCACAATATAAAAGGCAAAGATAATTAATGTTATACAAACTGTTTTAAACAATACAGTTCAATCTCCTCTGTCCACAATATCCATGACAAACAGAATGAATTCTTTTCAAACTATTTCAAACCATACAAGTCAATCTTCCTCTGCTCACAA
>CM060307.1:33316195-33321195 GCA_030674185.1 Monoplex corrugatus | reverse complement strand
TGACCTGAAGAGCTGTGACAGCTGGTGTCACAGAAAACAGATCAGACAAATATGTAGGAGCTGTGACAACTAATGTCACAGAAAACAGATCAGACAAATATGTAGGAGCTGTGACAGCTGGTGTCACAGGAAACAGATCAGACAAATATGTAGGAGCTGTGACAGCTGGTGTCACAGGAAACAGATCAGACAAATATGTAGGAGCTGTGACAGCTGGTGTCACAGAAAACAAATCAGACAAATATGTAGGAGCTGTGACAGCTGGTGTCACAGGAAACAGATCAGAGAAATAAGTTGGAGCTATGAGAACTCACCTGACGGAAAGCAGTTCAGAGAGACTGGCAGGAAGCTATGAGAGATGACGTCACGGAAAACAGATCACAGAAATATGTAGGAGCTGTGAGAGCTGACGTCATGAAAAACAGATCGGAGAAATAAGTAGGAGCTATAAGAGGTGATCTGGCGGAAAACAGTTCAGTGAGACAGGCAGGAGCTATGAGAGCTGGTCAATAATAATAATAATAGTAATAGTAATAATGATGTTACATTATTCTGAACTAGGACGCATAAAGATTTGTCGATTCTTAAGAGAAAGGGAACTGATGTTTGGGGCAAGTAGACGGAAAACACATCAGGGAGAAAGACAGAAGTTGTGAGAGAAAAGAAGGAATGGCAGAGAATTAACCATTTTGTGATCAATGGGCAAGTTGCACTCAGTGCCGGGGTCACGACGTTGTGCACCTGATGCAGATCAATAGCAGATAATAGCAGTCTCCATGACATAATGTCGCGTGGTAATACCACCGTACAATTCTTTTTTTTTTTCCTTTCAGAATAAATTTTTATAATTGTGTGTAGCTGTTTGAAGTTACTGGGTTGGGTCTATTTATGGTCAAAATCATCTGAAGTTCATTCTAATGCACTTATTTTTCTTTAAAGAGCAAGTGTATTTCGATATTTTCCAATAACAAATACTGTTTGCGGGGAAATTTTCTCGTGGTTTCTAAACGATAGCTTTTAATGTTTTGAGAGATTTCTTTGACTAAAGAGGCCAAACCTTTAAACATAAGTTCAGATTGACAATGAAACAACAGGCACAATTCTGATAGGCAACTGTTATTTTTCACCTGATATCAAAATATGATTACTTATATGGTTGCATATCCGTAGTTATATCTATGTACCTATGTATGTATGTATGTATGTATGTATGTATGTATGTATCTATCTATCTATCTATCTATCTATCTATTTATCTATCTAGCTATCTAGCTATTTACCTATACGTGTGTGTAGATATCTATCTGTCTATCTATCTATCTATCTATCTGTCGATCGATCTATCTATCTATCTACTTATGAGTGTGTGTGTTTATATATGTGTGTAGATATATAAATAGATAGATAGATAAACAGACAGATAGATAGATAGATAATAGATAGATAGATAGATAGATAGATATAGATATACATACATAGACAGATAGATATACAGACATAGACAGATAGATATACAGACATAGACAGATAGATATACAGATATAGATGAAGATACAGATATAGATATTTACAGATACAGATACAGACATTTTTTTGGCAATCATTCGCATACTTATCTAATTTTACTTCACAGCCTACCTCTTTCCATTTGCTTGGTGCAATCCAAAAATGGATGTATAGGGAAAAGTCACTACTGACTACAAATTGTTGCCACCATAGTACCATGGTCATCTTTTCCAGTCGGGCTGCGAAAGTTCTCTTCTTTAAAATCAGAAACACACATAAAAAGAAAAGTACAAAAATATTACACTTATAAATGCTAATGTAGAAAATATGTGGAGTTAGAACACATTACACATTCACACATTATTAGATGCATTTTATTAGATTTTTTTAGTCCCCACAAATCATTCAGAAATAGTTCAAGGTATTTTACACATGTGGGCATGATACGTATTTGTGAATGAAAACATTAAAAGAATTTTATGTGTAAATTATGTCTAGTCTGAGACTGTGTGACAAAGCTGTGCATTAAGCTTTTTGTTTTAACGATGTGTACTGACTTCGATCAGGCTCTGAGAAAACATACACGTGAAGAGGATCTGTTGAAATAAGTGTGTCTGGTTTGTGTATGTGACAGAATTCTGATTTCCTCTCTCTCTCTCTTTTTCTCTCTCTCTCTCTTCTTTCTCTCTCTCTCTCTCTCTCTCTCTCTCACACACGCATACACACACGCACACACACACACACGCACACACACACACATGCACTATATAAAAGTGTGTGTGTGTGTGTGTGTGTGTGTGTGTGTGTGTGTGTGTGTGTGTGTGTGTGTGTGTGTGTGTGTGTGTGTGTGTGTGTGTTTATAGATTTTGAAAAAAAAATGATATGAAATAATCTCCCTGTTAAATTGTGATACTTATGGAGTTTAAAAAGTGTTGATATGAGATAAATTCTCTTTTAAATAGTGATTGTGTGTGTGTGTGTGTGTGTGCGCGCGCGTGTGTGTGTGTGTCTGTGTGTGTGTGCGTGTGTGTATTCGTGCGTGTGTTTTTATAGGAGACACTGCTATCCAATACATACGGTCTCACATCCTAAGCAACTAAAACATACATGAAAGTAACGTTTCACAAAATCAAAACGGTACCAACAATAATTTCCTCGGCGGTATTTTCAAGGAATTGGTGTCCCTAAACATGAGAAAGTATTAAGATTCCGGGCAATGCACAGAGACGGAGTGGCAGGGAAACACACGCACACACAACACACACACACACACACACACACACACACACACACACACACACACACACACACACACACACACACACAAACACAAACACACACGCACAAAGAGAGACAGAGAGGGTGGAAGGGAGAGAGAGAGAAAGAAGAGACAGACAGACAGACAGACAGAAAGAGAGAGAGAGAAGACAAAGAGAGACAGACAGAGAGAGACAGAGAGAGGGACACAGAGAGAGAGACAGAGAGAGACATAGAGAGAGACAGACAGACAGAGACAGAAACAGAGAAAGAGAGAGAGAGAAACAGACAGACAGACAGTGACGAAAACAGAATTCTGTCTTATAAACCAACCTGACAGAGGCACAGAGAGAGAGAGCGAGAGACAGAGAAGAGACAGAGAGACAGAGACAGAGAAAGAGAGAAACAATCAGACAGACAGACAAAACAAACAAACAAACAAAAAGAGCTAAATTAGAATTCTGTCACATACACTAACCTGACAAGACTTGTTCCAACGAGATCCACTTTCACAAAAAAACTGTATTCCTTCAAAATGAATGAACCAATCCTTAGAGCCTCTGACCACAACCACTAGATCCAGCCAGACAAGCCTCTATCCCCACATTCCGAAACAAAATTAACGACCTCCAACACTAAAAGCAACCGATAACATTGAACGGAGACAAAGAGAACCGCAACACTTTGGACCTCACCCTCTCTCCATACAAAAACCACGTCTCTTAAAAGAAAGTCTTCACTGTCTTTACAAAAGCACGCGCTACCTACGCCTTAGTCATGCCGATAGCGCGAGCGACCGCTAGTAAGTACGACTATGGCAACGTTTAGTGGACCAAAGGATTAGGCCCACCAGGCTTGGGTTATTGTCGACAGAGAACTGTGGTGAGCAGGGCGGGGTTATAAAAAGTGGAAGCGTGACCACTTGAATAGTGGAAGGGATGTCCAGTGTGGTGGACTTTTCAAAGCCATCCCCCCACGCCACTTGAGTGGGACATCGTTTAACACTTGTTCTGTTCTGTCCGGTCAAAGTTCTTCTACTGGACTCTTGTCGCCGCCTGAATTGGTCTGACTGTCGTACGATCCTTGTTCGAGAAGGGTTAGAACTGTTGTCAGAAGAGGAAGAGGGTGGAGGGAGGGAGGGAGAGAGGGACAGACAGACAGACAGGCAGACAGACACATACACGACACATACATAAAGACAAACACACACCACAACACAACACATACACACATACCACACAACACACACGCACACAACACACACACACACACACACACCACACACACACACACACTTACACACACCACAACACACAACCACACACACATACACACACACACACACACAAAACACGCACACGTACACATACACACAAACTCGCGCGCGCGCACATACACGCAAAACACACACACACACACACACACACACATATATATATATATATATGATGATGTCTATATATATACATACATATAATATATATATAGACACTCACTCACAAAACACACACAACACACACACACACACACACACACACACATACACATACATACATACACACACACACACACACACACAACATACATACACACACACACACACACACACACACACACACACACACACACACACACACACACACACACACACAGAAAGAAGAAGTAGGTCGGGTGGTGGAGGGGCAGTAGGTCAATAAAAAATCTCAAGTACTCCTCACAATAATCATAAATCAGAACACACAGTCGAAGATTTCTATATACAGCTAAGCAAGCACACACTAAGTTTTAAATTATACTGTGCATTTTCAGTTTTAAGCTCACTGAAACGAAAGGGAGGGGGGAGAAGGAGACAAAAAACAAACAGACAGACAGACAGACAGACTGATAGAGAGGGAGAGACAGGCAGACAGAAAGACAGAAACACATGGGTTAAAAGAAAAGAAAGACAAAGGTAGGTTGTTCTTTAGGTCACAGAGAGAAAGAGAGAGACAGACAGACAGACAACAGATAGACAGACAGACAGACAGAGACAGAGAGACAGAAATTAGGGGGTGGGAGGGGAGGGAAGGGTGGATCAGTAGAAAAAACAAACCGCGACAAGTTGTCCACACTGTCGTGATATAAACTAAAATACCCAAAGAAAATGTCTTCATAGACAACTAATCATAGATTAGAAAGTGTATTTTCAGTTTTAAGCAAACTACCTTACTGTAGCATGTTGAAAGTGATAGAAGAGA
>CM060307.1:33308695-33311195 GCA_030674185.1 Monoplex corrugatus | reverse complement strand
AGACTGGGATCATACAGTAGTGTACGCTGGGAAGATTGGGATCATACAGTAGTGTACGCTGGGAAGACTGGGATCATACAGTAGTGCACGCTGGGAAGACTGGGATCATACAGTAGTGTACGCTGGGAAGACTGGGATCATACAGTAGTGTACGCTGGGAAGACTGGGATCATACAGTAGTGTACGCTGGGAAGACTGGGATCATACAGTAGTGTACGCTGGGAAGACTGGGATCATACAGTAGTGTACGCTGGGAAGACTGGGATCATACAGTAGTGTACGCTGGGAAGACTCCGATCATACAGTAGTGCACGCTGGGAAGACTGGGATCATACAGTAGTGTACACTGGGAAGACTGGGATCATACAGTAGTGTACGCTGGGAAGACTGGGATCATACAATACAGCGTCATCCACTGTACAGATACGTCACTGAGGGTGATACTTACTAATCCCACCCAACACCGCAGGTGTCTCTTATCCCTTGGGCCTGGTTGACACCAGGGCATGTTGTGTGAAAGCATTCGTAGAGTACAAGCGAGTCAAGCAGCCTGGACACAAAATGGAACTCTACAGCATCATCGCTATCATCCCCATTCTCATCATCACAGCCTTGTGAAATTTTGTCACAGATGACATAGCTGTTCATGTCATGCTGTCATGGTGACTTCACTTTCGGTGAGTTTGGAGGTGTGTTGTAGGACCTACTAAATACGCGGCGTGGGAGTAATGACATTGGAGCGATGCAGAAGATGATGTAGCAGCTAAAGAGAGAAAAAGAGGGAGAGAGAGAGAGACAGAGACAGAGAGAGAGATTGACAGAGACAGAGAGATAGAGACAGAGACAGACAGACAGAGACAGTCAGATAGACAAAGAGACAGAGACAGAGAGTGAGAGAAAGAGAGAGAAAGGGAAGGACAGAAAGAGAGAAAGAGGCAGACAGAGAGAGGCAGAGAGAGAAAGTGAAAGAGAGAGAGAGAGAACAGAGAGAAAGACAGAAAGACAGAGAGAGAACAGAGAGAGAGAAAGATAGACAGAGAGAGAAAGAGAGAGAGAAAAAAGAGAGAGAGAGAGAGAGAGAGAAGAAAACAATCTCCAATTAATCAAAATGGAAATCAGAAATATCCTTCAACGTTTGTGTACATAACAGATTACCTACAAAAATCTCGAAAGGCATTCTACAGGGAAAGAAAAAAACAAAAAAACAAAAAAACAAAACTTTATCAGAATAATCCTCTGACGCCAGTATGTTAATATTTCGCAATAAACAAAACAAGCAGTACCATTCTGCGTCAGTCAATCTGTCACAAAAGTATACACATCAAAAATACATTCAGAATCAGAGCTTCGGTACAACATAATTATTCCCTGTTGTACATGTAACTCAGATTATGGTTAATCCCAATCTGATCAGATCGTCAAGACAGAAGGGAAAGTGAAGGAAGATTGACAAAAGAAGTGTTATGTGTGTGTTTGGTGTGTTTCTGTCGGTTTATGTTCAGTTGACCAAAACCTCACGAAAAACCTAAATCAAATACAATAATGAACCCAGTGACTGGGCATCAATATTGACTTAACCTAGTCAAGCTTCGCTTCAGTGAGCTCTATTAATTTTTCTTCTTCTCTTAAGTGGGTGTGTGTCTCTCTACACATACATATTATACACAAATAGATAGATTAATAGATAATAGATAGATAGATAGATAGATAGATAGATGAGATAGATAGAATATATAGATAGATAGATAGATAGATAGATAATAGATAAATATAGATAGATAGATAGATAGATAGATAGATAGATAGATAGATAATAGATAGATAGATAGATAGATAGATAGATAGATAGACACACATACACAATGACACACATAGATACCATACAAAACTGAATTACAAGCTTATGCTCCTGAGTCCCCCCCCCTCTCTCTCTCTTTTCTCTCTCTTTTGTCTGTCTGTCTGTCTGTCTGTCTCTTTGTCTGTCTCTCTGTCTCTGTCTCTCTGTCACACATACACACACAACCACGCACAAGAACACACAAAGACACTACACACACAACCACACTCACACACAACACACCAACACACACACACCAACACACACACACACACACACACCGACACACACACACACACACACACACACACACACACACCACACACACACACACACACCACACACACACACACACACCACACACACACACACACACACACACACACACACACACACACACACACACTGAGGGGCAGGCAGACAAACAAAAAAGAAAAAAAGACGGGACAGTGGGAGAAGGACTGGTTATTATGCATACCTTGGACACTCAGATAAGTTCTGGCATTTCACATTGCAGTGATACACAGGTTACCTTGATGCCAATTCACTGAACCAGATGACTGGCAATTAACAGCCAATTCACCGAGACATGCTTCATTGCGTTTCATTTCGTCTGTGAACGAACAAAAGGCGTTTCTTATTCGCAACGCCCTGTGACTTTCC
>CM060307.1:33293695-33296195 GCA_030674185.1 Monoplex corrugatus | reverse complement strand
TCACCGAAACACACAACAAGAATCCTTCAGGAATTTTATTTTTTTTAAAAACAGTCAAACAGGAAAAACCATGGACACACGCTTTTCTGGTCTTTATGGTAAAAAAAGTTGGAAAAACTTGGATTTAGCAATTTCGACCCAGAATTTGACTGTGCTTTTGACCACGTACGAGCGTACGATACGATTATTTCTTATCTTGATTGACTACTAAGTTTAGCTCTAAAAGGAATATCATACTACGGACACCCACTTTTTCGGTCTTTTCTGGTAAAAAGTTGGGAAAAACTTGGAGTTAGCTATTTCGACACAGAATCTGACAGTGCCGTTGACCACGTGTGATACGATTATTTCTTATCTCGATTGACTACAAAGTCTATCTCTTCACGTCTACTTAAGCTTCAGTCTCACTTCGGACTGACCAAAGTGAAGAGAATGGAGAGTGACCATTCAGATCTGCGTTCTCCTTCAGTTGGTATCACATTACCAGAATGGCCACAATGTAGCTCAAGTGACCGTGTGACGTCATACGATGGCTCCTTCGTAAAAAAAAAAAAAAGCAGCTAGCCGAAGTCAACAGTTATGTTAGCATTAGGGCTGTTCCATGGCTGATCTGGCTACAAGTTTGGTGAGTGACGTCGACCGTGTACCGCTACATGGAAAAGGTGTTTGAAACGGGTGAATGGATCTGGTTAACCCTTTGACTCCCTCATTCTATCCACCTGTCTAGCAGCATCCTGCATCGTCGTCAATGATAGCAAATCAAAGACTTAACCCTTTGATTCCCTCACCCTATCCAGCAGCATCCTGCATCGTCATCAACGATAGCAAAAACAAAAACTTAACCCCTTTGATTCCCTCACCCTATCCACCAGCATTGTGCATCGTCATCAATGATAGCAACAACAAAAAACCATAACCTTTTGACTCCTTCACCCTAACCACCAGCTTCCTTGCAGAAAGCTGGTGGACAGGGTGACGGAGTCAAGGGTTAAGTTTATGGAGTTGATGGATACTGTACGGGAATCAAAGGGTTAAGTTTACAATTCTGAGACCAAGTTTAGATCGTAGCGTCCCTGTAAATTAGTATTTTATCTTTTCATGCTCTCAGTTTGTATTATGTTTCATTCATGTATGCATGACATCTAGTAGGTTTGTAGATATGATGTGTGTTGATTTTGTTCAATCGAATGTATGTTAATCTTGTTCATGTTTCTTTCTCACTGCTGTCGTAATTATGCTTTGTCATTTCTGTTCTTGTATTTGTGTTTGTGTCCTATGAAAAAAAACAACAACACTTGAAACAAGTTTGAAAAATGAGTAGATCATAGCTGTAATTTCAACTGATAATACCAATGAATAATATCATATTAATATTAATATTACTACCATTTACAGTTTTATGAGAATGAAGTACATATCGTAGCTGTGAATTTGACTGATAATACCATTAATTAATGATGTTATTGTTAATCATTACTGTTACTATCTGTCACAACTTTCTGAGAACGATGCAGGTCTATAAATCATGGCAGTGAACTGCAGTGATGATACTGTTGAATGACATTATCATTAATATCAATACTATCTGCTATCAGTGTTATCTGCTATCAAAACCACGTGAATTTTGATCTAAGATAAATGATCATATTCAAGGAAATAATGACCATACATCAAACCAAAGTCACAAGTCCTGTCCAAAACAGCCCACAGCTGCCCAGCTCCAAAATCAACACCAAAACGATATCAATTACACACAAACACACACAGAGAAATATGTATGATACACTTCGCTCGCCTCACCCAGTCCTTTAGGCGTAAAGCGCAAGAACAAATAGCGCTCTTAGTTCGATCGCAGCCCGGCACAAACGTCACTGGTTCACGCTCACACACGGGACCGGGACCTTGCTAACCAACCGACAAATCAAGTTTGCCAGTGACTCGAGAAATCTGACTGAAGCTTACCCAATATCAACACTTAGCCTCTTCCACACCCACCTGGACACACACGCACGCACGCACGCAAGCACGCACGTACGCACGTTCACATTGCCTTGTTCGACAACTTTTTGCTGGGAAAAAGATCGATTGCTTTCAATTGAAAAAAAAAAACGTCTAGTGATGCGTGCTGTTTTTGTTGTTGTTGTTGTTGTCGTCGTCGTTGGTTTCTCTTTTTTCTTCTGGTTTTTTGTTTTTGTGTTTTTTTGGGGGTGGGGAGTTGGGGGTGGGGGTGGGAGGTGAGGCGTGTCTATTTTTTGAACCTGTCCGTTTGTATGCAATCTCAGATGAAGTAATGGCGTCAACTAATAGGATGAAATGTAACACCGCCTGTATTTGTACAACTTCTATTTCCAGTTCAGCATAATCATATTAAAGCAGCCAATAGGTGCTAGGTGTCCATCGAAATTTATTATAGTATAGATCGTTTTGAATATTTAAGTTATCGCCAGTTACAGCCGTGAAGTCAATAAGTCATAAGTTGAACTAGAGTGAGAGTGACAAT
>CM060307.1:33278695-33288695 GCA_030674185.1 Monoplex corrugatus | reverse complement strand
ATAGATAGATAGATAGATAGATAGATAGATAGATAGATAGATAGATAGATAGATAGATAGATAGATGCAAACAAACAAATAAACAAGCAGAAAAGCCACACCATGACCGACAAACAAACAAAAAAAAAAGAAGAAAAAAAAGGAAGAAAAAAAAGGAAGGAAAAAAAAAAAGAGCGAATCAAGGATGTTTTCTACGCACGAAGAATAATGAGCAGTTTTTTAACCAATTCGCTGTAGCTTTTTCTCATAGACACATGTACTATTCCCACTGATATACCCTTTAGGTCGACGGACATGTCTTTATGAAAACCTAATAAGCGTGCAAAGTTCATAACACGCTGTCTTTGTATGGTCCTTTTGGTCACATACGATGTGTTCAGCTGTACTGAGGGCTACTCCTTTGAATGCAGCTGTTTTGAAAGGAGCATGATAGCCAGGCCATACGAATAATCTCCCTTTCTCTGATGCGGAAAACATTCATGCATTTGATACTGGCGAACCCAAGACTGATTCATCTCCATTCTGATCTACACATTTTCTTTTCCTGGCATGCCAAGTTTGGAACAAGTTTGGAACTGTACCAGATTTTGGAACCAATCTGTCTATGAATAGATAAGAAATCCGTGATGATCTGTTTTCATTTGCACATCCACTGAGACCCAATATTGGGTGAAAAGCAGTTATCTTAAATTTCTGTGTTTAAGGAACGTCACACAAAAGCAAATGAATCAAATAAATTACGACAGAAAAAAGGCAAAAGAAAAACGAAAGAAAGAAGAAGAAGAAGAATTTCCATTGATACAGCGAAACATACATATCAGAGAATGTTCACTGCACTTTATAAACTGCAACAACATTGCGATGTTAATACAGAAATGTGTTACAACGATCGGATGCATACACTAATACATCAATGCAGCATAAGCCTTTCAATGGCGTTACGTTATGATGCAGATACATGAATACACTAATATATCAATGCAGCATAAGCATACTTCATCAAAAATAACAACAAATGCCTTTTTCAGTTGATTAGTGACAACACACACATGAAAATACACACACTTATATAAGCACACATACACATGTGCATCACCCACACACCCTGTGCAAACAAACGTACACACACAAGCACGTGCGCGCGCGCACGCACACACACACACACACACACACACACACACACACACACACACACAAGACAAACTGCAATACAATTGGATTAAATAAAAAGCCACAAGTATTAATACTTTTGATTTTTGGAGACTTACGTTTTGGGGTGCTTTTTGAAAGCAAGGAGACAAATGCTTTGTCTTAAAGATACTGGGAGGGAGTTCCATGTTGTTGGGCCAAAAATAGAAAAAAAATTCTTTCCACAGGTTGATAGTGAGAACCGAGGTACAGTAAAGACAGAAGTTCTTATGAATATATATATATATATGCATACATATGTGTGTGTGGTGTGTGTGTGTGTGTGTGTGTGTGTGTGTGTGTGTGTGTGTGTGTGTGTGTGTGTGTGTGTGTGTGTGTGTGTGTGTGTGTGTGTGTGTGTGTGTGATATTGTCTTCGAACTCAGACACTGAAAGCAAAGTGTGGCAATTTTACACTCAATTCTTGCTTTGACTGTTAGCCAGCGTAGTTTTTGCAAGACTGCTTTTGCATTGCTCTGTTTACTCCCACGTAGGACAAGTCGAGTTGCACAATTTTGGATTTGTTGGAGTATGGACAGCCTATCATCAGAAAGTCCAGCTAAAAGAGAGATAGAATAGTCTCGTAGGGATAGAATGAAAGATACACACAGCTTGTTTGTGGCATTATCAGAGAGAACTAGGAGGATTTAGCTTATTCTGCGTAGTTGGAGATACTGCATTTTGCTCAGTTAATTGACATGAACTTCCATGGATATGATTCATCAAGAACACCAAGATACCTTGCAGATTGCTGACTGCTGTAACACAGTCTGAGATAACGATGGTCTTTGAAGTTACTGTCTTTAGTTTGGTTTTGTACCGTTTTATATTATTTCTGTTTTTCTTCATTTAGTTTTATTTTGTTTGCTTTCATTCAGACACCTGTGTTTTCAAATGTGTTTTTAATTTGTCTTGCTGTGCTCGAGATGTCTTTTGGAAAAGCGGAGCGGAGCAAAACAGTTTTGGTCATCAGCGAAGAAATGGTTGAGCGCGCCTGACTATTTGATAACAGAGCTAAGCGGTTATGAATACATAGTAAAGAGAACAGGGCCCAGAACAGAACCCTGTTGGACACCATACTTCAGCAGAAATGGAGCTGACCTAATGTCGTCGATGACAACAGACTGAATTTTATCAGAAAGACATGACTCGAACAAGTCTAGGTCAGTTTCAAAGCAGCCAAATATGGATGACAATCTCGAGATCATGATGTCATGGTTGATATCGTCAGATACAGCTGAAAGATCTAGCAGTGATAGAATGGATACTTTTCTTTCATCAGAAGCCTGCAGAAGATCATTAACAACTGTTAACAAAACAGGTTCTGTACTGTAGGCTTTACGATAGGCTGACTGAAAAGGTTCAAGCAGATTATTGGCTTCTGGGTGACTTATCAACGACGAAAACGCGATGCTGTCAACAAACAAAATTTGGACAAGAAACGAAACGAAACAAACGGTTTCTATGCACAAAGAATAATAATCAGATTTGTAACTATTTTGTGCCTTTTTTCATAGACACTTGTACAGTTTTACTTATACACACGTATAGGTGTGAAATGACACTATTATGAAAACCCAGTAAGCGTGCAGTTTTTTTCCTACCGTAGCTGTACTTGTGTAGTCGTCTTGGTCTGATGTGTGGTGATCAGCTATACTGAAAGCTACTCGTTTAAATGCAAGCGTTTTCAAAGGACACAAAACAGCCAAGATGTTCTAGTAATTATCGTAGTTAAAACTTGTATGTCGGTGACTGTAAGGTAAAACCAATGTTTCCCATGACCTTGAGACTGGAGAGGAATGAGGTGGTAGAAGATTTGCCTTTTTTCAGTGCCAGTGTAAAAACGACGATGCCTAGGGGGGCCTATATACTCTTCCTCACTATTTGTCCTTTCCCAGCCATGAACTGCTGAAAAGACTAAAAGCCACATACACAAAGTTTTTGTCGAGCTGAAATCGAAGTCGTGCAAGTCAGTGTAGTCAGATAGGAAGACAGGGGGTCTTCGTCTGCACAAAGAAATATCCTGTTTTCAAGTTGTTTTATTAACCCTTTCTTCCTTCAAAAGACCTCTCTCTCCTTCCATTAAACTGCAACTACACATCACTTGATAATGGACCAGTAATTTATTAGTGAACCAGTAATTCATCGGACAATGCCACGTAATATCAATCGACCAAGTCAAAAGAAAATATTAAGAATTAAAGAAGAAGGAAACAATGAATGAAAGAAAGAAAACAAAATACTCAAAAGACGATCTCTGAGCACAAAGAATAATGAGCAGTTTTGTACCTATTTTACAGCAGCTTTTGCTCATAAACGGATGTACTATTTCTATGTTTACACCCACACAGGTATGTCTTTATGAAAACCTGTAAAGCTTGCAAACATAACGTACTGACTTGTATCCTGGTGCTGGACCATTATTTGATGATCAATTTTACTGAACGCTACCACTAACTTTTGAAAGCTCATGTTTTGAAAGGAAACAAGACAGTCAAGCCATACAAATATCGTCTCTGTCCACCTTGATGAACAAACTCATTCACCTGACGCTGTAACCCCAAAACCTGAATCATGTCTACTGTGATCTAGTCACTCACGGAAACCCAAAAGTGAACCATGATCGATCATCTCACAAATAGGCTGCGTATTGAATGAATTTTTGAACGAAACACTGGATGTCATGCAAGATCAAGCCAATCGTATAAGCCTGATCAGGAAGTATCTCTCTGTCGAAACAACTGCAAAACTCGTTCTCTCCTTCATAATGTCTCGCATTGACTATTGCAATTCACTCCTGTCCGGTCTTCCTGCCTCCACCACTCACATCCTACAGCGCATTCAAAACAATGCTGCACGCCTTGTACTAAAAAAGAAAAAAGCTGACACATATCTCCTCTCCTGGCACAACTTCACTGGCTCCCTGTATCAAAGCGCATACAGTACAAACTGGACACCATGTGCTACAAAAGCCTCAATAACGCAGCCCCCAATTACCTGTCAAGCCTACTTGAGATCTATGTTCCCTCACGTACCCTCCGCTCTGCCTCCGATCCTCTGACTTTTCGCTTTCCACGCACTAAGCTCAATACCTATGGTCCACGAGCCTTCTCTGTTTCTGGTCCGCTCTCCTGGAACAAACTTCCTCTCTCAGTCCGTCAGCAACCTACTTTTGTCTCCTTCAAGTCCGCTCTCAAAACTCACCTTTTCTCCTCTGCATAAAATCCTGACCTCACTCAATCCCCTCTGCAGCCTGTCTCCACTCGGAGGGGAATCACATTGCAATAAATAATTGTATATAATATGCTCTCTATAATTTTCCATTGCTTTTATTCTTTCTCCCCATTTATAGCCGTGTGCGTGTGTGTGCGTGAGTGCGTGTGTGTGCGTGCGTGCGTGCGTGTGTGTGCGTGCGTGCGTGTGTGTGTGTCTGTTTCAGCGCTTAGATTTGATTTTATCAAGATTTTGCGCTATATAAATATTGTAATTATTAATTATTATTATTATTATTAATCAAATTAAGAAGGAGAACAAAATAAGATACGTGAATTACTCCTACGATCTCCCTTTTCTATGAAAAAAAAATCACAGAAAATTAATATTCCAGATGCCTGCCCCAACCTTTTCTTTTTTCTTTTTATCTTATTTTATTTTGTTTTCTATTCATTTATTTATTTGTCTATTAATTTATTCATCTATTTTTGGTCTCTGTGAAATTGATCTTGAACTTTGTCTCAGTTTTGTTTGTTTGTTTGTTTGTTTGTTTTGTTTATTTGTGTATGTGTGTCATGTGTGTGTGCGTGCGTATGTGTGTGTGTGTATGTGTGTGTGTGTGTGTGTGTGTGTGTGTGTGTGTGTGTGTGTGTGTGTGTGTGTGTGTTTTTCGCCAGGCCTCAATAGTCACCAGTTTCGACCAAATTTCGTAAACATCTATTCAGTAACATCGGAAAAAAATCTTGGTCACGCACACATGCGCGCGCTCATTCAAACACACACACACACACACACACACACACACACACACACACACACACACACACACCACAGCACGCACGCACACACACACACACACACACGTCTCTCACACCCCGTCTCTCTCTCTCTCTCTCTCTCTCTCTCTCTCTCTCTCTCTCTCTCTCTCTCTCACACACACACACACACTCCTTTCCGGGTGATATGAACTAATTTCCCTTTTTTTTAAATGTCAGTACTGGGGATTTATAAAACAAAAACTAAACAATCAAAGGTGGTTTTTCTATGCACGACTAACAATGAGCAGACATCACAATTAATTCAGCGTAGTTATTGCTCCCAGGAACATGTCAATATTTCTTGTTTTTTTCAGCCACTGAGGTTCACAGGCGTCTTTCATAAAAGCTTTAACAAGCGTACTAACTTAGTGGCTTACCATAGTTGTGTACACTTTCTGATTTAATTTGTAGGGATCAGCTACATTGATGGCCACGAACTCGTCTGAACGTATGTCCTTTGAAAAGGAATAGTCAAGCCAGACTAATATTTTCTCTTTTAGTTATACAAGGAAAAGAAAAAGAAAGGAAAAAAGAAAGAAAGAAGAAGAAAAGAAACGACGCATACGTGTGTGATGACCATCTCAGTAAAATTTAAGTCATGCACAGTTAAATTAAATTACAAGGTAAGTTTCTATTATTGTTGTTGTTATGTTGTTTATCCGTCAGTTCTACGTTTGGTCCAAATCGTCTTTAAACAACTGGGAAAGCAGGAACGACCCATATTTAGTTAAATAGCCACCTAGCCACTAAAACCCAAACATGGGTCATAGGCATTCAGACCTAAAAAAAAACTTAACAATTTTTGCATTTTTGTTTCAAAATTTGGGAGATATTTGCCCGTAAAAGTTTTTAAAAGATAATTGAACACTTTTGATACTTATGGCCCATATAATTAATTGGACATGCTCAATAACACTTAAGCAGTGGGAAGTTCCTAACGTTCAACATCTGGTCACAAACAGCCACGGAGAGAAGATAGGTTTCTTTCTTATAATTTTGGTTCCTGGAACAGTTGAGTCTCTGCCACGTCATTCCCCTATGATAGTTAACAGGATCACGTTTTAATCCACAGCTGGATGGAATGGAGGCTGCATTCATAAAGTTTTTTTCAGACTAGATCCGAACCCACGCAGTCAGGATGGAAGGCCTGAGCTCTATCTCTAAGTGAAGCATGCAAATCTGACATGGAGTTACACATGAAAATAGTACAGAAATAGTTCAGCGCAGTCGAAAAAACAAAATAAAATACATAAATTCATAAATAAATAAAACAATTATGTAGCTAAGAAGTTTGCTGCAAACTCATATCCTGGATTCAACGCATTGCCCCACTCCACCCAGCTACAGGACAATTACAAATTGTTGAGACCTAAATCGCAAAACATACTTTCCCATCGAAATGTCTGTCGATTGCGGCACTCACCATAAACAAAGGCAGTCATCTTTTTCACAATGTCTGGACGTACAAAGTGTTAGTCTCGAGAAATCACCCGACTAAATGTCAATTCTATATTCCGCTGTTTAGTGTCGGGCTTGACCAAAATCGCCTGCCATTAATTCCGATTCCGATTCCGATTACCCATGGATTGTCTAGGACAAGATACGTTTGGGCGTTCTCGTTAACTCTTTTCAGTCCTGCACCCTATCGGCTAACTGCAAAACTTAAACCTTTCACTCCCTCGCCCTGAATAGGCAGGAGTGAATGGTTAGTTTTACTTGCTGTCACGGACATGCGGATGTCGCAGATAGGTAGATCAAAGGTTTAACGCTATCTTCATGAATCGGACACCCAAACAAACACACACACCCAGTGCGACTGCACACATACACTATTTGTGGGTTGGCGCGATCAAATTGTAACAGGGCTCCAGACACCCAGTACCATAATTATCGCAATTTGATTGCTATTAATTCTAGAAGATCAATATGAGGCCTCTTAAAGGCTGTGTGTTCTGTGTGTGCTGTTGTACAGTGCATTGCACATATCAGACCCATGTGCACAGATGAACCATGATCGCGCACAATTGTTCTGTACCGCACACCTAACTGTAAACAAGTATCTGTCAGTCTCTAGGGGCAATGAAGATAAAGCAGCAAGGAGGAGTAGACAAGCACAGCATTAATACTGCTGGACCCCCCAAAAGTTGTGGTATTTCATAGTAAGACTTCACTCCCTGTGATCGGTTCTTTTTCATATCTAGAGTACAATCCCAGCCCGCAGCGATCTGAACAGGCCAGTCTGCTGCCTGTCCCTTACGTTTCCACCACTGTGGTGATGTTCGTTTAGTGTTTTATAGGTCCCTCCCCCTCCCCTTTTCAAGACCTTGCTGGTGCCAAGAGTTTTGCCCAGGCTCAGAGAGTCTGTCAGATAATTGCTGGCAGATTGGGATGGAGCACGTATGGAATTGTCTGAGTGCGATGAATTTCTCCTGAACAAACTTCAAATAAACTCCAAACTCTCTCTGTCTCTGTCTCTGTCTCTATCTGTCTGCTGTCTTCTCTCTCTCTCTCTCTCTCGTCTCTGTTCTCTCTCTCTCGTCTCTGTTCTCTCTCTCTGCTCTCTCTCTCTTCTCTCTCTCTCTCTCTTTTCTCCTCTCTCTTCTCTCTCTCTATATATATATATATATATATCCTCTCTCTCTCTCTCTCCTCTCTCTCTCTTCTCTCTCTCTTCCTAACTCTTTCTCCCTAATTCTTTCTCCCTCGCTTCCACATGACCCACAAGTTATAGAAAGACTTGTTTTATTCACTGATATTACCATAATCACTACAGACACAACTGATATATTGCTGGTCAGTGAGTAGTTTTTGACATGGGCCACACAGCTAACCAGCTACACCAGCTCAGGCCATCTGTCACCAAAGTCTGGCACTGCCCAGACTTCAAGAATTAATTAAAGGTAGAGATCGGCGTGAGGACTGACCAGGTCAATGTTTGAATAATGATAGTGCAAAGCTGTTACTTGGCACTCTCATAGCTCGGTAACATGAGTCAACACTTAAGATCATATAAATCTGAGTGTTTTCACACGGTCCCAGGCATAAGGGTGGGGTGTGGGACAGCCCAGTGGTTTGGGCACCTCACCCTAAAGCCCGTGTTATACACGACAGAGCAGGCTTGCCTGGACAGACGACTGACAGCAGACTTCCTTTTTTGTGGCGTTCTGCTGGGTCAACGTGTATTCATATTCAATTCATATTCATATTCATATTCAATTCACATTCATAGTCGTATTCATATTCATATTCACATTCGTATTCGTATTCGTATTCATATTCATATTCATATTCATATCTATTCATATTCATTATTCATATTCATATTCATATTCATATTCATATTCAAAATTCACATCATTCGTATTCGTATTCGTATTCATATTCATATTCATATTCATATTCACATTCGTATTCATATTCATATCATATTCATATCCATATCCATATCCATATTCATATTCTTATTCTTATTCATATTCATACTTATATTCATATTCATATTCTTATATTAATTCATATTCATTTCTTTTGTCACAGTGGATTTACCATGTAAAACTCAGGCTGCTCTCTCCTTTGAGAGTGCGTCGCCGCAGTGCAGCGCCACTCATATTTTTATCAAGATTTCAGAGAGGTAAGAAACCTAATTGGCCTTCATGGGGAGGGACCTGGGAAATCAGCGTATCTTTTCAATGTTTTATACTAGGACAGCCGGGTGAATGCCCTACTCCTCACGATTCTCTTAAAAAAAAATGTATTTGTTAATGCACACTTCAAAGTAGTTTATTCTATTTTAAAGGTATCGGTCAAACGAAAACCAATAGCACACACGCTGGTCTTTCTTGTATTCAAATATAAACAGTATCCATCAGACTTGATGAATCGCAGGCCCCATAGCTCAGTTGGTTTGAACGTCGGATTCACATGCTAATGATTGTGGGTTCGAATCCCGGGTGCGCTACATTAAAACTTCTCACTGTCCCATCTTAACATCATCGTTGTTCTGGTGGTGTCAGTGTAGGATTAGATAGGTCCCCCTTCCTCCCACTTCCCTGGGATGGTTATCCCCGTCGGCCATATCACCTGGGATGGGTGCCAACGTAAAAACTGAACCAAATTTTAAAAAAAAAAAGAGGAATCATGAAATTGCATATTGGCTTAAAGCTGGAGGTGCACCACTTGATTTTGTGTCGCACCCTTTTCCTTACTGTCGACCAGCGCCTTTCATTCTCACTCCTCTTTCTACTTTTCACCCTTATCTTCAACAAGCATAGTCTTTGGAATGCTCCTTCCACTAGTTGACATTGATGTCCATGGACTTCGCGTCTCGCTTGCAAATGTCCTTGAAGCGAAGTGGGGGGTGGGGGAGGGGAGGCACTTCTGATCTGGAGCTATCAGTCAGCTTGTTGTAGAAAAGGGTTTCTGTCTGTGTCTGTTTATTTCAATGGAATTGTCGTTAAATGTTGAACTAAATGTGTGCGCTGTTTTCCTTTAGTCGGTTAGACAGTGAACAGTATTCTTTTTTTATGGCGCTAAAAATATGCATGAACTGCATTATCGTTTGGTTGGTTGGTTGGTTGGTTGGTTGGTTGGTTCGTTGGTTGGTTGGTTCGTTCGTTCGTTGGACATTGGTTGATTGGTTGGGTGGTGGTGGGTGAGTGGGTGTTGGTTAGTTGGTTGGTTGGTTGGATGGTTCAGTCAATTTAATGGGATGGTTAGTTGGTTGATTTGCTGGCTAGCTTGTTGGTTGGTTAGGGTTAGTTCATCTTTTATGTTTTTGTTTGT
>CM060307.1:33266195-33273695 GCA_030674185.1 Monoplex corrugatus | reverse complement strand
TCTACTGTTCCCATTTCCTGTCGTCTTTCAAAGCTCCTGGCGGCCGATCCAAGGGCCGATAATTGCGCTTCCGGTCGAAGATTACATGTCACTTCCTTTCTGGTTTTGGCTGGGAGAGAAAGGACAGGAAATTTGACCTGCATAAAGCTGTGATCTTGATGTTACTGGTGATGAATTTCATTGATTTTATTTATGAATGTCCGAGATATTTGAAAATTATCGCGGGCAAATCCTTAAAAAGTGGTCGTTATAAAAAGCCAAGCCTCTTGGGTATGATACATCACCATCCATTTCATCGTTATTACTATTACTGCTGCTGTTCTTGTATAGAACACGACTATTGCTACATGCTACATAACATACGAGTTATGAAACGGGCGTGCAAGCGCGAGCGCATTTGTATGTGAATGTATACGTATGCACATGCGTGATTCTGTGCTTGTGTGTATAAAACTGACACAGAGACACCCACGACATAGACACACAGGCAAACAGACAAACATACGGGGGGAAACTTCAGTTTCCATCGGTGTAGACAGTAGCACATGGGT
Organism: Monoplex corrugatus; assembly: GCA_030674185.1. Classification (NCBI taxonomy): domain Eukaryota; kingdom Metazoa; phylum Mollusca; class Gastropoda; order Littorinimorpha; family Ranellidae; genus Monoplex; species Monoplex corrugatus. The sequence continues at coordinate 33,273,144 of CM060307.1, read as the reverse complement.
CAGTACATATCAATCTACATTTATTAAAACTACAGAAAATACAACACCACGAAATCATGTGATTTGCGAATACATAAAGGTAAATACACGCTTTAAATGTGCGCGTGTGCATGTTTGTGTGTGTGCGCGCGCGCATGTTTGTGTGTGTGCGGGCGCGCATATGTGAGCATGTAAATGCAACTAATGCAAATCATTTTAATTAAGACTAGCACACATATATTCAAATGTGTGCATGTGCATGCGTGCGTGCGTGTTTGTATGTGTGTGTATGTATTTGTGTGTTTATGTTCGTTCGTTCCTTCCTTGATTTAACGTGTGTGTGTGTGTGTGTGTGTGTGTGTGTGTGTGTGTGTGTGTGTGTGTGTGTGGTGTGTGTGTGTGTTGTGTGTGTGTGTGTGTGTAGTGTGTATATATGTGTGTGTGTGTGTATTTGACAACTACTTGCATTGTTTATATACATGACAACAGTATGCTTTTGACTGAGCTATTTTACTCAAAAGATGATCTGTACATGTTATGATCAAATCAAAATGAACACGTTACCCAGACATGTATTGATACACAGACAGATGTGTACTGTTACAGTTGTCAACAACATTTACTGTCTGTAGTAGCATGTACAGAAATGTGCATACATCAGTAGACTGAAAGGGGAACATGAGGAGGGGAGGGGGGGGAGTCATGAATTGTAATGGCAAACATTTCAGTTATGGATATTAGTACATATACAATGATGAAATGTATTTTTTTAACTTTTTACTGATAATGGATTCTTCCAACATTTTGGTAAATCATTCAAAGACTGTATGTTAAACTAGATTATAAGGATCCATGTTGACACCAGAGAGAGAGAGAGAGAACAGAGAGAGAGAAAGAGAAAGAGAGAGAATGAAAGAGAGAGAGAAGGAGGAGGAGGAGGAAGGGAAGAAGGGAGGGAGAGGGGAGGAATAGATCTGGTCTAGCAATTATAGAGCACAGAATAATACCCGTATCAGAAGGGTGACGAGTAAACAAGCCCGATATTTGTTTATGCACGTGGAACCAATGTTTACCCCCTAATAACGCTTCATGTTTCCCCTGGCACCAAAACCCAGGCACTAGCAAACAAAACTAAATCAGCTCGAACAAAGCAACACAATGATGTCCTGAATGAGAACATGGCCATTTTCCCCCCAGGTGTAAAACAGATGACCACACCACCTCACAAGGGTGTTTCCTATTTGACTACGTCCTTCGTTTATATATGTTTTCTACTGAAACATTCAAGACACACTAATTATACCAAAATTGGAACAGTTTAGTTCTACTGGCACCTTTTACGTACTTTTGATCGTTAATAAATGTTATTTCGTGGATATGACCGTGGGCTCTTCTAGCTGGGCAAACTGTTGACACTTTCGTCTGAAATCTGATAGGTAATTTAGGTTATGTGGTCTATTTTCCGAGTCCAAGGACTTGGGAAGATCTGGGATCTGGAGAGAAGCTTATTCTCTCTTGTATAAAACTTTTTGACTCCCCCACCCTATCCACCAACTGCAAAAATTAACCCTTTTAACTTTCTCACTCTATCCACCAGCTTCCTGCTGGATTGAGCTAATCAAACGGTTAAGTTTTTGTTTTGCTAGCATGGTTGAAATGCAGGATGCTGGTGGACAGGGTGGGGGAGTCAAAGGGTTAATATGTCCGCTTGTACCATCTTGGTTGTCGTGGGGGAAACAGAGCTGTCGGTTAGCAGTGAACTGAAAGACCTGAAGTGCTCTATTTTATATGGTCCACCCAGATCTTCCTCGCTTGCCTTTCGTTTTATATCAACACATATCTTTTCGTTGTATACCTCTTGAGCTATTTCTTTGGTTTCATTCTGGTCCGATGAACAAACTACTTAATTTTCTGTTGACAAACATGATGATGGAGTCGATTTTGCTCCAACTATTTCTCTGACCTCGAGTCTAGCACCAACCTATGACAAAAAGCGGTGTGCTTGTTCCTGTTTACGTTTATTCACCGATATTTTTTTTATGTTGTCTGTTTAAGTTTTATTAAATCTAATTCCTGTCTCAGGTTTATTGCGACATCTCCATCGTGCATGGGATTTTGCGAAGGTTCCGGAATTTCCTAGGCAGTTGTCAGAAGATTTCGGGAATAGTACACATACAATTATTTCCCCTTGAACTGATTTCTAAATTTCAGTTGCATACGCACTCCTTAATTAACCCTCCCCAACCCATTTTTGCCCATGTTCATATTATGTATGTATGTATGTATATATGTACATGTACGTACGTATGTATGTATGTATGTATGTATGTATGTATGTATGTATGTATGTATGTATGTATGTATTATGTGTGTATGCATGTATTTATTCATTTATTTATTTGTTTGTTTATTTATTTATTTATTTATTTATTCATTTATCTATTTATTTATTTATGTGTATTTGCTTATTTGTTCATTTCTCCCATTAGCTAGCTAGTTCGTTCATTGATTCATCCATCCTCTTTTCAGTTAACAGTTGGGTGGCGGTTACATCTGCAACGACACTGTTACCATCTTTGCTTGGCAAAGGACTGCAGTGCTAATGTTTTATTGACTTAATTCGATTCTTAATCCTCACGATTGCAGACACACTTGGAATGAGGATCAGACAAGCCAATATGCACATACGTATACAGGTTTGCTGCACGTGCGTTTAACAACACACACACACACACACACACACACACACACACACACACACACACACATACACACACACAAAAGAAAGAAAAAGGAAAAAACAGTGAATGGTGTCTGTGGTCAATCTAAAATAGTGCATTATAAAGTTAATTTGTCCTTGTCAATCAACATCATCAAAACGGGACGCCCTGGTTAAGCCACAGGCCATACACGGGACAAGCATTACTTTGGGAAAAGACACACACACGGCGTTACCATGTTGTCCACTGTCACATGATACTGACCAAACACTCTCCGTCTATCTACATAAAGTGCGAGCAAACACACGGCGCACTGTTTGTGGTAAAACATTAGCGGGGAAAAGTGTATATCGCAGGCTGACTTGTGTACCGTGCAAACTATTCGAAAGCTGTGGCAGCGCTTAGCGGTAAATTGTGTACGGACTAACAAGAGCGTATCCTGCCATTCAAATAGTACCTTAGAACTCGAAAAACACTGACAGAATTGGCGGACCTTGGTGGGGTATGTTCAAGGAGATAAAGAGCGAAAAGAGACGAGGACAGAGAAAAGAGCTTTATCCCCTTTATTCCAGTGACCAAGACTCTACCTGCATACTGTCTCTTTTGCTGCGGCGTTCTGTTGGGACAACGTACCATAACACGACTGGTTTTGAAATGTTCGTCCTTGCTGGCGGCGAGGTTTTTTGTTTTGCTTTGTTTTGTTTGTGTGTGTTTTGTTTGTGTGTGTTTTGTGTGTGTGTTTTTTTGTTTTTGTTTGTTTGAGTGTGTGTGTGTGTGTGTGTGTGTGTGTGTGTGTGTGTGTGTGTGTGGTGTGTGCGTGCGTGCGTGTGCGTGTGTGTGTGTGTGTGTGTGTGTGTGGTCTTAATTTTTTTCAAGGAGGAGGTCTACAGAGAAACAATCATACATACACGCTAGATAAGCCATGATGCCCCGTCTATGTTTTGTTGTTAAGTTTTATCTTATGCATATCATTGAATCCGGTTTGTTCAAACCAATCACACAGACGCTTGTCCTTCTCGTCGTACTACTACAGGAAAGACCGTATTCAGAGGCACCAGACCTGCAGACGGCTTCTGACAAATCATGGTACTAAGCAATATAACGTAAATGTCTACACTGTCATCAATATCAGACAGGAATGACCCTTGCCCATTGAGACCCTTTAGGGACAAGCAGTGTCGGGTCCTTTACCTCAACAGGATCCACCCTAAAGCAGCTGACACACGAGCCGTTCTGCCTGTGCAGTTAAGAAGAACTGTTTGAACCTGGGCAATCAGACCTGTAAATCAGCGTGGGACGGATGGAGTGATACACTATCCTTTTTTAACAAATTTGATGTGAAAGTCACTGCGAGGTTTTGCTGTTTTGCTTATCAGTGTCGGAAGCAAAAGCGAAGAAAGATCAATTGCCTTCTCCTCATAATATTTCTTTTCGTAATGTTTGCTTTGACTTTTCCAAAGAACATCATTATGTTCATACAACACTATCCGAATCGGCGAGTTTCATAGCTTTACTACAAGACGCCATTTACAAAAGGGGTGTCGGCTCAGTGCTGAGCGTTGATTGGCTGGAGGATACCAGCCGTCCGTTTCGAGAAGATCAGAATCTATTCCGAACGGTCGGGCTGAAACCAAGTGCCTAAGGCCATTTGAGACATGCGTTGACTACGACAGATGATCTGTTTTGGATCTGTTTCACTTTGTCCTCTCGAAACGTACGTCGGAATGGTTCTGTGTCAGTACCTTGAGCTAGTAGAGGTCCCTCCCGTCCGTCTTGTCACGCCAGGGAAAGCAAGAGGAAAGCTACTCTCCCGGTGACCACCAGGTTCCATGTCAGGACCTGGAAATCAGCGGCCACATTCATTGCCCGACCATATAGATGACAAAGGAAAAAAGTCTACGACTTGTACAGAAGAAAAGCAGGCCGACTAGTCACAATTGCTAGGTACATTTTCAGCCTACTGGATGGCTTGTCCCCTTGGGATGCGATTCTTTCATCAGGCTGCCTGGTTCTCGTAACAGAAAAGTGGACTTAAGATTTGATGTCTTGAAGTTCAATTCCAGCCTTCAACACAAGAACTGGTCTACTCACTTCCTATCTTAATGCTCCAATTATTTTGACGGTGTCTGCTTAATCTTTCATATGTTCTATCATTCTATCCATTTCAAGACATTGCCAGTGCATATGGTTTTGTGCAGACTCAAAGAGTCAACCAGGTAATGCATGGCAGATTGGGCTGAGCCCATACCAAATTGTCCGAGTCCGATGAATCCCTCTTGAATGAACTCTTTAAAAAGATAAAACAAGACTCTTTTTCTAAAGGGTATGTTCTCCAGCTTTTCCTTAGTCACAGCAGAACTTGCAGTTTTGCACGGCAAAAACTGCTCAAGTAGCAGAAAGGCGCATGTAAGCGAAGCATTGACGTCCCCATCGATTCCAGCTTCAGTTTTAGTTTCTCAAGATAATGTCTCTGCGGTCGAAATAGATTCCATACGTACCGACACAACTGATGCTATGTGATGGAGAAGATCCAAAATTATCATGGCACAAGCCTTAAGCCTGTACATACGCACTACGTGTCAGCAAGGTCTTGAGGTCTTGCCTAGCGTACGGGTTTTGTATCTTATCTTTCTGTCACTGGAACCATCTGGACTGCATTGTAATAAAACGTATATATCTATCTGTAATGTTAATTTTAAAAAAGCTACAGACGTGAGAAAACACAAACGTCCCCTGGTATACACCTATCTCACCAATGTCATACACATTTACATCACTGAAATTACCCCTCAAACAATACCGCACATAACCCTATCTTCCTACCAACTTGATTAAACTGAACAGACTCCAAACAAACAAACTTGTGAAGGACAAATAAAACTCATGAATCTTGAATTGTGTGCTTCTTTCTGTGATGCTAAAAGTGCAACAAATACGATTGTCTAGGATTAATCAACAACAACAACAAATCATGAGGTAAAAATGAGGTGTCCAATAAGAATCGTCCATTAACGGATTGCTATACAAATCCCTGCTTTTTAAAGTGGATCGAATGTCGTTCGTATCCTCATTGTAAAAGAAATAAATAAAAGACCACAGAAATAAATAAAAGACCTATCATCGATAAAACGGGAAACAAAATAGTCCAAGCCATGTCAATAATTTTCTATTTTCTCTTTTGGAAACCAGAACACAGCTACAAAAGCAGCATAATCGAAAGACGGTTAAGCATTTACCTCCCTGATATTAAGAGAATATGATGTTTGTGAGTCCTTCATAACTTGAAAATTGCCCGATCATGTTCGGTCATTCTCGATATATAAGAAGAATCTACACATGGACTTAGAAAACCTCATTGTTTTTGTTCTTGTAGTCAACAGAGTTTCAATAATAGTGTCTAAGTATACTTTTTGTAATCATCATTATCATCATGTGCCCTACTGCATGGCGTTGGCGATCATAGCCCTCCATATGCATCTACCCCTTGTCTCCGCAATCACTTATTCCACCCTCTCTGTCCTCAGCCACCCTGCAAGTCCATCCAATATTTTCTCCCTGGGTCTACATGGTGTTCTCTTTCCTCCAGCTTTTCTGTTGTGACCAGGTGCTCTAATTCCCCTTTCCACATAAAATGGCCTATAAATGTTGCTTGTCTTTTCCTAATCTTCCCTATCAATGATCTTCTTGTGTCTGCTTCCATCAAGACTGTCTCGTTTGTTTTCTTTGCTGTCCATGGAACTCTCAACATTCTTCTTAGAAACCACATCTCTGCTGCCTCAATCTTGTTCTGGCTTTGCGTGTTGACTGTCCACGCCTCACAACCGTAAAACATTATCGGTTCTATATACCATTTCAGAACTCTCTTCCTAATGTTAACTGATAGGCATTTGTTGGTAAGAATGCAGTTCATCTTCTTGAATGCTGTTTTGGCTTGACCGATTCTGCTGGCTATTTCTGATATGCATCTGCCGTCTGGTGAGATGACCGTTCCAAGATATTTAAACTTATCAACCAGCCTCAGATTTGTGTCATTTGCTGTTATTTTGCATGATGGGATTTCATGTTTTTTACTGATTATCATGACTTCGGTGTTCTTGCTATTTAGCTCCAACCCTTTATTTTTGCTTTCCATTATATTCACAAGGTTTTGTAGGTCCCTTGCGTAATAGGCGTAATAGTTCTCAGAAAGATTTGTAGGTCCCTTGCGTAACTTGCGTAATAGTTCTTAGAAAATTTCTCAAATTCTTTGA
>CM060307.1:33258695-33263695 GCA_030674185.1 Monoplex corrugatus | reverse complement strand
AATCTATCCTCTGTCGCTGCAAGTACATCTCCCACCCTTTCTGTCTTCAGCCACCCTGCAAGTCCGTCCAGTATTTTCTCCCTTTGGTCTACCTGGTGTTCTCTTTCCCTCCAGCTTTCCTGTTGTGACCAGGTGTTCTAATTCCCTTTCTCATAAAATGTCCTATAAAACGTTGTTTGTCTTTTCCTGATCTTCTTTATAAATGATCTTCTTGTGTCTGTCTCCTTCAAGACTTTCTCGTTTGTTTTCTTTGCTATCCAGGGAACTCTCAACATTCTTCTTAGAAACCACATTTCGGTTGCCTCAATTTTGTTCTGACTTTGCGTATTGACTGTCCATGGATATGAGGTATTATTGCAAAGTATTAAACGCCAGATACACTGATCATATGCTCAATGGAAAACAAAATGCGCCAAACAATCAAGCAGCACAACGGACTATACGAAGATCTGCTGGCTTCAGTTAATTAAGAAAAGAAAACCACGTCGGTATGGCCATGTAACAAGATCCAGTGACTTTGCTAAATCAGTTCTCCAGGAAACTGCTGAGGGAGGGAGACAAAGGAGAACAGAGAAAAATTATGGCCTGCTAAATGGACAAAGAAATCATTTGCCGTAACCCAGCTTTTGGCACATATCCGACAGAACTGTAGATTTCTTGCGAACAGTTCTTTAGTGCTGCGTCCCCACAGAGTTAAGACAATAAGAAGAAGAAGGGGAGGAGGAGGATGAAGAAGAAGAACAACAACAACAAGAACAAGAAGAACGAGAAGAACAACAACAAGAAGATCAAAAAGAAGAACAAGAACAAAAACAACAAGAACAAGAATAAGAACAAGAACAAGAACTGAAGGAAACTGAAGGTTGTACTATGGCAATTAACACATAAGACAGCAAAGCCTTGAGAAGGCTGATAGTTAACAATGATTGTTTCTTTTTTATATGTTGTAATCCAGGAACGACCGGCGCGTGTACGACTCTTTTTCTGCTGGCTAACAGCTAGAAATGTTGATTCATGGCTGAAAAGTTACCTCCACCTTGGTAATTGGGCGACCATCCAGTACCCAGGGGGTCCCAGGTGGCTATTAGCGGATGGCCTTCAGATATGGAGGTTAGCTGCGAAATAAGCCAGGTTTGCCTGGACGAATAAGCAGTTCCGGACTAACCGGCGATGGTTTCTGTCAGAACGGGACTGGGCGGCACCTGGCAATGCTATACCTGAAAAACACCTCATGTGTCATATTACAGAGCCATCAAGTGGATAATGGCTGTCTTGTAAGCGCTCACAGGTAAGTCTTTTCGTTGTAGTACTGGAAACCAAAAATACGCTCACAGGTAAGTCTCAGATGCCCTGCCGCATGGCGTTGGAAATCATGGACTTCCATCTGTCTCTATCTCTCGTTGCCCCTAACATCTCCCCCACCCTCCTCGTCCAAAAACACTCTGCAAGTCCGTCCAGCATTTTCTCCCTGGGTCTACCCGATGCTCTCTTTCCCTTCAGCTTTCCTGTTGTGACCAGGTGCTCCAAATCCCCTTTCCTCATAAAATGGCCTGTAAATGTTGCTTGTCTTTTCCTAATCTTCCTAATGCCTGATCTACTTGTGTCTGCCTCCATCAAGACTGTCTCGTTTGTTTTCTTTGCTGTCCATGGTACTCTCAACATTCTTCTTAGAAACCACATCTCGGCTGCCTCAATCTTGTTCTTGCTTTGTTTGTTGACTGTCCACGCCTCGCATCCGTACAACAGTATTGGTTCTATATAACATTCAAGAACTCTCTTCTTGATGTTAATTGACAGACATTTGTTGGTAAGAATGCTTGTCATCTTCTTGAATGCTGTTTTGACTTGGCCGATTCTGCCGACTATTTCTGATGTGCATCTGCCGTCTGATGAAATAATCGTTCGCAGGTATTTGAATTTATCAACCTGTGTCAAGGTTGTGCCATTTGCTGTTATTTTGCATGAGGGGATTTCATGTTTTTTACTGATCACCATGACTTCAGTCTTCCTGCTGTTTAGTTCCAGCCCCTTTCCTTTTCTTTCTATTTCTAGTATATTCACAAGGTTTTGTAGGTCTCTTTCACTTTCTACAATTAGCACGGTGTCATCTGCGTATCGAATGTTGTTTATCATTTTCCCTCCAACATTTAATCCAGGGTCTTCTTCTAGGTTTCTCATGATGTTTTCGCTGTAAAGTGAAAACAGATCTGGTGACAAAACACAACCCTGTCTGACTCCTCTTTTGATATTTTGGAAAGAGCTTACATTGTTTTCTATTCTCATTGCAGCTGTTTGTTCCCAGTACATATTTCTGATTATTCGTAGATCTTTTCCATCAACATTGAGTCTCTCCAGTTGGTTGATCAATTCTTCATGTCTTACCCGATCGAAAGCCTTGGTGTAGTCAACAAAGCATAAATACAAATCCTTATTCATCTCATTTGACCTCTCTATGATAGTTCTTAGGATGTATATGGCATTAATAGTTCCTTTCCCTTCCACAAATCCACACTGTTCTTTTGCTATTTCTCTTTTGATTCTATTCCTTGTCCTCATCATGATTATTCTTAACAGGATTTTTGTTACATGGCTCATCAAACTGATTGTGCGATGGAGTTCGCATTCTACAGCCCCTGTCTTCTTTGGAAGTGCAATGAAAATTGATTTTGACATCTTTCATTATGGGTGGTCCTTCAAAGTTCTTTTTTATAATGTGTTCTTCGTTTCTGTCATCCTCAAAAAGGTCTTTAATGTACTCTCCCCATCTGTCTGATATTTTGTCTTTTTCCATGATAAGCGTGCCATCTTTCGATTTCAAGCAACCAGTTGATGTGCATGTATTTTTTTCTGTGGACAATTTCTTCAATTCGTCTGTACATACCCTGAGGATCCGTTTTGTGTCGGTCTTCCATTTCTTTGCACTTTGATTTCAGCCAAGCTTCCTTAGCTTCATTGCACCTATTCCTGATCTCCTTGTTTATCTTCCTGTAGATCTCCTCATTTCTCTTTGCCTTCCTCCTTTCCTCCATCAAGCCCAAAATTTCATTAGTCATCCAGTTCTTTTTTGCTTTCTATCTGCCTTAGGGATTTCCTCACAAGCTTCATTTATCGAATTCCTCAACTTTGTCCATTCTTCCTCACTGCCACCAGCGTCTTCCAGAGCACTGAATCTGATTTGAACATGTACATTAAATTTTTTACGTATCATTTCATCTGTCTTTAAGAGTCCAAGGTTTGATTTGATGTTGTTTTTGGTCTGTTTCCTTTTCTTCAATTTCAGTCTAAATCTTCCCACTACAGGATTGTGGTCACTGTTGCAGTCTGCGCCTGGTAGTGTTTTTGCTGACAGTAAAGAATTTCTAAATCTTTTTTTGATCAGGATGTAGTCAATCTGATTTTTGGTATTATCTCCTGGACTCATCCAAGTCCATTTTCTTCTATTAGGTTGCTCAAACCAGGTGTTTCCTACTATAAACTCATTCATCTGTGCCCATTCTACAAGTTTCTCACCCTTTTCATTTTGCGTACCGAGGCCATGAGGTCCAACTATATCCTCCACCCTATCCTGTCCCACTTTAGCATTAAAATCTCCCATTATTACAGTAACTTCTTGTGATTTACATTGGACTTTGGCCATCTCTAATACTTCGTAGAAGTTGTCGATGTCTTCCTGAGTACTTGCGAATGTTGGTGCATACACCTGAATGATGTTGATATCAAATGGTTTGCCTCCCAACTTGACCAGCAAAACTATGTCGGACACAGCCCAGTATCCCTTAACTGCTTTTGATTTGTCTTTGTCCATTATGATGCCTACTCCTCTTTCATGTGAGTTACCACCAGAGTATATCATTGTGTATTCTCCTGATGTTATCATGCCTGCCCCCTTCCATCTCACTTCCCTTAGTCCTAAAATACCAATGTTAAGTCTTTCCATCTCTGTTGTAGTATTGGAAAACAAAAACAATGTACTGCCAAAGAAATTTCTTCTTTTGCACCTTTTGATTCTTCTCTTACATGGAAATGTGTTCAATGTGTATTTTAAATGACACTGTGCATTGTAAAGAACAAAAAACTTTTGAGAAAAAAGATGTAACCAATAAACACAAGGTCTGTCAAGACAGTCAAATCTAACTCCCTAAATAAAAAAAATATTTCATTTTTCTTGTTGATTAGGATTTTACGGAAACCACAACCCTGCCAGTGGATAAAAAAATCACACAGCCTTAACTCTTTTATTCCATTCAAACAGGAAAGGGGATAGGAGTGATTTAGTCACATAATCGATCAAACATCGTTTCCATCTTGGTTGTTGGCTTTTTTTTCTATCCACTGGACGAGGCGGCAAGGAAGTTTTTAGTCCTGTTTTTATTATCCGTTGTTTGGTGTTTGTGGTCTGTTTGTGACCGTGCGTTCGCGCTTGACAAAGGCCGGTTGGCCGAAAATTTGCGCTTGTTTTGTCTTGTTTTGTTGAATACGCGCTTACATTGGTTTTCTTGTTCTTCTGGTTCCTGTTTGCTTGGGCGCGGGCAGTCGCACTTGTTTTGGATCTTGTAGTTCAGATTGTTCAGACGTAAGGATAACTTGCTCTCTTCATGAGCAAGATTTTTCATTTAGACTTGCATTTAATAGAGGCAATCCAATAACCATATTATGAATCATTGGACTTGTCCACTGACACATGACTGAAAAACCAAGAACCAAGATGGAAACGATGTTTGATCGATTGTGTGACTAAATCACTCCTATCCCCTTTCCTGTTTGAGTGGAATAAAAAGAGTTAAGGCTGTGTGATTCAATTCATTGCCCTGAAATCATCAGCAGCCATTTTTTGGTACAGTTAGTTTATGTTTCAAAGAGCCAGGATTGTAAGGAGTGCAGTATTGTGCTGCACGACATTCCATTAGAAAGTTCCTCTTTCTGTGATTTAGCACAGGCCGACTGGTATCACATAAATATTTGTTTTTATCAGAGGAAAGAGAGAGAAAAGATGAGAGAGA
>CM060307.1:33073695-33253695 GCA_030674185.1 Monoplex corrugatus | reverse complement strand
ATGGATCATTCTGCTAATGGGGCCCTGATGAAGTTATGACAGGTCAAGCCAGCTGATAGCAGATAAACAGTTGCCAAAGAACACAAAAGGAAAATGAAATGGATGAATCAAGATGAAGGGGAGGGGGTGTAGAGAGGGGGAAACTGGTTAGAAACAAAGAAGAAGAAGAAGGGATTAGATCAAACACAACTGATACTGGAATGTCTGTGATCCGAAGGACAAAGATCTACAGATAGCAGAATTCACGCAAACTGACAAAACACAAGTCATTGGAATATCAGCCAGTAGATGAAAGGACAGGTCAACCAACGAAATTCATGCCAACTGTGTTTTGGTATGGAGTAGTGTGAACATGGATCAGACAGACATCTATGATGCAGGATTTCTTCTCCACAAGGACGTAGCAAAAACTACCCTTGACACTGACTTCGTCCCTTAGATAATCATCTTCTCCCCAACTTCTCCCCCAACATTTTACACAGTTATAATAGAAACCCCCCCCCCCCCCCCCACACACACACACACACACAAACAAAACAAAAACATATAGATAAAACAAACAAACAAACAAACAAAAAAACAAAACAAAAAACAGAACAACATATAGCCTCCTCTGCCCACCAACATTATTTAAATATTGTCTTCATCAGCGGATATTCAAAAACAGCCTGCTCAATACACTCCAGAAAACATGTGTCACCAGGACATCTGGAAGAAGGTGGAGAATAGCAACAGCATGGTGCATCACGGAACGACACTTAGAAGGAAGCCATTAAGGGAAAGATACGGCTGTACCGGGGCTGGGTCAAATATTGTCTGGACCATGTTGCGGTAACACAAATATATATATATATATGTGTGTATATATATATATATATATATATATTGTTGTGTGTGTGTGTGTGTGTGTGGTGTGTGTGTGTGGGGTGTGTGTTATTATACCAATCTGATTCATTCTCCGCCTTTATATGTCACAGACCGCTGGGCCAAGTGGCAAGGTGAAAAGTTCGTGGGCCAGGACAACAGCCCAGACGCTGATACAATTAGTGCACGTGACACACGCTGTGAAGACACACAAGCTACATGCTCCCTACTTGGTAAAGAAGAAGATGGATGGGGCGGGGAAAGGTGTTGGTACAAACTGAGTCGAGAATCATATAAAGAAAAGGGGATGTCGATTCAAATCGTTCCATAGGATTTGCGTGTATGTGTGCGGATGTGCGTTCATGTCTGTGCGTGCATGTGCGCACGTGCGTGTGCGTGTTTGTATACAATACAATGCAATATTTTATTTGTATAGCGCAAAATCTTGATAAAATCAAATCTAAGCGCTAAAACAGACACACACTCACGCACGCACAAACACACACACACACACACACACACACACGCACGCACACGCACACGGCTAAAATGGTGAGAAAGAATAAAAGCAATGGAAAATTATAGAGAGCATATTATATACAATTATATATTACAATGTGATTCCCCTCTGAGTGGAGACAGGCTGCAGACGGGATTGACTGAGGTCAGGATTTTATGCAGAGGAGAAAAGGTGAGTTTTGAGAGCGGACTTGAAGGAGACAAAAGTAGGTTGCTGACGGACAGAGAGAGGAAGTTTGTCCAGGAAAGTGGACCAGAAACAGAGAAGGCTCGTGGACCATAGTATTGAGCTTAGTGCGTGAAAAGCGAAAAGTCAGAGGATCGGAGGCAGAGCGGAGGGTACGTGAGGGAACATAGATCTCAAGTAGGCTTGACAGGTAATCGGGGCTGCGTTATTGAGGCTTTTCTTTTGTAGCACATGGTGTCTAGTTTGTACTGTATGCGCTTTGATACAGGGAGCCAGTGAAGTTGTGCCAGGAGAGGAGATATGTGGTCAGCTTTTTTCTTTTTTAGTACAAGGCGTGCAGCATTGTTTTGAATGCGCTGCAGGATGTGAATGGTGGAGGCAGGAAGACCAGACAGGAGTGAATTGCAATAGTCAATGCGAGACATTATGAAGGAGAGAACGAGTTTTGCAGTTGTTTCGACAGATACTTTCTGATCAGGCTTATACGATGGAGGTGATAGTAGCAAGATCTGGCAGTTTGAGAAACAAAGTTGTTCATGGAGAGGGTAGAGTCAATGCAGACACCAAGGTTTTTAGCTGAATCAGAAATTGGGACTGATGTGTTACATAATGGGAGAGAAAGAGGAGGCAGCTGAGAAAGTTTCTGACGGGTGCCAATGAGGATAGCTTCTGTCTTGTCGTCATTAAGCTGAAGTTTGTTGAACGTCATCCAGTTCTTAACGTCCGAGTAACACTCAGTGGTGCGAGTCAAGAGACGCTGTATATTGTCTGGTGTGTCACTGTCTAGAAGTTGGGTGTCATCAGCATAGAAGTGGTATTTTGCATAGAAGTGGTGTATGTGTGTGTGTGTGTGTTGCGTGCGTGTGTATGTGTGTGTGTGTGTGCGTGTGTGTGTGTGTGTGTGTGTGTGTGTGTGTGTGTGTGTGTGTGAGTGAGAAAGAGAAAGAGAAAGAGAGCATGGCATTTGCTGTGTGTGTATGTGTGGATGTGCGTGCATGTCTGTGTGTATCTGTGCATGTCTGTGCGCACATGCGTGTATATTTGTATGTGTGTGTGCGTGTGTGTGTGTGTGTGTGTGTGTGTGTGTGTGTGTGTGTGTGAGAGAGAGAGAGAGAGAGAGAGAGAGAGAGAGAGAGAGAAAGAAAGAGATTCCTGACTGTTAAGTAAAATGTCCTGACCGTTATGTAGAATGTCCTGACTGTTAAATAAAATGTCCTGATTGTTAAGTAAAATGTCCTGACTTATGTAAGATGTCCTGACTGTTAAGTAAAATATACTGACTGTTAGTAAAGTGTCATGACTGTTATGTAAACTGTCCTGGCTGTTAAGTGAAATGTCCTGACTGTTTAGTAAGACATCCTGACTGCTAGATAAAATGTCCTGACTGTTAAGTGAAATGTCAAATGTCCTGAATGTCAAAAAACAAAAATAAAAATGAAATGTCCTGACTGTTATGTAGAATATCCTGACTGTTAAATAAAATGTCCTGACTGTTATGTAAAATGTCCTGACTGTTAAGTAAAATGTACTGATTTTTGCGTAAAATGTCCTCACTGTTATGACATTCATCCTGACTGTTCAGAAAACTGTCCTGACTGTAAGTAAACTGTCCTGACTGTTAAGTACACTGTCCTGACTGTTATGCAGAATGTCAAATGTCCTGACTGTCAAGCGGAATACATAAAATGTCCTGACTGCGGATTGAATGGTCATCATCATCGTGATCATCATAATCATCATCCTCATCATGTGCCATGCCTCATGGCGTTGGCATTCGTGGTTTTCCATGCGAACCTGTCTTTTGTCTCTGGAAGTATCTCTCCTACCCTTTCTGTTCTCATCCAATCTGCAAAACTGTGTTTTCTCCCTGAGTTTGCCTGGTGCTCTTTTTCCCTCTAGATTTCCTGTTGCAACTATGTGCTGAGTTTCTCTTGCCTGGTAAGTGCAACAATTCCAGTATGTCTTGACTATGGTGTTTGCTCTCTTGTAACCGCGTGACGGACAGTTTATGAACTGACAATCTGAAACTAACGCCGGCAGGTGGCGGTGATACCCTGTCGACATCAACGCAATGGGGAAGGTATACGTGCTGCGTAACTTGTAGCGCTTGCGACCGGTTCAAGTTGAGATGTCTTCACTTTTGGGTAAGTAGACTCAGTATTGTTTAATTTAACAGTACCCTAACCCTGTAAGATGTCCATTCTGTCAACCCATCGTTCCTTTTGTGGGGCTGTTTCTCTTTAAATTTTAGGATTTCTGTACGATTAAACCCATCCACCCATACTGCCATAGCTGAAAATATGGGCTATGACTAGGGGGGGGGGGGGGGTGGCTCTCACGTGAGACGAGTTTATACAGAATAGCTAGTTGTGTTGTGATTCAGACCTTTAATTATTTGTTTACTTTATTATGGTTTATGTTCCTTTTTGAAGGTAAGATACATACACATGACATTTACATGTAACCAAGATTATTCCAGTGATAGGCTGATAAAATACCAGTATAAAATATAGACTAGATAAAAGTGTTAAAACATAGTCTGGGTAGGGCCTCGGGACCTGGCCAACTCATGGGTTTATGTGCAGGCTTAGTTAAGTCATGTGCCACGCCCACGCCACGGTCACCATACACGTGGCACCTGTGACGTTAGCGCATGTGGAATTCGTTCGAGCAAAGAGACGTCATCTTGAGAAACTGAAACCGAAACCGAGAGGTAGCTACTTATACTGTGGAAGTCAGGAATTTGTTCAGGAGGGATTCATGGACCTCAAGACAGGTTGTGCACTGCATCAGATCTGACGCACTTGTCCGGCAGACCCTTTTTGAGTCTGATCAAAACCCTTTATCCTGGCAAGGTCTTGAAATGGAGATGAGGGGATGAGGGAGGAGACACTAGATAGGGTAAACTTAACTAAAAAATGATTTTTGATTATGTAAAATCCAACCGACGTCAGGAATTTGCCTTGCAAAACCAAAAGTGCAGTCACTTCAGTTACCAAAACTACAAAGAAACTGGTGTCAGTTCAAGGAAATGCCAATGAAAATGAAGGCATATTTAAAACGATGGCACAATGCGACGCTAAGGGCCATCCCAACTCGGCTGTTTCCGGGCGCCATGTGTTCCAAAGCGATTTTTTTTTCATTCAAATTGATCACTTGCTGACCCCATATTACGTTTGAGCAGCACTCCAAACAGTCTGATCCTGTGAGAGTCGCGTAATGTATAAATACGAGGTTCTGTAGAAGCTGTTGGTAGCCTGTGGATCTAAATCAATTGCTCATGAAATGGCAGTTTTTGATCGGTCAGATTTTACATCAGGCTTGAATACCTGCGTGATCTAGAATCTAATTCCCGACCGGAATCTCTCTTTACTTTTCAACTCTCTCCTCCCCCCCTCCCCCAGTTTTGCGCTCTGTAGCTTGATCTGTCTCACTCTCGAGCATCATAGCATGCGTGTGTGTATTATAACGTGTCAGATGGCAACCACGTAGATCTAGCTAGGTAAGCCTACAAAACTGAGGCACTGACCATGCTTCCTTTCAAAAAAGTAGACTTAGGCAACAGGAAGGGACGTCGGTCGTTTGTGGACGCAGCGGACGGAGGGAACAGATCGTCAGATGGAAATCAACAAGGCATAAAATATATTGTTCAACAGAAAATGACTCATTTTGTTGCAGTTGATGGATAATTTGTCATGTGATCAAATAATGTGCACTGTCTTCACAGTATTCATGCTGGTTGAAGTTTAGATCACCCCCTGGTAAGATTTTACATCACTTGTCGGATTTAGATTATCATGTACCCCTGCTTCGTTCTTTAGCATAAGATCGCATCAAAACTTGTAGGTAACCTTGTTACCTTGTCAAGGCTTGTGACTGAATCGGTCGGTTTTACATCAGTTTACCCGCCTTCGCACAGATGCGAGCGTCCGTAAAAAAATACAACTGACGGTTCATGGCGCTTTGACGAACGAGTGTCGATGTTACACACCCTTCATTGGTCATCGTGTAAGATTAATAATAATCGAAACAATGCTTGTTATGTTGTTAATGATAAGTGGAGTTGCAGTCTCAAATTGCGATTCTTTCATTTTGTGCTGTCACTCAACGGAAGTCGGATTTTCTGCTGATCATGATTTAAGTTTAACCTCTGCAAACTTCAAGGATTTAAAAAATTGTGATGATTTGGTACTTACTAATTTTCATTAAATTATTTTGTTGTTGTTGTTGTGCAAAAGGCCTTTTTAATTTTTATTAATTGTGGATGAAGAGTTTATCAGAGTACCAGCTGTCCATGGAACTCTCAACATTCTTCTTAGAAACCACATCTCGGCTGCCGCAATCTTGTTCTGGTTTTGCTTGTTGACTGTCCACGCCTCACAACAACCGTAGCCTATTTGTTTTAGAACTGACAATTGTGTTTTTCCTGTTTCAGACAGAGGATTCAACCTGAAGAGTGATGGTGGACTGGCTTCATTGATGGATGCCACACAGATAAGTAACAAAAATATAGAAATGATAAAAGAAAAGAAGAAAAGTAGTATGTATAAACATTAAAAAACACAAATGCTGTATTTTGTCTTGTTGGTTCTTATATGCAGTGTATCATGTATTTGTTCATTCTTTATTGAATTAAAGCTTTTTTGTATTTTTTTACAATTTAATAATGATACTTGAGCTAATAGAGTGAGATTAAATTCAGGAAGTAATTACTGGATTATGTGCTTGACAGTTTGCTCTTATTATCCAGGTTCAGGTTTTGAAGGAATCCTTGGATTTCCTGTGATATTTTTTTCCTGCCCCATTTTCACTATGCTGCCTGGATGGTGCAGAACCTGGGGCAGTTTTTTTTTAATAATGTGATAATGATGATGTTCATGAGGATGATAATCATGATGCTATGAAGTTCCATTTGGGATTGAGACTACGTACAGGGCTGTACAGTACACTTACTGTCATAATATATCCTGGCATCAACCAGGCCTGAGAGATACAGACAACTGCAATGCTGGTCAGAAGATTTGAGCAACATCCTCAGTGACACATCTGTCTTCCCAATGAGCCCATTGCACACCCAACTCTGGGTAGGAGCCGGTTAGGGCTGATAAATCCCGCAATTTTTTTTTAAAGGACTGGTGGGGATTCGAACCCACAAATTAAAGTGAGTAGTCTGTTGCATTAACCATATTTTCTGTAATAATATTCATAAAACTGCTTTAGGGGTTGCATGTGTTTTCACTGATACGCAGATTTCTGCATTTAGGGGATGAGTATATGCCTTTTTAATTTTTTTATTTATAGTTATTGGATTTCTGCACTAAGTGGATAGGTACATGTATTTTTTGTGAAAATACATTTCTGCATTTAGGGATGAAAAACCAACTTCTATTTTCTGTGATGATACTCAGAGCTCTGCATTTAGGGGATTTGTACATGTACTTTCTGTGGTCATATTCAGATTTCTGCATTTAGGGAGTAACTACATGTACCTTCCTGTGGTGATGCTGGGGGCTGTTTTAGTATAAATAATATCCCCATCTTCTGGGAACTCTGTGCTAGAAATTTCCTGTTCAAGTCTTGTGTCTGTTTTGAAATGGTTATAGTCCCGATATGGCTCTACACAGCTGGGCTTAAAAAAACAGCAACAACAGTAACAATAACAATAACAAGGGGGATAAGTACATGCACTTTCTGTGGTCATGTTCAATTTTCTGCATTTATGGGATAACTTCATATACTTTCTGTGATCTTGTTCAGATTTCTGTATTTAGGGGATAACAACATTTCTGTGCTCATATTCAGATTTATGCATTCAGGGGAACTTTCTGTAGTCATATTCTGATTTCTGCGTTTAGGGGATAACTACATGAACTTCTGTAGTCATTCAGATTTCTGCATTTAGGGGATAACTACATGAACTTTCTGTGGTCATATTCTGATTTCTGTGTTTAGGGAATAACTGCATGAACTTTCTGTAGCCGTATTCTGATTTCTGCATATAGGGGATAACTAAACCATATCATTAAAAAATGTATTCATTTCTAAAAGTAGAGAGTTGGAAACATTAAAACCATATAAATATATAAAAGTAGGGAACGGTGTGATGAAGAAGCCTGACATTCAGTTTGCACTCATAGAACATGTAAGTCTGTTAAACTTTTGCTGTTGATTAAAATTCTGATGACCAAGATTTTTCCCTTTGAAGTCATGAAACTGAAATTAGATATAGTGAATTCAAACAGGTGTGGTTTGTAAAGCATTGTTTTGGGTGTGATGATTTCATATTTATTACATTAAAAACATACTACAGAAGAATAAAGGCACCAAGAGTAAACTGTTGACTAAATTGACCTTTGTAATGATGTCACATGATGATGATTGTAGAATATGCTGGATGAAAAAATGGAGGTGGTCTTTCGGAATTGATCCTTGTCATGTCAAAGACAGTTGGAGAAAAGCCTTTAATCAGAAAGGGAGAAAATTGTGCTATTAAAAAACGGGCAAAATTGTGTGTGTGTGTGTGTATGTGTGTGTGTGTTTCACTATTGGTATTCTGTGTAATTTTGTTTTGTTTTGTTTTGATAATGTAGTGTTTACAGAGAGAGAGAGAGAGTGGGTGTAGGTGTATGAGTGATTGTGTAAGCATTCTCTTTTTTCTTTTTGTATTTACTTGTTTGTTTTTGTTATGAATATAAGAATTTTTTTTCTTTTTTTTTTTCCAAAGATCTTACTATCTGTGTGTGTGTGTGTGTGTGTGTGTGTTTTGAGAGGGTGGGGTAATTGGTGATAATGACAATGCTAAGATGAAAGTGGACAAAGTGAGTGTGTGCGCGTGTGTGTGTGATGTGTTTGTGGTTGTGTGTGTGTGTGTGTGTTTTTATTTTTTCGAGAGGGTGGGGTAATTGGTGATAATGACAAATTGTCACTGAGATGAAAGTGGGCGAGTGTGTGTGTGTGTCTGTGCGTGTGTGTGTGTGTGTATGTGTGTGTGTGTGTGTGTGTGTGTGTGTGTGTGATGTGGTTGTGTGTTTGTTTTGTTTTTGTTTTTTAAGAGTGGGTTGTTTTTTTGGAGGGGTATTTGTGTTTTGTTATTGATATTAAAGTGTGTGTGTGTGTGTTTCCTGTGAGTGTGACAGCCCTTCAGAAGCTGTGAGGGGTATATGTGTTGATTTTCATATCAGTGTGATTCTAATGAACTTGTGTTTAAGCTGATTGTGGGGGAGAGAGTCTGTACATCATTATTATTAGTATTGTCATTATCATGAATATATTATTCTTGGTATGATGATGATGATGATGACGATCGATGATGATCATCATCATCATTTGTATCATTTCTTCCTACCTTTCCCTCAGAGTTGAAACAAAGTGTGTGTGGGTAACTGGAGAGAGGTTGATACCAAAAAAGGTTGATACCAAATTGAGACGATATATGCAAGTCTGAGATTGATCTCCTGAGACTGTGTGTTTTCTTGGCTATTAGAGTATATATGGATGCATCTTTACATCTTGTATGTTCAGGGACAGCTGACAGAAAGCTGTAGACTGTATAAAGTTAGATCACAAACCTGTCTTTGACCAGTTTAACCCTTTGACTCCCACAGCATGTCCAGCATCAACCATGCTAGCGAAGCAAAACCTTGGCTCTTTGATTCTCTCACCTTATCCACCAGCTTCCTGCAGGACCAAGAGGGCCAAGTTTTTACAGTTCGTGGATATGGTGTGGGACTCAAAGGGTTAAAAGACAGTAGTTGAATGTAAAATGTCAGGTCATATACCTACCAAGAGAAATAAAGTTGATAGTTTCTTTTCTTTTCTTTTTTTTTCTTTTTATTGCACTGTACTCGCATTTGATTTCCTTTTCCTATCATAATTTTCATCTCATATGTATTTTTTTTCTTTCATATAAGTGTTTATATTGTATTTTTCTGGGGTCTCTGGGTTTATGGATGGATCTTTACAGTCTTTTGTTTTTCTTCATGAAATTCAGAACTTGACAATAAATGGTTAACTCCAGTGGCATGTCTGTTTTTAAAAAAAAAGCTGTTGATTGACTCATTGCTTTGATGACAGAATGGGCCCCTAGAAAAATGTCTTGGCTATTGAAAGATGCAGTGTAACTGCTGGTGTCAATATTGGATCAGCATAAGGATTTGATTGACCAGATCAAATCCTGCTTGTGTGTACTTTAAAAATTGTGGGGGAAACATTGGATCAGTGCAGAGATTTTATTGACCAGACTAGATCTGCTTGTATTTACTGTAAAAGTTAAGGGGATACATTTTGTGCTGATGTCAAAGTGAAGATTTTTGTTTGTTTTTTTGAAGATTGATCATTTGACCATGTCTTTGGTATTGTGTGTGACTGCTCTGTGTGTGTGTGTGTGTGTGTGTGTGTGTGTGTGTGTGTGTGTGTGTGTGTGTGTGTGTGTGTGTGTGTGTGTGTGTGTGTGTGCATATGTATCTGTGTGGGTGGATGTTTAACCATCTTTCATATATATGTATATATATATATACTCCTAATCATAATTTAAGGGCCACTTCTTCCTTCCTCTCTAATTTTAAGTTGAAATAATTGACAATGTTTAGAATTGATTCTATGTTTTATTTCATCATTTCCACACCTGTTTTGGAAAAAGAAATTAGCACAATGACCCATTAGTGAACAGCACATGCATTTAAAGGAACATCCCCCCCCTTTTCAAAAAACAGAAAGTGTCAGATTTGGCCAATCTGTTTTCAATATCGCGTGTGTCCCCCCGAGCCTGGATGCATGCTTCACAGCGCCGATGCATCGACCCCACAAGGGTACGGAGTGTGTCCTGAGGGATGGCCGCCCACTCGATCTGCAGGATGTCGACCAGCCTGGCCAGGGTGCCCGGTGGGGGGTGGTTGTCCCTGATGCGCCTCCCGAGCACATCCCAGAGGTGTTCAATTGGGTTCAGGTCAGGTGAGCACGCTGGCCAGGCCATACGGACGACTTCATGCTGCTCCAGGAAGTC
The DNA here is from genome assembly GCA_030674185.1 of Monoplex corrugatus. NCBI lineage: Eukaryota > Metazoa > Mollusca > Gastropoda > Littorinimorpha > Ranellidae > Monoplex > Monoplex corrugatus. Next base: position 33,243,124 of record CM060307.1, on the reverse strand, counting down.
GGTCACAAGGCGTGCTCGATGCGCAGGTGCATTGTCGTCCTGGAAGATGGCGCCTTGACCAAGGTCCACAAGCGCAGGCAGTGCCACGGCCGCCAGAACCTCGTCCCGGTACCGGACCCCGTTCAGGATGCCGTCAATGGGGAGCAGGGGGGTCCGGGTACCACGGCTCATGCCACCCCACACCATCACCGACCCGCCGCCGTACCGGTTATGCTCTTGGACAGTGGCGTCAGCGAACCTCTCCCCTTGACGTCGCCACACCCGAGCCCGGCCATCGTTAAAGGTCAGGGTGAACCTGGACTCATCCGAAAACAAGACCCGGGCCCACTGTTGCCTTGTCCAGGTCACGTGCTCCCTGGCCCAGGTCATGCGGCGCACTCTGTTGACCGGTGACAGCACGGGTCGGACGGCCGGTCTCCGTGACCTCAAGTTTGCCTCATGTAGCCGTCTTCTCACCGTGCTGCAGCTGATGTTAGCACCTGTTGCGTCCCTCAGCTGACCCCTCAAGGTCACCGCAGTGGATGCCCTTTCCCTCAGGACGGAGAGGGCAAGGTAGCGGTCTTGCTGTCTTGTCGTTACTCTGGGTCGACCCGTGTGACGCCTTTCCTGGACTGCTCCAGTCTCATTGAAGCGCTCCAGCAGTCTCTGGATTGTGGAATGCGACACTTCAAGTTGTCTAGCAACTTCCCGCTGCGCTAGGCCTTCATCAAGCAGAGCGAGGGCTCTCCCCCGCTGCTCATCCGTCATCCGTCGTCTTGCAAGCATGGTTAAAACGAACCAAGAACGGGTCCTTTTTATCCTCGTCTGCGGGCAACTTTGGCTGGAGTAGTGTTCAAAAAGGGCTTGCCTTGCACGTGCAAAGCGAATTTTGTCGCTACCTTGCCTGCGTCGTCAGAGAGACCCTGCTGAAGATTCGACAATTTCGTGTGGAAATTGTCTTCCTTGGGCCGCCCATTGCAAATCGGCAAATCCCCAAACACGTGCCAAAAGGAAACTGCAATGTTGTCTGAGCTCTTATCCATTCAGTTACGGCAACGAATTGGAGAAAAGAGTAAGAGAAAATAGGTTATTTCTCCTTTCAAAAATTGACTCAAAAACGTTCCTGGCCCTTCAATAATGACGTGTAGTATATATCATATATATATATATATATATATATATATATATATATATATATATATATATACATATATATATATACATATATATATATATATATATATATACATATATATATATATACATATATATATATATATATATATATATATATATATATATATATATATATATATATATATTATATATATATATATATATTATATATATGTGTTTGTGGATGTGGGTGTTTGGGTTTTTTTTTTCTTTTTTTTTTTTTTAGGGCGGGTGGGCGGATATTGTTTGGTATTTGTGTGAGTGTTTTGTTATTAATATTTAAGTGTGTGTGTCTGTGGTTGTGTGTGTGATTGTGTGTGTTCCCCCGTGGGATGCCAGTATTAATAGTATCCCCAACTTCTGGAAATTCTGTGCTAGAAATTTCCTCTTTTCTGTCACTCTGTGATTGTTTCTTCCTCCTTTGCTTTGTCATTTCTTCCTATCATTTTCTGCCTTACTGGTCCATTCATCTGTATGTGTTCGATAAAGTCTTGCATACTTTCTCTTAGGATTGATAATTGGGTACATGTATTAAGTGTATTTTTGGCTCTAGAGAAATGAGATATGCAGAAGCAATTTTAGGTAATGTATGACCGTTTTTATATGTTTTTGTGTCCTTCTGAATGTTTGAATTTGTATTAAGGTGTGTTTTTTAAGTCCCCTGTGCGATACATTGGATGGATTGGTCAGTGCTGAGGGCATCTCCTTAGATTATGTGGGCGAATGCATTGACGTGTATTTTATTTTTTTTTTTATTTTTTTTTTTTTTCATTTTTTGCTGTTGAAGTTTTGTATGTGCTTTGAAACAATTATAGCCCTGATATGGCTCTACACAGTCGGTTGGGTTTTAAACAAAAACTATAAAAACACAAAACAAGTGTGTGTGTGAGTTTGTTTTCATAGGGCAGGTATTGTTTGTATTTGTGTGTGTTTTGTTATTGCTATTAAAGTGTGTGGGTGTGTGTGTGTGTGAAGATTGATTACTTGACCATCTCTATAGTGATGTGTGTGAGTGAGAGTTGTGCGTGTGTTTATGTATGTTTGTGTGTGGGTATGTGTTTGACCATATTTTGTGTGTGTGTACGGGAGTGTGTGTGTGTGTGTAGGGCGGGTATTTTTTTATATTTGTGTGAGTGTCTTGTTATTGATAATAAAGGGTGTGGTGTGTGTGTGTGTTCCAGTGTTGGTGTTCTGTGTAGTTTTTAGTTTAATTTTGTTTTGTTTTGATAATATTGTAGTGTTTACAGAGAGATAGAGGAAGAGATAGAGAGGGAGAGAGTGTGTGTGTGTAAGCATTCTGTTTTGTTTTCTTCTTGTATTGTTTTAGTGCATGTGTCATGAATGGTTGACTTTTTTGATTTTTTTGTTTTCTAAAGTTTATATTTTGAGAGGGTGGGGTAATTGGTGATAATGACATTGATACCGAGATGAAAGTGGGGTGTGTGTGTTTCTAAAAAAATTTTTAGGGCGGGTATTTTTTGTTATTTGTGTGAGTGTTTTGTTATGAAAGAGTGTGTGTGTGTGTGTGTGTGTGTGTGTGTGTGTGTGTGTGTGTGTGTGTGTGTGTCTCCTGTGGTCATGACAGCTCTTCAGAAGCTGTGAGGGGTATATGTGTTAATTTTCATGTCAGTGTGATTCTGGTGGACTTTTCGTTAAGCTGATTGTGGGGGAGAGAGTCTGTACATCATTATTATTGAAATGATACAAATAATGATGATGATGATGATCATCATCATTATTTGTATCATTTCTTCCCATCTTTTCCTCGGAGTTGAAACAGTGTGGGTAAATGGAGAGAGGTTAATACCAAAAAAGGTTGATACCAAATGTGTGTACTTTTTTTTCTGATATGGCTCTATGCAGTCAGCTGGGTTTTAGACAAAAACTAATAATAATAATAATAATAATAAAAATGTGTGTGTGTGGTGTGTGTTTTTTGTTGTATTTTTTAATTTTTTTTTAGGGCAGGTATTGTTTGGTATTTGCATGGGTGTTTTGTTATTGATATTAAAGCTCTGTGTGTGTGTGCCCGCGCGGGCGCATATGTGTGAAGATCGATTATTTTACCATTTCTTTAATGTGTGTGTATGTGAGTGAGTATTGTATGTGTGTTTATGTATACATGTATGTGTGTGGGTATGTGTTTGACCATCTTTTTTCGTGTGTGTGTGTGTTCAGGAGTGTATGCGTGTGTGTGTAATGTGGTTGTGTGTGTGTGGTTTTTTGGGGGTTTTTGCGGGGGCGTGTTTGTGTGTGTGTGTTTGGGAGTGTATGTGTGTGTGCTATTTTGTTTTTGTTTATTGTTTTTGTTTTGTTTTTCTTTAGGTCGTTGTGTGTGTGCGTGTGTTTCCTGTGAGTGTGACAGCCCTTCAGAAGCTGTGAGGGGTGTATGTGTTGATTTTCATATCAGTGTGATTCTGGTGGACTTTGTTTTAAGCTGATTGGGGGGGTAAAAGAGAGTCTGTACATCATTATTATTGATATGATCATTACCATGAGTATATTATTCTCATTGGGATGATGATGGTGATGATGTGATGATCATCATCATTTGTATCATTTCTTACATCATTTCCTCAGAGACTTGAAATAGAGTGTGTGTGGGTAACTGGAGAGAGGTTAATACCAAAGTAGGTTGATTCCAAATGTGCATGAATGCATTGACATGTGTATTTACTTTTTTTGGCTTTTTGTTTTTTGTTTTGCAATTGAAATTTTGTAATTGCTTTGAAACGTTTATAGCCCTGGTATGGCTCTACCCAGTAAGGTTGGTTTTTAAACAAAAATAGTAAAAAACAAAACAATTTTGTGCGTGTATGTGTTTTTGTTGTTGTTGGTGTTGTTTTTTTTAGGGCAGGTATTGTTTCATATAAATTTGCGTGTGTATTGTGTTTTTGATGTTAAAGTGTATTTGTGTGTGTGTGGCCGCCGCGTGTGTGTGTAAAGACCATCTGTTTAGAGTGTGTGTGTGTGTGTACATATATGCATGTGGGTATGTGTTTGACCATCCTTTCATGTGTGTATGTGTGTGTGTGCGTTCAGAAGTGTATGTGTAATTTGTGTTTTGTTTGTTTTTTTAGGGCGGGTATTTTTTTGATAATTGTGTGTCTTGTTATTGATATTAAAGTGTGTGTGTGTGTGTGTGTGTGCGTGTGCGTGGTGTGTGTGTGTGTGTGTTGTGTGTGTGTGTGTGTTTCCTGTGAGTGTGACAGCCCTTCAGAAGCTGTGAGGGGTATATGTGTTGATTTTGATATCAGTGTGATTATGGTGGACTTTGTATTAAGCTGATTGTAGGGGAGAGAGTCTGTACATCATTATTATTGATATTATCATCATTAGTATATTATTCTTATTGGGCTAGTGGTCAGCTGGGCTATAAGCAGTATGAACTGAAGTGAATTCTCATTGGGATGATGATGATGATCATCATCATCATCATCATTTGTATCATTTCTTCCCATCTTTTCCTCAGAGAGTTGAAACAGAGTGTGTGTGGGTAACTGGAGAGAGGTTAAAGCCAAAGAAGGTCGATCCCAAATGTGCACAAATGCATTGACATGTGTACTTACTTTTTTTGTGTTTTTGTTTTGCTGTTGAAGTTTTGTATTTGCTTTGAAATGCTTATAGCCCTGATATGGCTCTGCGTAGTTGGCTGGGTTTTAAACAAAAACAGTAAAAAAAACCAAAAACTAGTGTGTGTTTTTTTTGTGTGTTTTTTTTTAGGGCTGGTATTGCTTGGTATTTGCGTGGGTCTTTTGTTATTGATATTAGAGTGTATTTGTGTTGTGTGTGTGTGTGCGCGCGTGCTCGTATGTATGAAGACCATCTCTTTAGTGTGTGTGTGAGTGAGTGTTGTGTGTGTGTTTATGTGTGTGGATATGTGTTTGACCATCTTTCGTGTGTGTGTGCGTGCATTCAGGAGTGTATGTGTAATGTGGTTGTGTGTGTGTATGTGTGTGAATGTGTGTGTGAATGTGTGTGTGTTAAGGAGTGTATATGTTTCTGGTTTGTGTGTGTGTATGTGTGTGTATGTGGTTTTTTTTTTTTTTTTTTTTTTTTTTTTAGGGGCGGGCATTTTTTTGATAATTGTGTCTTGTTGTTGATATTAAAGTGTGTGTATGTATGTGCGTGTGCATTCAGAAATGTATGTGTAATGTGGTTGTGTGTGTGTTTTTTTTAATTTTTTTTATTTTGTCTTGTTATTGATGTTAAAGAGTGTGTGTGTGCGTGTGTGTGTGTGTGTGCGCGCGCGTGCGTTTCCTGTGAGTGTGACAGCCCTTCAGAAGCTGTGAGGGGTATATGTGTTGATTTTCATATCAGTGTGATTCTGCTGGACTTTTGTGTTAAGCCGATTGTGGGGGAGAGAGTGTGTACATCATTATTATTGATGTTATCATTATCACGAGTATATTATTCTCATTGGGCTAGTGGTCAGCTGGGCTATAAGCAATATAAACTGAAGTGAATTTTCATTGGTATGATGATGGTGATGATGATTATCATCATCATCATCATTTGTATCATTTCTTCCCATCTTTTCCTCAGAGAGCTGAAACGAGTGTGTGTGGGTGGGTAACTGGAGAGAGGTTAATACCAAAGAAGGTCGATACCAAATGTGCGTGAATGCATTGACATGTGTAGGCCTACTTACTTTTCTTTTTCTTTTTTTTTTTTGCTGTTGAAGTTTTGTATTTGCTTTGAAATGCTTATAGCCCTGATATGTCTCTACGCAGTCGGCTGGGTTTTAAACAAAAACAGCAACAAAAACAAAAACTAGTGTGTGTGGGTTTTTTTTTCTGTTTTACTTTTTTTGAGGGCTGGTATTGCTTGGTATTTGCGTGGGTGTTTTGTTATTGATATTAAAGTGTATTTGTGTGTGTGTGTGTGTACGCGTGTATGTGTGAAGACCATCTCTTTAATGTGTGTGTGTGTGTGAGTGAGTGAGTTGTGTGTGTGTGTGTGTGTGTGTGGGTATGTGTTTGACCATCTTTCAAGTGTGTGTGTACATGTGTGTGTGTATGCATTCAGGAGTGTATGTTTAATGTGGTTTAGTGTGTGTATGTGTTTGTGTGTGAATGTGTATGTGTGAAGGAGTGTATATGTTTGTGTGTGTGTGTGTGTGTTTTTTTTTTTGTGTTTTTTTTTAGGGCGGGTATTTTCTTGATAATTGTGTGTCTTGTTATTGATATTAAAGTGTGTGTGTCTCTGTGTGCGTGCGTGTGCATTCAGGAGTGTATGTGTAATGTGGTTGTGTGTGTGTGTGTGTATGTGGTTTTTTTTTGGTTTTTTTTTTAGGGCGGGTATTTTCTTGATAATTGTGTCTTGTTATTGATGTTAAAGTGTGTGTTGTGTGTTCTGTGTTTTGCACGTACACATTCAGGATGTGGTAATGTGTATTTGGTTGTGTGTGTGTGTTTTTTTTTTTTTTTTTTGAGAGGGCAGGTATTTTCTTGATAATTGTCTTGTTATTGATGTTAAAGTGTGTGTGTGTGTGTGTATATGTGTCAGCCCTTCAGAAGCAGTGAGGGGTATATGTGATTTTCATATCAATGTGATTCTGGTGGACTTTGTGTTAAGCTGATGGTGGGGGAGAGAGTCTGTACATCATTATTATTGATGTTATCATTATCATGAGTATATTATTCTCATTGGGATGATGATGATCATCATCATCATAACCATCACCATCATTTGTATGTGTTTGTGTGTGCTTTGAAACGCTTATAAACCTGATATGGCTGCACACAGCTGGTTTTTAAACAAAAACAATATTAAAAAAAAAAAGTTTTTTTTTAAGGGCAGGTTTGTTTGGTATTTGCGTGGGTGTTGCTGTATTGATATTAAGTGTGTGTGTGTGTGTGTGTGTGTGTGTGTTTGTGTGTGTGTGTGTGTGTGTGTGTGTGTGTGTGTGTGAGAATTGATTTCTTGACCATCTCTTTAGTGTGTGGTGAGTGAGTGTTGTGTGTGTGTTTATGCATACATGTATGTGCGCGGGTAAACGTTCGACCATCTTTCGTGTGTGTGTACGCAGGAGTGTATGTGTGTAATGTGGTTGTGTGTGTGGTGTGTTTGAGGGTGGGTATTTTTTTGGTATTTGTGTGAGTGTCTTCTTATTGATGTTAAAGTGCGTGTGTTGTGTGTGTTGTGTGTTTTGTTTGTTTTTGATGGCAGGGTTTGTTTTTTCTGTATTTGTGCAAGTGTCTTGTTATTGATATTAAAGTGTGTGTGTGTGTGTGTGTGTGTGACAGCCCTTCAGAATCTGTAAGGGTATATTCCCCCATTGGGTTGCCGGGGTTTCTTTCAGTATAAATAGTATCCCCACCTTCTGGAAATTCTGTGCTAGAAATTTCCTCTTTTCTGTCACTCTCTTTGTTTCTGCCTTGTTGCTTTGCTTTCTGTCATTTCTACTTGTCATTTTCTGCCTTAATGGTCCATTCACCTGTATTTGTTCGATAAAATCTTATGTATTTTTTCTTCAGATTGATAATTGGGTACATGTATTAAGTGCATTTTTGGCTCTAAGGAGGTGAGATATGCGGAAGCAATTTTCGGTAATTTATGCCTGTTTTTATATATATGTTTTGGTGTCCTTATGTATGCTTATATTTGTATTCAGGTGTTTTTTAAATCTCCCGTGTGCGATAAATTGGACGGAATGGTCCTGTGCTGGGGGCATGTCCTTAGATTATGTGTGCGAATGCATTGATATGTGTACTTAATTTTCTTTTTTTTTTTTTTTTTCCCCCTATTGAAGTTTTGTTTGTTTTGAAGCGGTATTAGCCCTGATATGGCTCTGCGCAGTCGGCTGGGCTTTAAACAACAATAAAAGATAAAGAAGGTATATGTGTTGATTTTCATGTCAGCGTGATTTTGTCTGCTGTCCCATTCACCTGTATGTGTTCAGTAAAGTCTGATGTACTTTCTCTTAGGATTAATAGTTGGGTACATGTATTGAGTGCATTTTTGGCTCTAGGGAGATGAAATATGTGAAAGCAATTTTAGGTAATTTAAGCCCTTTTTTATATATGTTTTAGTGTCCATAGTTATAGGTAATTTAAGCCCGTTTTTATATATGTTTTAGTGTCCATAGTTATGTTTAAATTTGTAATCATGTATTGTTTAAATCCCCTGTGTGATAAAATGGATGGAATGGTCAATGCCAGGGGCATCTCCGTAGATCATGTGTGCAAAGGTATTGATATGTGTACTTTTTTGTTGTTGTTGTTGTTTTTTTGCTTTGTATGTTTTGAAACAGTCGTAGCCCTGATATGGCGCTACGCAGTTGGTTGGGCTTTAGACAAAGGTAACAAATAACATCTGTGGGAGTATGTGTTTGACCATCTTTCGTGTGTGTGTGTGTGTGTGTGCATTTGATGTGTGTGTGTGTGTGTGCGCGTGCGCACACACATTGGGTGCGCATGTGTCCTGTCTGAACGCCATGTTTAAGTAAGTTGTTAACACATCTTGTTCCCCCGTTGGGATGCCGGGGGCTTTTTCAGTATAAATAGTATCCCCACCTTCTGGAAAATTCTGTGCTAGAAATTTCCTCTTTTTTGTCACTTTCTTTGTTTCTTTCTTACTCCTTTGCTTTCTGTCATTTCTTCCTGTCATTTTCTGCTTTGCTGGTCCATTCACCTGTATGTGTTCAATAAAGTCTAAAATACTTTCTCTTAGGATTGATAATTGGATACTTGTACTAAGTGCATTTTTTACTCTTTTGTTTGCTGTTGAGGTCTGTTTTGAAACTGTCATAGCCCTGATATGGCTCTACACAGTCGGCTGGGCTTTAAACAAAAATAACAATAACACAGGTTATACTTATACTATGAGTGTTGTTGTTTTTTTAAACTGTGGACATGGAACTGCATAGTGCCGTGAAATTTGTGTTCAGTTAGACAGAAAATTGTTAGATTAGGAACTTTTCCCATTAGATTGTGGTTTGTGAGTATAAATTGTGGTTTGAGATTACAAAACTACAGACATTTGTTACGCATTATTGTAATGTTTTCCATAGACTTCAGTAAACTTTTGATGCACAATTAGTATCTGGGCAGGGCAGTAGGTTTTCAGTACATCATTGAAATTTGCCCCATAGTTAAGTAAATCTTGTCAGAATATTAACAAGATGAAAGCAAAGCAGTATCGCCCTAATGACCAGAAGTTTTCAGTCCCTGTTGTCGAAGTCTTTACAAAATTCACGAATAGCAATTTCACAGTAAATGCTGCCTGCTTTCAGGCCCACCTAGCTCATTTTGACAATGATGTGACACGATGTACAAAAACCTTGTACACTGTAGGTGGCAGCACACTTAGAGGGAGTGCAACTACCTTCAGGCTAGTTGCATAATGGGAAGATGTGCTGTTCACCAAGAGCCCAAGGTACTGTAGATGGCCTAACAGTCAGGCTGGTTTTGTGATGGGAACAATGAAGTATTGACTTGGATCTGACATGACGTGCAACCATCAAGAGCCCAGCACACTGTAGATGGGAGTGCTGCTGCCTTTAGGCTGGTTTTGTGATGGCAGCACAGTCACAGGGGAGTGTTCCCATCTTCAGGCTGGTTTTGTGATGGGAATGATGAAGTATTGGCCTAGATTTGACATGACGTGCAACCATCAAGAGCCAGCACACTGTAGGTGGCAGCACACTCAAGATGGGAGTGCCGTGGCCTTCAGGCTGGGTTTGTGATGGCAGCAGTCTAGTGCTGATGTAGCCCAGCACACTGTAGGTGGTAGCACACATATAGGAGAGTGACCTTAACCTCAGGCTGGTCTGGTGGGCCATGTATTGGGACTGTGCTGACATTTTGAGTGTGCAGTACTTTGCTGTTGGGTCAGATCATGGCTGTGGTGGGCCATTTGACAGTAGCAGCTTGTGGGTATGGGAAAAGTCCTTTGTTGCTTTCATAGTGTTTTGTTTTACAGGTTTGTGCTAGGTCAGGTGGAAAAAGAGAGAGAGGAAAGGAAAAGAAAAAATGGGAAAAAAGGGAAACATTCAATCTGTTAGCAAGCTGCAAGAGAAGAATGTATCCCATACAAGAACAGAAAGCAGCACAGCAACAACCACAAATACATGCCTATGACAGTTCCTGGACCAGTTTTGTGTGTATGTGTGGAATGATGTGACCGTGCTAATTAAAAAAAAAAGAAAGGAAAACAAAAAGAAAAAAAAACAGAAAGAAAAAATGTCAGAAAAGGGAAAAAAGAAAAAAAAAACATGAGCAAAAAAAGAAAACGAAAGAAAAAAAAGACCAAACTGTGTAGATTGCAAACTTGTTTCTAGCAGGATCTTCGGTGGTTCATGACTGGCTGCTGGCAGCATGGACACCAGCAGTATTGACACTGTGCTGTTGACAAGCATGGGGGACACCAGCAGTATTGACACTGTGTGCTGTTGACAAGCATGGGGGACACCAGCAGTATTGACACTGTGCTGTTGAAAGCATGGAGGGACACCAGCAGTATTGACCACTGTGGTGCTGTTGACAAGCATGGGGGACACAGTATTGACACTGTGCTGTTGACAAGCATGGGGGACAACCAGCAGTTGTGACACGTGTGCTGTTTGAACAAGCATGGGACATCAGCGGTATTGACAGACTGTGCGCTGTTGACAAGCATGGGGACACCAGCAGTATTGACAACATGTGCTGTTGACAGCATGGGGGGGACATCAGCGGTATTGACACTGTGTGCTGTTGACAAGCATGGGGACATCAGCAGTATTGACACTGTGTGCTGTTGACAAGCCTGGGAACATCAGCGGCAACATTATGATCTCACTGCTTCTTGGTGGATTGTGAAATGTTGAAGTGACAACAGAATTATTGTGATCTTTAATGCATCATAAGTGGTGTGATGTGCATGTATTGTGTGAAGGTCTGGTGGGCCATGTATTGGGACTATGCTGACATTTTGAGTGTGCAGCATTTTGCTGTTGGGTCAGATCATGGCTGTGGTGGGCCATTTGGCAGTGGCAGCTTGTGGATATGGAAAAAGTCCTTTGTTGCTTTCATAGTGTTTGTATTTACAGTGATTTTCTTAAGTGGATCTGTGGTGTCATGGGACACTACTTTTCCTGAAGTGACAGACCAGGGGACCACTTTACCTTGTGGTGGGGATCCTTATGATTGTGGTGTGAAAAACTCAAAGTTCCTGGGAACAAATGACCTTGTGTATTACGGCGGTGTGTGAAGGCCTGAAGTTCCTGGGGACAAATGACCCTGTGTTGTATTGTGATTTGTGAAGGACTTATGTTCCTGGGAGCGAATGACCTTGTGTTTTATGGTGATTTGTGGAGGACTTGAGTTCCTGAGGATGAATATACAACCATCTTTCATGATGGTGCATGTTGTGAGTTGAGGGATGTTTGGATCCGTAATGTAAATCCCTTTACTTTGTGATGTGGAGTATGTAGAATTTTGTTGAAAGCATGTATGTTGTGTGTGTATATTCAGCCAGTATTAGTGTGAGATGATTATTTTTTTTCTTGCCGTTCTTCCCATGTCATTTTCTATTTGACATATCATATGTGTGGTCTTGTATTCTTTTATTCTTTTTTTTTTTCAAATCTTGTGATGTATGGTTTCTCACTTTGCTGGGCATGGGACGTTGGGGAGAGGGGGTATGGGGGGGGCTGTGTTTATGTGGAGATGGGCGTGTGTGTGTGTGTGTGTGTGTGTGTGTGTTAGTTTGGTGCACAAATACACTGATTCTTCTCCTGATGAGTCTGCATTTTGAAAAAGTACAAGAACTTTTCCTTAAGATATAAAATGATATGTGAGACAAAATCCAGAAAGAGAGAAAAGGAAAAAGACATTTTCCATGATGCAGATAGTAGGAACCTAAAATAGAAAAAAAAGACAAGTAGTTCTTAGACAAGAGATAAACAAGAATCAAACGGAAAAGTGAAGAGCAAGGAAGTCTCCTTATTACAAAAAATGGAAAACTGACATTAAAGCAGAGAGATGGTCTAGCTTCAAGCACAGCTAAAATTAAAGAGTGACTCACAATTCATGTGGGAACAATTTGATGGACCATCTCTTCTCCTTAAAAAGTAAATAAACAAAAAATAACAACAGCAGCACTGAAGGAAAAAAATAAAACAAAGAAAAGTACAGTATGTGCTGACATTCAGGCAAAATTGTTCACTTGACAAAGGTTGAAATAGGAAAGTTCAGGGTTCATCATTACTCTCTCATTCATGAAAAAAGAATTACATTTTTTTTCTTCAATTCATAGTCATCATTCGTTAGCTTACCTGTTTGATTTCACAGTTACCGTTGTACTTAAAGTTACTGTTGTTTTCTATGTTAATGTTGTTCTCTAAGTTACTGTTGTTCTTCAGGTTACCATTATCCAAAGTCTGTTGCTCTGTAGGTTACTGTTCTTCACGTTACTGTTCTCATTACTGTTGTTCTCCATCTTACTGTTCTCTAAGTTACTGTTGTTCTCCTCCTCTGGTGGGAACGCTGGGTGCTCTTTCAGTATAAAGTATCCCCACCCTCCGGAAATTCTGTGCTAGAAATTTCCTCTTTTCTGTAATTCTCTTTGTTTCAGCCTTGCTTTTTTGCTTTCTGTCACTTTTTCCTATCATTTTTGCCTTGCTGGTCTATTCACCTGTATGTATTCGAAAAAAGTCTTCATACTTTCTCTTAGGATTGATAATTGGGTACATGTATTAAGTGCATTTTTGAATCTACGGTGTATATGCTTTAGTGCTAGGGTCATCTCCTTAGATTATGTGCACAAATGCATTGGAATGTGTACTTAATTTTCTTTTTCTTTTTTATCTGTTTGAAGCATTGTGTATGTTTTGAGACAGTTATAGCCTTGATATGACTCTACGTAGTTAGCTGGTCTTTAAACAAAAAAATAGCAATAACGATGTTATTCTTTTTACTGTTGTTCTCCAGGTTACTGCTGTTCTCCAGTTTACTTTTGTTCTCTAGTTTACTCTTCTCCAGTTTGCTGTTCTCCATGTCACTCTTGTTCTCCAGGTTACTGTTCAAGTTTTGGTAGTTTTCCAACTTACTGTTCAGTTACTGTTCAATTACTCTTGTTGTCTAGCTTACGGTTATATTCCAAGTTACTGTTGTTCTCCATATTACTATTATTCTCGAAGTCACTGATCACATTACTGGTGTTCTCTAAGTTCTCCAAAATACTGGTGTCTCCAATTGGTGGTTCTCCAAGTTAAGGTTATTCCGGTTACAAAAACTAAAAGAAATAAAATGTGAAGTTAGTTTGACTGAATATGTGAATTTAAATTTCCATTGCTTTTACATCTTCTATTATTTCATTAGGTGTGTTGTAATGTTAAATTGGAATATTTTGATTTTGGATGTTCTTTTCTGGAACATAATTTACAGACGCGTGTTGGTTACAGACGCGTGTTGGTGATATTGTAGAATACATATTGCAGTTGCTCTGAGTATCTAGTATAGTCATGATGTTGGGGAACACATTCGACTTGCTCTGAGTATCTTGTTATTTTTATAATGTTTTGTGTTACATTTTCCAGTTGCTCTGAGTATCTTGACATTATCACAACAATAATATTGTGAACCCGCTATTTCAGCTTGTTGCTCCAAGTATCTTATCATGATTATAATGATGTAATTATCTTAGCATGATTATGATGACATAGTTTACATGAAGTCTGCTTGGGGCGGAGGTCCAGGCTCTTGCCTTCTGATCTGACCGCACAAGTTCAAGTCTTGCAAGATTAAGCTGGAGACAAGAGGTGATACTTTGTTATTGTTTGACCTTGATGTTATCGCTTATGGTTAATTGTACTTTTTTCTGTTTGCTTTTTTTGGGGGGTGGGGTAGGGGGTGGAATGGGGGATGTTGGTAGAGGGAAAAAGTGGGAGAGGAAAAAAAACAGGTAGGGAGAGGTGTTGGAGGAATGGAAAATTTTGGGGAAGGGGGTGGGAGGGAGGGAAGGGGGTTAGGATGGGGAGGGCGGGATGGGAGGGGGTTGGGGAGGGAGGGTGGGGGTGGTGGGTCCTTGGGCAGGGTGTGCGTGTGAATGTGTGTGTGTTTCGGATATAACGGCTTGTTTTCTTTCTGTTTCAGGTGAGACGCGCTCCTGCAGATGATGGTTGAGCTTTACCAACAACCATGGTGATCTTCTGAACTAAAGATAAGTTCTTTATATGTCTATTAATGTTTCAACGTTTTCTTTTTTGATGGGCAGGCATGGTGGGTGTTTTCATGTTTCCATAAGCCAGACACTGACATGGCTTACAGGATTTTTAACATGCATACTATTGCATATTTGACATTTTGTGTGCGTATACGCATGAAAGGATGGGTCTAGACAGTGGCAAGACTGCCCCCCATGCTGACCTGGAAGATTGGGAAAAAACTCCATCTTTTTCCCCACCAGGCAGAGGTTCTAGGCGGATCGAACCCAGGCCCTTCCTATTGGAAGTCGGATATTTACCCACTATGCTATGCCCATTGAATTAGTTTAAAGCTGTTGCAGTTAAAATTTTCATATCATTGAATTATGATGGTTGTATTATTGATAGCTTGTACAAGAATGAGTGATATTTTTTAACTGGTTAATGAGTATTTTTTTAATTAGTTTATGTAGGGTTTTTGTATTAAATTCAGCTTTGTTGCTATACCATACTTTGAAGATTATAAGTTGTTTCGCTTGTAATGTGTAGGAATAATAAACTTACACTTATGTATGAAAAATAGTATTCATTCAGTTTTTTGAGGTCATGTTATTTGTAACCAGAAAAAACACGAAAGAGGAATGAGAACGTATATTTAATACAACATTTGGATTTCATGTTATTTGTGTTTAACGTTAGGTCTAAAATTCATTTTTGTACGAGTTACTGGAATTGAAAAGTATGGGAGTGGGGGTGGACAGTATTATTTGTGGTTTTGCATTATTAGGTATTACATGTTTCTTTTTTTTTTTTTTTTTTTTTTTTTTTTTTTTGGTTTGCAGATATGATTTCCCTGGAGGACAAGGATGATGGTGGTCTTCAGAGCCAAGATGCCGGCACCAAATCACAATTGAAGAATTACGTGAAACCATGGACTCCGGTCAGGGAAAGTAATCTTTGTTGATCATGTGCTGTCATGTTTTAAACCTTTATTTCTACAGGTGGGACATCATGTTTTAAACCATTATTTCTGCACATGAGATGTCATGATTTATACCTTTATTTCTGCAGGTGAGACATGTTTTAAATCCATTATTTCTACAGTGGGATATCATGTTTTAAACCATTATTTCTGCAGGTGAGATTGTCATATTTTAAACTTTTATTTCTGCAGCTGAGACATCTTGTTTTGAACTTGTATTTCTGCGGTGAGACATCATATTTTCAGCCTGTAATTTTCAGAGAGAGACACCGTTTTAAACCTTTATTTCTTAAAGTGAAACATCGTGTTTTAAACCTTATTTCTACAGGTGATATATCATGTTTTAAACCTTTATTTCTACAGGTGAGACATGTTTAAATCTGTCTGTCTACAGATGAAACATCATGTTTTAAATCTTTATTTCCACAGGTGTGACATGTTTAAACCTTATATCTACAGGTGAGATATCATGTCTTAAACCTTTATTTTTGCAGGTGAGATGTCATGTCTTAACCCTACCAGACCTTAGCCCCTGAGCGTAATTGTGCCCCCTGCCTGGCCTACTGAGCAAAATTTTGAAAAAAATGTATATACGTTAGAAAACTGTTCATATCATGCACACCAATGGTTAGAATTATATGAAACGTGGAGAGATTGTAGCAAATAGGCCTATCTTTCATCTAACGCCAGTCCAACCCTCAATCACACAAGCATCTCCCCTATCACTTGGTTGGGGGGTACGGGCACGCCCCCTTCTTCCAACACTCTGTCTCGACCTACTTCTTTCATTGTCAGAATCATCACTTTCACTCAATGCTTCATCAACGTAATCATCGTCACTTGAATCGGAAACGTATTCCTGATCAAATTCTCCAATCTGCAAAATGTCCACCACTTGTTGAACTGTGAAGCGAGTTGGCCTCGCCCGTTTACCTGTTGAAGTGCTTGGTTCATCACTAGCTCGCTTCATGGTCAATTTTGCACCCAAATCACCTCAAAATACCATCAACACAAAGGCAGACAGTTGCAATAGGCTGAACACACGCTCATGCGACGCTTAGCAACGGTCCGGTGGCTATTTTTAGCTCTTGATAAAGTGACGATCGTGTGAGTGTGCTATTCCCGCTATAGCGGGAACTCGGTATATAGTCATTTTCGTCATTCCCGCAATAGCGGGAATTCGGTCTGGTAGGGTTAAATGTATATTTCTACATGTGAGACATGTTTTAAACCTTTATTTCTGCAGCTGAGACATCTTGTTTTAAAGCTATATTTCTGCAGGTGTGACATCACGTTTTATTTCTGCAGGTGAGACATGTTTGGACCTTATTTCTAAGGGTGAGACATGTTTTAAACCTTTGTTTCTGCAGGTGTGACGTCTTGTTATAAACCGTTATTTCTACAGATGAGACATCATGTGTTAATTTGAAATTTTATTTCTACAGGTGAGTCATCACATTTTTAACCTTTGTTTCTGCAGGTGTGACGTCTTCTTTTAAACCTTTTTTTCTACAGGTGAGACATCAAGTTTTAATCTTTCATTTTTACAGGTGAGACATCATATTTGCTTTATTTCTACAGGTGAGACATCATGTTTTAACCTTTATTTCTATAGGTGAGACAACATATTTTAAACCTTTATTTGTACAGGTGAGACAACATGTTTTAAATCTTTTGTTTCTATAGGTGAGACATCATCATATTGTAAACCTTTATTTCTACAGGTGAGACTTCATGTTTTAAACCTTTATTTCTTCAGGTGAGACAACATATTTTAAACCTTTATTTCTACGGATACGACATGTTTTAAACCTTTATTTCTACAGGTGAGACATGTTTGAAACTGTCATTTCTACAGATGAGACATCATGTTTTAAACCTTTCTTTCCTACCAGTGAGACATCATATTTTATACCTTTATTTCTACAGGTGAGACTTCATGTTTTAAACCATTATTTCTACAGATGAGACATGTTTTAATCCTTTATTTCTGCAGGTGAGACATCATGTATTAAACCTTTATTTCTACAGGTGAGACGTCATATTTTAAATCTTTGTTTCTGCAGGTGTGACGTCTTGTTTTAGACCTTTATGTCTACAGGTGAGACATCATGTTTTAAACCTTTATTTGTACAGGTGAGACATCATGTTTTAAACCCTTATTTCTACAGGTGAGACATGTTTAAACCTTTATTTCTACAGGTGAGACATCATGTTTTAAACTTTTGTTTCTGCAGGTGTGACGTCTTGTTTTAAAACTTTATTTCTACAGATGAGACATATTTTAAATCTTTATTTCTACAGGTGAGATAACATGTTTTTAACATTTGTTTCTGCGGGTGTGACGTCTTGTTTTAAACCTTTATTTCTACAGATGAGACATGTTTTAAACATTTATTTCTACAGATGAGACATGTTTTAAACCGTTATTTCTACAGGTGAGAAATAATGTTTTTAACCTTTGTTTTTGCAGGTGTGACGTCTTCTTCTAAACCTTTATTTCTACAGATGAGACATCAAGTTTTAACCTTTTATTTCTACTGGAAAGACTTCATGTTTTAAACCTTTGTTTCTGCAGGTGTGATATCTTGTTTAAAACCTTCATTTCTACAGGTGAGACATGTTATGAACCTATATTTCTACAGCTGAGACATGTTTTAAACCTTTATTTTCACAGGTGAGACACCATGTTTTTAACCTTTGTTTCTGCAAGTGTGACGTCTTGTTTTAAACCTTTATTTCTACAGGTGAGACATCTGTTTTTAACGTTTGTTTCTGCAGGTGTGATGTCTTCTTTTAAGCCTTTATTTCTACAGGTAAGACATCATGTTTTAAACCTTTATATCTACAGGTGAGACATCATGTTTTAAACCTTCGTTTCTGCAGGTATGACGTCTTGTTTTAAACCTTTATTTCTACAGATGAGACATCATGTGTTAAACCCTTATTTCTACAGGTGAGACATCATGTTTATAACCTTTGTTTCTGCAGGTGAGACATGTTTTAAACCTATATTTCTACAGGTGAGACATCAAGTTTTAACCTTTTATTTCTACAGGTAAGACATCATGTTTAAACCTTTGTTTCTGCAGGTGTGACATCATGTTTTAAACCTTTATTTCTACAGGTGAGACATCATGTTTTAAACCTTTATTTCTACAGATGAGATACCATGTTTTTAACCTTTGTTTCTGCAGGTATGACGTTTTGTTTTAAACCTTTATTTCTACAGATGAGACATGTTTTAAACCTTTGTTTCTGCAGGTGTGACATTTTAAACCTTTATTTCTACAGGTGAGACATCGTGTTTTAAATCTTTGTTTCTGCAAGTATGACGTCTTGTTTTAAATCTTTATTTCTACAGATGAGACATCATGTGTTAAACCCTTATTTTTACAGGTGAGACATCATGTTTATAACCTTTGTTTCTGCAGGTGTGATGTCGTCTTTTAAACCTTTATTTCTACAGGTGAGACATCTTGTTTTAAACCTTTATTTCTATGGGTTAGACATGTTTTAAACCTTTATTTCTATAGGTGAGACATCATGTTTTAAACCTTTATTTCTTCAGATGAGACAACATGTTTTAATCTTTTTTTTCTACAGGTTAGACATGTTTTAAGCCTTTACTTCTACAGGTGAGACCTCATGTTTTAGATCTTTGTTTCTGCAGGTGTGATGTCTTGTTTTAAACCTTTATTTCTGCAGGCGAGATATCATGTTTTTAACCTTTGTTTCTGCAGGTGTGATGTCTTGTTTTAAACCTTTATTTCTATAAGTGAGACATCATGTTTTAAACCTTTATTTCTATAGGTGAGACATCATGTTTTAAACCTTTTTTTTTTCTACAGGTGAGATAATATTTTAAACTTTTGTTTCTACAGGTACGACATCATTTTTTAAACCTTTTTTCCCTACAGGTGTGATATCAAGCTTTAACCTTTTATTTCTACAGGTGAGACATCATGTTTTAAACTTATATTTCTATAGGTGAGACAATATGTTTGAACTGTATTTCTGCAGGTGAGACACCATGTTTTAAACCTTTGTTTCAGCAGGTGTGATGTCTTGTTTTAAAACTTTATTTCTACAGGTGAGGCATCATGTGTTAAACCTTTATTTCTACAGATGAGACATCATGTTTTTAAACTTTGTTTCTGCAGGTGGTATGTCTTGTTTGAAACCTTTATTTCTACAGGGAGACATCATATTTTAAACCTTTATTTCTACAGATGCGACATAATGTTTTAAACCTTTATTTGTACAGGTGAGACATCATGTTTTAAACCGTTATTTATGCAGGTGAGACATCATGTTTTAAACCTTAATATCTACAGGTGAGACATCATGTTTAATCCTTTATTCCTGCAGATGAGATACCATGTTTTAAACCTTTATTTCTACAGGTGAGACATTATATTTTAAATCTTTGTTTCTGCAGGTGCGACATCCTTGTTTTAGACCTTTATTTCTACAGGTGAGATATAGTGTTTTAAACCTTTTTCTCTACAGGTGCATGTCAATGGCTGATGTGATGCGTCTAGTGTGTCGGCTAGTGACTGTGTGCTTATCGTCTCTCACTTTCAGCCTGCACCACTGGCTAGCACTGCTGCTTGCAGCTATGCAAAAAGAAGAGCAGAATGCGTAAGTCTCTTCCTGTCAGTACATAGTCTCTCCATCAGCAAGCCCTATGTTATGCCTCCTCATTGGCGACATGTGGTAACTGAGCACCTCACGGACTCCGGATAAATCTCGAGGGACTCGGGGGAGGTCTGGCCCCCAGACATGCGGCATGCAGGCCCACCGGCGTGTGGACATGCCCTGGTGCCCACAAACCAGATCCCCAAGCTATGGGTAAATGGCTCCACTGCCTTGTGGACGTCTCGGGAGAGAATAAGGCTAAGGGAGTTAACCCTGGAAAAAAAAACGATGGAAGGCAATGGGAAACCACCACCGTATTTTCCCCAGGACAATTATGGATGGACAAACAAAAGGAAATTGAAGATAACGATGTAAATAGGTGCTCCACTTTGTCCGGTAGGGACTCTCATGCGGCGCAGGTGACACCAGACCGTCAGCCAGCTACTGCGACCAAACCCAAATCCAAACTCAAACTCAAACTCAAAAACACCAAAATAGCAACATGGAACATCAGAACACTGTTGCAGAAGGGAAAATTAGACATCAAAATGGAGATGGAAAAGCTTAACATTAATATTTTAGGACTAGGGGTGTGACATCTTGATTTAAACCTTTATTTCTACAGGGAGACATCATATTTTAAACCTTTATTTCTACAGGCGAGACATCATGTTTTTATACCTTAATTTCTACAGATGAGACATCATGTTTTAAACCTTTATTTCTACAAGTGAGACATGTTTTAAACATTTTTTTCTGCAGGTTAGACTTCATGTTTTAAACCTTTATTTCTTCAGGTGAGAGATCTTGTTTTAAAGCTTTTTTTTTTTTTAACCGGTGTGACATCCTGTTTTAAACCTTTATTTCTACAGGTGAGGCATCATGGTTTGAACCTTTATTTCTGCAGGTGAGACATTATGTTTTGAAACCTTTTTACAGATGAGATGTTGTTTTAAATTATTTCTGCAGGTGAGGTTTCATGTTTCAACCATGATTTCTACGGGTGAGGCATAATATTTTAAACTTTTAATTTTTAATAATTTTCAGATTTTAGGTAATTTATTCATTTTCTGCGTTCATTACGCTCATTTATTTTTGTACATTCTTCCTCCAGCCAGTTTTTCTTCTCTTGTAATTTTTCTCTTGATTTCTCATTAGATTGTTTTGTATTCTTTTTCTTCCAGATTTGTGAGCTTGGCTTTTCTGTTTGGCTAGATCCATAACTTCCTTGCTTATGTAGGGCTTAGTTGGTTTTCTTTTTGTCTTGCCTAACTTTTTTCTGCTACTTCAGTGTAGGTCTTCTTCATTTCTGCCCAAATTTTTTCTAGATACTGGTCATTTAATGTCCAGTCCTGGATTAAAGCCTTAAAACGATTGCTGACTTTGATCTCAAAATCAGATGCAAAGTCTTGATTTTTCAGTTTCTCTAGAGCAAACTTAGGGACTGGCTTGGCTTTGTTTTGTTTGTAAGCTTGAGTTGAATTTCTGCTGCGACTAGGTGGTACAGTATGTAATGTTTCAAAAATAATGTTCTTTGTACAGGTGAGGGTAAGGGTCAGTTGCTGAACATTATGATGATGTTTGGAAATGTTCTTTCTGCAGATGTGATGTCCCATCATGAATGCTCTGAACAAACACTATGGTGATGTAGAATTGTGGATGACAGTGGATACAGATATCTTGAAGCAATGTGTGAGTACAGGGTATGTGTTGTCATGATATTAGCATCAAGTGTCATACATTGAGTGGGTTGTATAGGGTATGTGTTGTCATGTTATTAGCATCAAGTGTCATAAGATGAGTGGGTTGTACAGGGTATGTGTTGTCATGTTATTAGCATCAAGTGTCATAAGATATGTGGGTTGTATAGGGTATGTGTTGTCATGATATTAGCATCAAGTGTCATACAGTGTGTGGGTTGTATAGGGTATGTGTTGTCATGTTATTAGCATCAAGTGTCATAAGATGTGTGGGTTTTACAGGGTATGTGTTGTCATGATATTAGCATCAAATGTCATACAGTGTGTGGGTTGTACAGGGTATGTGTTGTCATGATATTAGCATCAAGTGTCATACAGTGTGTGGGTTATACAGGGTATGTGTTGTCATGATATTAGCATCAAGTGTCATACAGTGTGTGGGTTGTACAGGGAATGTGTTGTCATGATATTAGCATCAAGTGTCATACAGTGTGTGGGTTTTACAGGTTATGTGTTATGTTATTAGCATCAAATATCATACAGTGTGTGGGTTATACAGGGTATGTGTTATGATATTAGCATCAAATGTCATACAGTGTGTGGGTTGTACAGGGTATGTGTTGTCATGATATTAGCATCAAGTGTCGTACAGTGTGTGGGTTATACAGGGTATGTGTTGTCATGATATTAGCATCAAGTGTCATACAGTGTGTGGGTTGTACAGGGTATGTGTTGTCATGATATTAGCATCAAGTGTCATACAGTGTGTGGGTTATACAGGGTATGTGTTGTCATGATATTAGCATCAAATGTCATACAGTGTGTGGGTTGTACAGGGTATGTGTTGTCATGATATTAGCATCAAGTGTCATACAGTGTGTGGGTTATACAGGGTATGTGTTGTCATGATATTAGCATCAAGTGTCATACATAATGCTACCAATTTTGAAGAAAAAGTTCTCCCAACAGTGTAAAAATCGCTACTCACAGTTCCGTAGCTTTCGATGGCGTTCTCGCCATCTTCGTCAGCGCTCTAATGCTGTCTGCGTGAATCTCTACTCAGATCTCGCGAACATGGGATGAACCCAGTTCACGAGATCGAATCAGAGAATGGTACACCGGGGGCAGGGTGTAACGGCCCCGGTCCCTGTTGAGCGGGGGGTTGGTGGCTGCGATGTAGATGGCCTCCTTGACTCCTCGCTGGAACCACTTATTTTCTCTGTCCAGGATGTTGACATTGTCCGCACTGAATTGATGTTTTTCGGCGTGTAGGTGAGCTCCTACTGGAGAAGAGTCCCTCTTGTGTTCTGTTAGTCTCTTCTGAAGGGGGCGTTCAGTTTCACCGACATAATGTTGGTTACAGTCCTGGCAGTCTATTCTGTATATAATGCCAGCTTTGTCGAGTTTGCTGGTTTTGTCCTTGGGGGTGACCAGCTGGCTGCGTATGGTGTTGGAAGGTTTGGAATGTACAGCCACCCCCAGTTTTCTGATCTTTCTGGACAGAGCGTCACTCGCACCTCCTACGTATGGGATGGTGATGTGTCCCTTGCGCTGGTGTTGTTTCACTGGCTGTTGGGATGCGGTGTTGGATTTCCTGCCTCCCGGGCTGTTCCAGGCCCACTTTTTGTAGCCCGAGATGGTGAGCACTTTTTTCAGGTGGTTTGTCTCCTTGTCTTTTGCCTCTTGGGTACTGCATATGGTGTTAGCTCTGTGGGTAAGGGTTCGAATCACTCCCAGTTTGTGTTCAAGGGGCTGGTGGCTGTCGAACTGTAAATATTGGTCCGTATGAGTTGGTTTACGGTAGACCGAGAAGGATAGAATGCCATCAGTTCTGGTGATGAGGGTGTCCAGCATGGCTATGGAGTTGTTCTGTTCCACTTCCCTCGTGAATTTGATGGCTGGGTGTTGGTTGTTCAGATGTTCTGTGAACTGTTCGACCAGTTGCTGGGGGAGGATAGTCATGGTGTCGTCTACGTAGCGCCCCCAGTATCGTGGTGGGGAGTGGAAAGAAGCCAATGCTTTCTCTTCAAGTGTCGTACAGTGTGTGAGTTATACAGGGTATGTGTTGTCATGATATTAGCATCAAGTGTCATACAGTGTGTGAGTTTCACAGGGTATGTGTTATGATATTAGCATCAAATGTCATACAGTGTGTGGGTTATACAGGGTATGTGTTGTCATGATATTAGCATCAAGTGTCATACAGTGTGTGGGTTATACAGGGTATGTGTTATGATATTAGCATCAAATGTCATACAGTGTGTGGGTTATACAGGGTATGTGTTATGATATTAGCATCATGTGTCATACAGTGTGTGAGTTGCACAGGGTATGTGTTGTCATGATATTAGCATCAAATGTCATACAGTGTGTGGGTTATACAGGGTATGTGTTGTCATGATATTAGCATCAAATGTCATACAGTGTGTGGGTTATACAGGATATGTGTTGTCATGATATTAGCATCAAATGTCATACAGTGTGTGGGTTGTACAGGGTATGTGTTGTCACGATATTAGCATCAAATGTCGTACAGTGTGTGGGTTATACAGGGTATGTGTTATGATATTAGCATCAAGTGTCGTACAGTGTGTGAGTTATACAGGGTATGTGTTGTCATGATATTAGCATCAAGTGTCATACAGTGTGTGGGTTATACAGGGTATGTGTTATGATATTAGCATCAAATGTCATACAGTGTGTGAGTTATACAGGGTATGTGTTATGATATTAGCATCAAGTGTCATACAGTGTGTGAGTTGCACAGGGTATGTGTTGTCATGATATTAGTATCAAATGTCATACAGTGTGTGGGTTATACAGGGTATGTGTTGTCATGATATTAGCATCAAATGTCATACAGTGTGTGGGTTATACAGGATATGTGTTGTCATGATATTAGCATCAAATGTCATACAGTATGTGGGTTGTACAGGGTATGTGTTGTCATGATATTAGCATCAAATGTCGTACAGTGTGTGGGTTATACAGGGTATGTGTTATGATATTAGCATCAAGTGTCGTACAGTGTGTGGGTTATTTGCACAGTGTGTGGGTTATACAGGATATGTGTTGTCATGATATTAGCATCAAATGTCATACAGTATGTGGGTTATACAGGGTATGTGTTGTCATGATATTAGCATCAAGTGTCATACAATGTGTGGGTTATACAGGGTATGTGTTATGATATTAGCATCAAGTGTCATACAGTGTGTGAGTTGCATGCTGATAATAGTCTGGTATTTGTTTTGCAGGTTATTTTAGTATAGTACTTTGAATTGTTGAACTTTTTTCTTAGTGTTCAGATTTGTCTTGGACGTATGTCTGCATGTTTGCTTTTTCCCCACACTGTGCAGATAGGATGTTGTGACAGTCTTCATACTACTTCATCTGTGGGTGTGTGCACAGAATGTTTTCATGTTTCTTTAAGCTTTGTATGTGATGATTAGTGATGCTGTACATGGACAAGACTTACAGAATCTTTAACATTCATACTTGATGTTTTTAGTTTGTATAAACACAGGTTTGCACACATGTTGACCTTGGAGATTGGAAAAATCTCCACCATTTATCTGCTAGCTAGAAGTGTCCACATGGATGAACCAGGACTTTCTGATTGAAAGTCTGAGGTGGGTAAACCTTCTGTGCTCATCAAAGTGTTGGACAAAAGACCAATATTTTGAATTGTCAGGAAACGGCTGTGTATAGATAGATAATAGTCCAGTATTTGTTTCTGCATTGAGTGAATTGATATGGAAATGTTGGTGTGGGTTTTGTTTTGTTTTGTTTTGTTTTTGTTTTCTTTTTTGATTTTCAACAAAGTGTCCTTCATAAATGAAGCTTGTGAAAAAATCCCTAGAGTTGAAAGAGACAACAAAAGAAATTATAGGTTTGATGGAAGAATGGAGGAAAGCAAAGGGAAAAGAGGAAGAATACAATGGGATAAAAAGGGAAATCAGGAATCGATGCAATGAAGCTAAGGAAGCTTGGCTGGAAACAAAGTGCAAAGAAATAGAAGACGACACAAAACATCCTCAAAGTAGGCCTATATACAGGTACAATGAAGAAACTGCCTACATGAAAAAGACATGCACATCAACTGGATGCTTAAAATTGAAAGGTGGGAAAAAGACAAAATATTAGAGAGATGGGGACAGTACATTAAAGACCTTTTTTTAACAATGACAAAAAGGAAGAACACATTGTAAGAAAGAACATTGAAGGATCACCCGTAATGAAAGATGAAGTTAGAGCAGCGTTGAAAAAGATGAAACCGGGAAAAGTCCCAGGACCAGACAATATTACTTCAGAAATGATTGAGGCCCTAGAAGATTTCGGTATTGAAAAAATAACGACCTCCTAAATGAAATTTATGACACCAGAAAAGTCCCTAAAGATATGTTAAAATATTTTTCATCTCACTTCCAATGGAGACGGGCTTTTGAATGGAAACTCCATCATACAATCAGCTTGATAAGTAATGTAACAAAAATCCTATTAAGAATTATCATGATGAGGACAAGGAACAGAATCAGCAGAAGAACATTGTGGATTTGTGGAAGGGAAAGGAAGTATTAATGCCATACACATCCTAAGAACTATCATAGAAATGTCAGTAGAGTTGACTAAGAATTTATTTTTATGCTTTTGTTGATTATACCAAGGCTTTTGATCAGGTAATGCACAAAGAATTGATCAACCAGCTAGAAAGGCTCAATATTATTGGAAAAGATCTAACAGTAATCAGAAATATTTATTGGTAACAAACAGCAGCAATGAGAATAGAAAATGATATAAGCTCTTTCCAAAATATCAAAAGAGGCGCCATGCAGGGTTGTGTTCTGTAACCAGATTTGTTTTCACTTTACAGTGAAACCATCATGACAAACCTAGAAGTATGCCCTGGGATAAAGGTTGGAGGAAGAAAGATAAACAACATTCATTACGCAGATGACACCGTGCTAATTGCAGAAAATGAAAAAGACCTACAAAACCTTGTGAATATAATAGAAATAGAAAGCAAAAATGAAGGGCAGGAGCTAAATAGCTAGACAGACTGAAGTCATGGTAATCAGTAAAAGACTGAAATCCCCTCATGCAAAATAACAACAAATGGCACAACTTTGAGACAGGTTGATAAGTTTAAGTATCTGGGAACGGTCATCTCACCAGATGGCAGATGCACATCAGAAATAGCCAGCGGAATTGGCCAAGCCAAAAGAGCATTCAGGAAGATGAAAAGCATTCTTACCAACAAATGCCTATCAATTAACATCAGGAAGAGAGTTCTTGATTGTTGTATAGAACCGATAATATTGTATGGCTGTGAGGTGTGGACAGTCAACATGTAAAATCAAAACAAAATTGAGGCAACTGAAATGTGTCTTCTAAGAAGAATGTTGAGAGTTCCATGGACAGCAAAGAAATCAAACAAGACTGTCTTGAAGAAGGCAGACACAAGATCATTTACAATGAAGATTAGGAAGAAAAAAAAAACAAGCAACATTTATAGGCCATTTTATGAGGAAAGGGGAATTAGAGCACCTGGTCACAACAGGAAGCTGGAGGTAAAGAGAACACCAGGTTGACCCAGGGGGGGGGGGGGGGGGGGGAGGAATATTGGACGGACTTGCAGGGTGGTTGATGACAGAGAGGGTGGGAGATGTACTTGCAGTGACAGGGATAGATTCCAGACCTGCCAACCCATACGATTTTGGCGTATTTAGTACGCCAGTTTACTCAAAATACGACCAATACGCCGACTTAATAAAAAATACGACGAAAAAAAAATTAAAGATAAAAAAATCAAGTACCATTAAAAACGATTGAAACCAGCGCGATTTAGCGTAACGCGAAGTACTGGAGTGTAGCCACAACTCTCAACTTTAAAACAAATCTCGCGGTGCTTGAAGTTTTGTGCGCGAAGTTTTGTTTCCTCACCGCCATTTGCATTTTGCACGCATCAAGTTTTTAAAACAAAATGTCGAAACGTAAAAGTGACGACTCAGACTGTGTTGATGGAAGTGGATCAAAGAAGGCAGCAAGATCACAAACCTTTCTTGACCGATATACGAAGTATATTGAAAATGAAGTCACTTTTTAACTTCAAAAATGGCCTTATTAGAAAGTGAATTTTGGGGCTCAGAATGCTCTAGATTGCACAGATTTGCACCAATTCTTTAAAAATTTTCCGGGGGGACATGCCCCCGGACCCCCCTAGTTAGCTTGCGCCTTCGGCGCTGCGCACTCAGAATACACCAATATTTTCAAAAATACTCCATTTTTCCTGGACAAATACTCCAACTTAAAAGTCAGGGTTGGCAGGTCTGAGATTCATGTGGAAGGCCATGATCGCCAATGCCCTTTGGCAGGGCACATAATGATGATGATATTACAGCATAATTATTATACAATGTACAATCCTTATGGTGTCTTAATGGATTACGGTGTGCTGTACTCTATTCTTAGTATCATGACATATCCTGGCATCAGTGAGGCCCCGAGAGATACAGACACCTATGGTGTTGATCAGAAGATACAAACAGTAACGTTAGTGATGCATCCATGAAGTGGAGGAATCTTGACTGTGTGGTCTCAGTCTTCCCAATGAGCACTGGTAGCATGCTCAACTCCGAGTAGAAGCCAGTTGGAGCCAGAAAAATCCCATAATGAGTTTGAAGGGGCCGATGGAGATTCAAACCCACAACCTTCTAGCCAAAAATTTGTTGCACTAATCACTACATCAGTGACTGATTGTATAACTGCCAAAGTTGCGTTGTGTCATGGTCTGTTAGAGTACACCATATGACCCACTCCGCTGTCTTCAGTACTTATAGGTTCTGTTATGGTGGCCTCGCCATTAGCTTCTGGCCCAAAGACCTGCCCTGAAAGTGCTGGTGGGGATTGTTCGCTCAGGATCCCCACCCCAGGATGCACATTTTTGTCTGGCCTCTACCCCATACAGACCTGTTTGACTATGATAGACTTGCCAGGAACTCAGGGTTCTCACTGTAATAGCTCAGGAGGGGGGGGGGTGCCAGTGCACGCAAGCCATCCCACCATGTCAAGGAATCATGCATCTCTTTTGTACAGCTTCAGTTTCAGTTTCTCAAGATAGCGTCTCCATGCTTGGAATAAATTCCATATGCACTGATGATATGTGATGGAGAACATCCAAAGTGATCTGGCACATATGGATGTTATTTTTTATGTTTATATGTCTTTTTTTACAGACAGATTGAGGGCTATTGGAAAGCTTGACTCAGGGGAATGAGGTTTTTTGTCTGAAGATTTTTGATAGCATTTTAGTAAAGGTAGTAGAAGGAGTTGGTGGAGAGTTGACTGATGATGGCTCCTTGTGTGTGTGTGTGTGTGTGTGTGTGTGTGTGTGCTCGCGTGTGTGTGTTGTACAGTTTCAGCCATTCTACCTTAGAAAACATGTAGCCACTGTGCCATACCATACAGTACTTTTCAAGTTTTTCAGTCCTGTTTTTCTTCAGTCAACCAACCATTGTTCCTGTTTTTCTACAGATAGCCAGTGCCAAGAATAATGGTTTATGGCGTTTGGCCACCTGATTGGGATGCCAGTCCAGCAGTCAGCCCTTTAAGCCTACAACACCAAGGTTCAGTGCAAGAGGATGACCATGACAGCACTGGATAGATGGAGTGGCAGACACACTATGTATCTACAACATGATGCTGTGTCAGGCTTCCCATCTAGATGACATCTTTATCTCCCTGTGACAACCACCAGTACATGCGGACAGATAAAGTAAGGACCTCTCCTTTGTTAAAGTGAATTCTTGTCTTGTATGTGTGACAAGTGCATGATGCACATAGGGTATTAATCTGTCATGTGATGGGAGAAAGTAGTACCCAGATCAGCACCATGGGTGTTTGTCATCTGATGGGAGAAAGTAGTACTCAGACCAACCCCAGGGATATTAATTTATCTGATTCGAGATAACATCTTGTGTTTTTGACAACATCAGGCAAGCATAAAATTATAAACTACGCACAAAAAGTTAAGGATCACTGAGAAAACAGATGCGTAATAAACTCAGTTCGCTACTGTTATTTATTTCTCAGTCCAGCCAAATTGTTATGAATTCTTGTTCAGCTGTAAGTGGGCGATGTTGTGTTACTGCGAAAATTGCACGGGATTCTCTACTACTGAGCTTGGCCGCAAAAGGAAAAGTGGAAACTTGCGAAAAAGGACCTTGTTTTGGACCGTTCTGCCTGAACACATTGCACAAGCCAGATGGAAAAACCATTATGCACGTGCAAGCACTGCTGTTTATGTGTGAGATGCTGTCTCTTGCTTGGCTTTATAAGAAGACATTCCACCAGTAGTAGGCCTAATCTGACAATGCCTCCACGACGAAAATTGAGCGAGTTTGAGAGGGGACGAGCTGTTGCATGGTTCCAAGATGGTGTTCCCAAGCGAGAAATGGCCAGGCGACTTCAGGTGTCCATCTCGGTCATTGTCAGACTGATTCAACGCTTCACAGCCACTGGGAGGGTCCATGAAAGACGCAGATCTGGTCGACCGAAGAAGACAAACCCACGTGAAGATCGTCTCATTGAACGACAAGCCCTGCAGACAAGAACAGCCTCTTCCAGCATCATTCGAAGGCAGCTGAGGGTGGCTACTAACATCAACATCAGCCAGCAGACCATACGGAACCGCCTTCATGGGTTTAACCTCCGTTCTCGTCGCCCAGCTGTACGGCCACGCTTAACTCCAGCCCATAGGGCAGCACGCCGCGCCTTCTGCAGACGTCACGTGAGGTGGACACGTCAGCAATGGTCCCAGGTCCTGTTCAGTGATGAATCACGCTTCACCATGAACCACAACGACGGCCGACTGAGGGTCTGGAGGCGCCCAGGGCAACGCTTTATTGACACCATGTCCAAGAAAAGGTGGCCTTTGGTGGAGGTTCTGTAATGGTCTGGGGGGCCTTCAGCCTTCACCACAGAACACCCTTGTATCATGTACAGGGTAATCTGACTGGCCTCCGATACCGGGATGAGATCCTTCGACCGCTGGCTGTGCCTACACTGCAGCAGATGGGACCGACGGCTGTCTACCAGGATGACAACAGGGCAAGGGTGGTCAACGACTTCCTGCAGCAGTCTGGAGTCAACAGAATGGAGTGGCCAGCATGCAGTCCCGATCTCAACCCGATTGAGAACCTCTGGGATGAGCTGGATCGCAAAGTGAGGAGCAACCACCCCCCTCCCAGGGATGCCCAACACCTCTACCAGATGCTGCAGGCTGAGTGGCAGGCGCTTCCACAGAGGATCTTCACCAACCTGGTCAACTCGATGAGGACTCGCTGCGTCGAGTGCCAGAACAGCCATGGCGGTTACACGCATTACTGAACTTTTGGGAGCATCAGAATGCCCTGTCTTGTGATTTCAATGACTTTGGGAAATCAAATTTCGATACGTACCCACTTTGATCAAATGTACACACCAAACGATTGCTCGAAATTGAAGGCAATTGTGTATCGTTATCACTAAAGCATGGAATTAAATGTTTGCCAAACTTCAACGCATTGGCTTTCTTATTTTGAAAGTTATGAATTTTTGTGCAAGTGATCCTTAACTTTTTGTGCGTAG
The DNA here is from genome assembly GCA_030674185.1 of Monoplex corrugatus. Classification (NCBI taxonomy): domain Eukaryota; kingdom Metazoa; phylum Mollusca; class Gastropoda; order Littorinimorpha; family Ranellidae; genus Monoplex; species Monoplex corrugatus. The sequence goes on along the minus strand of CM060307.1, from coordinate 33,211,890 downwards.
TTTATATTCTGGTGAAGACACACATATGAAAGAGGAGTAGACATCATAATGGACAGTGACAAGTCACAGTCTATCAAAGGATACTGGACTATATTAGTTAGATTGGATGGCAAGCCATTTGATATCAACAACATCCAAGTATATGCACCAACATCCACAAGAACTGAGGAAGAAATTGACAACTTGTATAAGAATTACAGACAGACTAGGCTCAGTGTAAATCACAGAACAGTACAATAACCATGGGAAATTTTATCACTGAAGTGGGACAGGAAAATGTAGATGACATAGTTGGACCTCATGACTTTGGCACATGAAATGAAAGGGGAGAGAAACTTGAGTGGGCACAAGTAAATTTATTCATAATAGGAATCACTTGGTTTGAGCAACATTTTTTTTTTAACTTTTTTTTTTATTCATTTTTTGTTTCACAATAGACATCCAACATTGGTTTGAACAACTTAACAGAAGAAAATGGACATGGATGAATCCAGGAGTCCGTACAAGAAATCAGATTGATTACATCCTGATAAATTGAAAGATTTAAAAATTCTTCCTTATCACCTCACCTCACCTCTCTACCTTGCTGGGATTGGCAGTAGGTGTCACGCTCAACATCACAAGCCTTCTCCACGATTGACACACCTGTGAGCTACTTCTGGATTCCCAGACAACAAGACATCAGCAATCTTGTTTAAGTAGGGGTGTGCAGTCATCCCTTTCTTCTCCTTGCCTCAACTTTCCCCTGCAGGACTGTTGGTATCAAATCTGTTTTGGTGTTTCTGATCACATGGCCTACATATTTCAGCTTTTTTTGTTGATCTCTGTTAGCAGTTGGCGCTTTACATTCAGTTCCTTTGATATGCTATCATGTATTCTGTCTGTCCATTTGACTCTGAGAAGTCGTCTACAGAGCCACATTTCTGTCTGTCCATTTGACTCTGAGAAGTCGTCTACAGAGCCACATTTCTGTCTGTCCATTTGACTCTGAGAAGTCGTCTACAGAGCCACATTTCTATTGTCTTTGACTCTAAATCTCACAGCACATTCTGTCTGTCCATTTGACTCTGAGAAGTCGTCTACAGAGCCACATTTCTGCTGCATTGATTTTATTTTCTTCATCTTTTCTTAGTGTTCAGGCTTCCAACTGTATATTAAAACAGCCTAATCAAAGTGGTCCGGATTCTTGATTTTAAATCTTTGGGAAGCCCTCTGTCTTTCCATGCACTTTGTAACTGGACCGTTTTTTGTTTTGTCATGCCAATTCTTGTTTTCATATCTTTGGTACAGGAGCCGTCATTTGTTTTTACAGATCCTAGATATTTGAAAGGTTGGACATTTTCTAATTTTGTTTTATTTATTTGACTGTTTGGATGTTCCTGGCCATCTTTTCTTGATATGTGCATTACTTTGGGTTTTTTTTGTTTGTTTTTTTGTTTTGCATTGTTTCAATCCTGCCCTGCAACTTCTTGCATTTACTCCATAGAGAATTCTCTTCATGCTTGTGATATCTGCCGTTATGCATCATCATCTGTGTATCTCAGGTTGGTTATATGAGGCCGATTGTTATTCCCATCTCGTCTAAATCTGCCTGTCTGATAACCTGCTCTGTATATAAGTTAAAAAGATGAGGTGAAAGGAGCAGCCCTTCCTGACTACCCTTTTAATGCCAAAATATTTGCCATGTTCACCATTTCATTGTGCACCATTCCATCTGATGGTCGCTATTTGATCTTCGTATAATGCTGTTATTAGTGACATGAAGTGTTTGGGGAAGGCCTAGAGGTAATTAATAAAGATAATAAACTTCTTGTTTATTGTTCCTTACTTTTTCTGTCAAAATCTATAAGACAAATAACATGTCTGTTGTGCCCCTGTTGGATCTGTTACCAGCCTCCCTGTTGGATCTGTAACCAGCCTGATAGTCAGAGTTCTTCTTCGACTTTTTGTTTCATTCTGTTCAATATGATGATTAGCAGTATTTAACTGGTGTGGCTGATTAGGGCAATGGTTCTATGGTTACTGCAGTCCTTGGTGTTCCTTTTTATATAGCATGACTAATTCTTGTAGCTTCCAGTCATCAAGTCCTTGACATTATTCCCATATTCTTGTACATAGATGATGTAAGGTAGTTACACCTGTTTCTCCAGTGTTCTTTTTAACAGTTCGCCTGGGACATTGTCCAATCCAGATGATTTTCCTAACTTGAGCTGATCTATTCCTACTCTGACTTCACTGACAAGAGGTTTTGGTTTGAATTCTTGAAAATCAAGGCCGGGACTATATTTTGGAAGTTTTGATGTGTTTTTCATGAAAAAGTCCTTTGCTGTACTCATGCCATCTTGATAGAATATCTTCCATCTCTGTTAAGGCTTCCCTTCTTTACTTTGTATGCTTTGATTTTTTCCTTGAATATTTGTGGATTTCATCTTTCTTACTTGCTGAAACATTTCTTTTGTTTTTCTCTCACATTTGCCTCTGTGATTTGTGAGCACTCTTCTTCTGTCCATGCTTTCTTATCTCTTCTGAGTTTGGTTCTTATTTCTTTTTTCAAGTCTTATGTAATCTGAGTTTGGTTCTTATTTCTTTTTTCAAGTCTTATGTAATCTTCTATCTTGTTCCTTCATGCTTGGCTTTTTCTCTATGGCCAGTTGGAAAACTTTTGTTTATGTATGGCTTTGGTGGTTTGTTTTTCTGCCTTCCAAGTTTTGACCCTGCAGTTTCAGTGTATACTATTTTTTTTTCATGTCCTTCCATATATTGTTTGGCAAAGTTTCATTTGCTGTCCATTCTTCTAAGAGAGCAGAGAAGTGGTTGGTTGTTTCAACTTGGTACTCGGCTTTGATTTCTGGATCTTTTAGTTTATTGAGATCATATCTGGTTTGCTTCTTTGCTTGTTTTTGCGTTTTTTTGCTTTTGTGTTTGTAATTCAAAAGACAGTAGATGGATAGAAGAAACGGGAGACGGTAATGGGGAAAAACAGACACAGCAGACGAAGGACAGAGAATAAACAAGGGAACAGACAGCCCCTCCCTGTAAAAACATAAATAAACTCTGTGTTGTTAACGGAAATCTTACCGCATGTACCTTAATGTTTATCACAATGTGTATTTCATGGCAGATGTTGTTATACTCGTATAGCTCAACTGAGTGAGCGATGGATCCCTGATCTGATTTCATATGTAAATATTTGATACACAGCCTGCTACATAAAAAACATTGCTCTGTTTGTTGCCCATCTTAATGCATCAATCATTCTGATAGTGTCAGTTTAGTGTCCCTGCCCCCGTGGGGATGCTGGAGACTCTTTCAGTATAAATAGTATCCCCACCTCTGGAAATTCTGTGCTACAAATTTTTTCTTTTCTGTCACTCTCTTTGTTTCTGCCTTGTTCCTTTGTTTTTCGTCATTTCTTCCTATCATTTTCTGCCTTGCTTGTCCATTCATCTGTATGTGTTTGATAAAGTCTTGCGTACTTTTTCTTATGATTCATAATTGGGTACGTGCATTAAGTGCATTTTTGACTCTAGGGAAGTGAGATATGCAGAAGCAGTTTTAGGTAATTTATGCCCGTTTTTATATATGCTTTGGTGTCCTTAGGTATGCTTAAATTTTTATTCAAGTGTCTTTTCTAAATCCCTTATACGATAGATTGGATGGAGTGGTCAGCGCCAGGGACATGTCCTTGGATTGTGTGCGCGAATGCATTGATGTGTGTGCTTGGTTTTGATTTCTTTTTTCCCTGTTGAAGTTTTGTATGTTTTGAAGCGGTCATAGCCCTGATATGGCTCTACACTGTCAGCTGGGCTTTAAACAAAAACAACAGCAATAACAGTTTAGTGTCCCATAAATCCTTTTCCCACTTCCATCTTATGATGTTGCCAGTGTGTAGGCCAACTGACATGCTCAAAGAGTCTGAAGGATTATCACTGGTTATTGAAGCAATAAATGTGTGTGGGTGTGAGATAGAGTGGTTAACAACTTGGGTCATGAGTCACACGCTTAACAGACAAGAGTGTAGTTCGGTTCAGCATCCTTTGTATTCGCGCGCGCCTGTGTGTGTGCAAGTGAATGAGTGAGTGTGTGTGTGTGTGTGTGTGTGTGTGTGTTCATGTGTGTGTGTGCCCGCATGTTCAGGAGTGCATTTTGCGTGTGTGTTGCGTTTGTGTGTGTGTGGTGTTGTTGTTGTTGTCGTTGTTTTACTGTTGTTGTGTAAAATCCTAAAAGTTTTATTTAGGTTATATAGCGGTTAACTCAATGATTGTTTTTCACCTTAACCCTTACAGTGCCAGATGATGTAATTAAAGTGTGCATCGCCATTGCCAGGGCGCATTTTCCGAATTAGGGTAATAATTCATAAAAAATTCCTGAAGCTAAAGGAGACAAAACAGACAATAACATGTTGAATAAAGTTTGTAGCAAAATGGTTTCTCTTCAAAATGACACTCGCAGAAAGACATAATATGAACATTTGAATTTTTGGTGAAATATTTTATTTGTACTCACCAAATTTGCAGAAATTTTGCACTCAGTGGCATGATACATTCCAAAGTGAAACAAAAAGCAATCCTAGATCCATGTTATTTTGAAGCACACCAATTCAAAGAGAAGAGTTCCCATCACTGAGGAAATGAAGAAATAAAAAAAAGGCACAAAAAAAACAAACTATTTACAGATTACGGATGTCCGACTCAACTACTGTCGGCATCTCCACAAACTAATCTTCAAGCCAGTATTTGAGTTTTGTGTGGTACTCCATGAAACAAGGAGAAGCACCTTCATGTCCCCTGTTTTGGTGACCTCAAGGTCAGTCACCTCCTTCACCAGTCTATTGGCTTTGATGGTACCACAATAGCTGGTGTTCTGCCTGAAGAGGTATCTGAAATCATTCACACAAACACACACAGCAATAAGTAACATGTGACAAAATATGTAACTGCACAATAAGCAGGATGAACAAGCAAAATAAGTAACATAAACACATCACACACACACACAAACACACACACATAATCACCACCATCCCACCCCTACATCACCACCACTATATCAATCACACACACACATACACACACAGAGTTGGTAACAGTCTGTCCACTGTCTCAGTCAGCTATGTTTAGAAATTCCCCCCTCCTTCTGACTGGCAGCCGTGATAATCTACTGTGCGTACCTATTCGTCTCTGTCACAAGCCTCTGTTGATACTTTGATGCCCCCATCCCCTGTAAACTCAAACGACATAGGTCTTGTGTTTGTCGCGTCAACGAACTGACCATCGAAACGTGCAGTCCCAGTCATTGTCCATCCTCTTCTCACACCCCAGACCCGCCCCCTCCCCTGCCCCACCCCCCTTCCTGCTGTCCCTCTTCTTCGACCTGCACCCCTGCTTTCCGAAACTCTAGAACTTTTCCTGCTAAGTACTGGCACCCTCCCACCCTCCCCATCACTATCGCTTTCACTCTCAGCACCACTGACCTCTGTCTCCACCATGAATGCAGGATCAACAGTCGAGTCATGACTAACTGACGTATCGCTGTTGTTGAAGTCGGTCAGGGCACGCCGTGCACTTGTTCTGGCCGCATCATCGCCATGAACATCACTGTCCTCGGTAAAATCATCCAGAGAATCAACTGATTCGATGTCAGAATAACTTTGGAGCACAAGTTGAACGGCAAGGGAAAGTGGAATGGAAGCGCGTCGTCTGCTTGAAATGTTCGGACCAGGCACGGCGCTGTCGGCCATTTTCGCTGTCGGAGTGTTTACGTAAGCAGGTTACCCTGCTAATTGCTTTGTTTGCAAATTTTGCGAGGAACGTCACGTAAACTGCGTAGTACCTCATTATCGGGGAAGGGTTGTAAATTGTGTATCTGTGTTCTGCGTCACTACTGCTTGCCGTAATTCCCCATGAAAAATGCTAAAAATAGACTGTCAGAATATTCGGTCGCTGGCAAGGAGGATGACACAAAGAGCCGACCGAATATTCGGTCGCTGGCACTGAACGGGTTAAAGCCCAACTTTCAGAACATAAGATACGTGTTAGGTGTTTATTATGTTTTATTTACTGTTTTTAAATATTTATTATGCTTTATCTACTTGTTTCAAGCAATGTTAACTCTCTCCGCCCGGACGTTCCCGATCGGGAACGTGCCGCGTACAACGGTTTCGACCGAACGTTCCGATCGGGAATCGGTACTATGGAAATTTTTGGAGCGCAGCAATCACGCCCCTATCACGTGTTGAGCACATGGCCGTGTTGCTAACCCACTGTTCTCCCTTTTACAACCAATCAGACGTGATGTGAGGGTGTTGTGTGTGTGCCAGCTGACCATTTCTGACCCGACTGTTTGCATGTCATTAACCGCAAAGATGGCGTCGCAGCCCAGCACTTCGGGTCAGCAAGGTACTGAAAAACGGAAGAGACAAGAGCGTTTTAATGTTTCAGAAGTTCTTGAAATGCTTCGAACTGAAGGTTCAGACATCGAGGAAGACAGTGGCGATGATGATTACTTCGAATCAGGTGGAGAAAGTGATGGCTCGTCCGTTTCTCAGTCGGACCACTCACCACAGGCCAGTGAGGAGGAGGGGCAGGGGATGGCGAAGCAGACGACGCAGCAAGCGACACTGAGCAGCCTCGCATGGTAGAGATGACTGAGGATGAATTTGTTTCGTTTATGATGCGTGACTGGCACCAAGACTTTAGTTTTTTCCCGTGTATTCCACCTTTTTCTGGGTCACCAAATTTACACGTTCCACAACAATGCCACGCCCCCTTGACTTCTTCAGCCAAATAATTGATGACACGTTTCTCAACAACATTGTTGAAGAAACAAACAGATATGCACAGCAAAACTTGGCAGCCAAGGGACAACTGAAGGCAAACAGCATGTTTAGAATGTGGCCAGAGGCTGGAATTACCGTAAACGACTTGATAGGTTTTTTTTCCATTTGTGTGCACATGGGTTTGGTGCACAAGCCAGGCGTAAAAGACTACTGGAGCACCAGCCCAATCATGCAAACTAGTTTTGCTGCCAGCATCATGCCAAGAGACAAATTCTACCTGATCCTGGCCATGCTTCATGTGAGCAACAACACGGAGTACATTCCACATGGCCAAGAAGGGCACGACCCACTGCATAAGATCAGGCCTGTGTACCAACACCTGCAGGACAAATTCAAGTCCTTGTACACCCCAAAGGACAACATATGTGTGGATGAGGCCATGTGTGCGTGGCGTGGCAAGGCCAAATTTCGTGTCTACATGAAAAACAAGCCCATCAAATGGGGCATAAAGCTCTACGAGCTGTGTGAATCTGACACAGGATATGTGCACAGTTTTGAAATCTTTGCCGCTGAACCAGGGGTTAGCAACAGACCAGTTGAAGTGGTGATGAGACTGGCTGAGCCACTACTGGATGAGGGAAGAACAATGTATGTGGACAATTATTATGCATGTCCAGAGCTGGCTGATCTCCTTGTTGCCCGTGACACCCACTGTGTTGGCACTGTGCGTGCAAACCGCAAGGGGCTGCCTCCTCAGCTGAAGACACAGGGGCTGCCTCAGCGTGGTCAAGTTCAAGCATTCAGGCAAGGTATGTCTGTTTTTGTCTTATTGTTTATTGTATACAATAAATTGCAAAGTAGTGTTGATACTGACTAAATGGATCATCATCATCATCATCATCATCATCATCATCATCATCATCATTCCCACCAACATCATCATCACTGTCATTATTGATGAGAAATGAGGGTATTAGCACACATGTTTCTCTTTCAGCAATCAAAAAGAATGGGTAGGTAAAACCAGAACACAGTTCTAACTCATTGTACTGGTTGAGACTTAGTTCTGACTGTTGTTTCAGGTGCTGTGGCTGTTCTCCGATGGATGGACAAAAAGCCAGTGCATGTCATCACCACCAAGGTCGACCCCTTCCTCATGATGGACGTCACCACACGGCGGGGACAAGTAAGGAAGCCAGCTGCTGTGCAGGATTACATAGTGAATATGGCGGGGGTGGACAAGAGTGACCAGCTTCTTTCCTACATGCCACTCAACCGCAAGACCATGAAGTGGTGGAAGAAGCTGTTCTTCCACCTGTTCACCCTCACCCTCATTCAAGGATCCATCCTGCACAACATTTTCCTTCAGGCCAACAACCGTCCCAGACTGCCACTGAAGGACTTTGTCATGTCAGTTGGCACTGGTCTCTGTAACAGGTACCAGCGGGGAGTGGCTGCTGCCCGCAATCAGCCAGCTGCTGATCAACCTGAGGCCGCACCAGCTACTCCATCAACCAGCACAGCTACACCCATGCAGTCCCCCATGACCAGGCTCAGTGGGAAGGGAAATGAGCATTTTTCCTGCCCACTACCTCCTTCCAAAGGTGGCACAACAGCGTTCAGGCATTGCCATGTGTGCACCGCTCGCATGAGACGACACCCAGGCGTCAAGAAGAGGAAGACCAAGAACTGGTGCAAGAAATGTGGTGTGCCATTGTGTGACAAGATGTGCCAGCCTGACAAGACGATCACCTGCTTTCAGCTGTATCATTCAGTTCAAAACTATGCTGATTTTTAGGGAAGATGCCACATGCAGTGTACATATGTGAAATAGTGAACTTTCAACTTTCAATCATTCTAGTCATCTGGACTGTGTATGCATAATGTCATCACATTTTTTCATAACCTTCATATATATGTAAAATCTAATCATTTGTGAAAACAAAACTGGACATTCCAAGATTTTCCCCATCTTCTTGTGCTCCCTGGGTGTAGTCAAAGTGTGTGTGTGTGTGTGCATTTTCGGAACTGAAAATATGGATAAATTCTACATATGTACAGGAGCCATTGTATGGAAGTAAGAAACTTTATTTTTTGTCACATGCTAACTCAGTGTATTACTAAACAATTTTCCAAATTTCAATGTTGTACTACCAAAACTTTTTTTTTTGTGATTTTTTTTACTAACCCTTACAAATGGCCAGTCCGTGGTGAAAACACAGGGAAAAAACAGCCAGGGCTGAGTGAGTTAATATCTGTGAGACAGAGAGGATAACAACTTTGGTCATGGGTTACACGCTTAACAGACAAGAGTGTAGTTTGGTTCAGCATCCTTTGTATCCGTGTGTGTGTGAGGGTATTCTGTGTGTATGGCTTGACTGTCCTATTTCCCTGTCTTCCTTTTTCTTATCATGGTCTTTTTCTGATTAACTCAGGTTTTATTGAATGAGATTTATCCGACTTTCTGATCTGTTATTTTATTTCAGAATTGGAGCACCTGGTCACAACAGGAAAGCTGGAGAGAAAGAGAGCACCAGGTAGACGGACTTGCAGAATGGCTGAAGACAGAGAGGGTGGAAGATGTGCTTGCAGCAACAAGGGATAGGAACAGATGGAAGGCCATGAACGCCATGTGGCAAGGCACCTGATGATGATGATGGACATTTCCATCTTGACATAGTTCAGACTGACCCATCATAAAAAAAATTTGCTGTCTTTATCAACCTGATTTTTCATCTTTATTTGTATTTAGGGGGGGTTCTACGACACAGTTTTTTTTGGTCCCAGTTGTATGCAGGCACATGGAGTCCCACATCCCCCTTCTTGTTTAAAGTTTCACTTGTTCTTCATTGGTCTCTTTTTTCAGACTTAGATTGGTTAGTTACTATTCATAACCTAGTGCCTGTATATTTATCTATAAACGAACATTTTGACATTTTTGGTTAATCTTTACAACGATCATAATCTACTTTCTGAGGAAGACAGAGAATGGGACAGTCAAGCCATACACACATAATTACCTGTTTTGTTGAATTTCATATTCTAGGAATTCTCTTCTACTTCCACTTTAATAAAATTCCTACCTCAACATAGAAAGATGTATTCGGAATATAACAGAGTTAGATCAAGGTATTGAATGAAACCCTATCACGGTTTGTGTGCATACACATGCATGTAGTCCTCGTGAAATGCATTACTTATTTGTGTGAATGTGCGTGTTTTGCTTTCATATTTTGCTCTAAAGTGTTTCATGTTGCAATATATTATTTCCTGTTCTTCTAATACACATGGATTGTAAGCTTGCGTTATTATTACTATCCACACAGTTCAAAATAAAATCAAACTCGCTCTCTCCTTCTCTCTCTCTCTTTCCACATACATTAATTCCTCTCTAGAGCAAAGAGAGGAGAACGGAGACAGACAGACAGACGCTCACACATTCACGCACGTGCACACACACACACAAACAAGAGTGCGCGCATGCACACAGGCAACACACGCACACACTTAGCCGATTTGAATCCCCGACCCTATTTAACAAATAGAAAAGGGATGACACTTCACATCACGAGGAAAGCTGCATCTGTCTGTCTGTCCCACTGATTTTCTTCTTTATGTATACATATGTATGTGTGCATATGTGTATATATACATATATATATATACACACACACACATACATATATATATATATATATATATATATATATATATATATATATATATATATATATATATATATATATATATATATACATACATCATATATATATATGTGTGTGTGTGTGTGGAATATTAGAATCAGGAATCGATTTCGGGAATAGTTTCTGCGAATCTGGAAGTGTGAACAGATCTGGAGATTTTATGAAAGTTTGGTTGCACTCCCAAGCTTGTCTCACTGAATGCTTCTGTCCACAATGGCATGCTAGCCAGGGTGCAGTCACACTTCGACAGGATATGTACATCCAATTTGATGGAAAACACTTCAACCTTCAGAGACTTTATGCCAAAACTACAACAAGGACAATAAGTGCCGTGTATTTCGTTTGCCGAAAGACACTCTCGAGCGGCAGAAGTGGATCGATGTTCTCCCGCCACGTGAAAACTTCGAGCTAGATCCTGAGAAGTTCGTAATTTGTGAGAGACACTGGCCTGCCGATGCTCCCATGATAAAGATTCCTGGGGGATCTACCCGACCTTCGACTCCTCCAAGTGTTTTCGAGAATGTGCCAGCATCTTGCCTACCTACCCCCAAGCCTTCACCTCGCACGGCGAAGAAAGAGGACAAGCAGTTGGAGTACTTTCTACAGAAAGACACTATCACTTCTTTCGATTCCTTCCAACCTGACCGTGAGTTGCGCAAGAAATACAAGAACCTGCTAATTTCAAGATCTGATGGAAGGTTTGTGTGCCTGTTCATGTCGGAGAACTGGAGTGAATGCAAGTTAACAGTGATTGTGGAAAACAGGCCGACTTTGTGTTCATCACTGACATGCACAATCTACAAGAGTGGAATCAGTGTCCCACTGGGTAAGACTCTTCACCCCAACAACGGTCTTCGATCCTTTTCACAGTTCTTTGAAGCCGTCCACTTCTCTGTGAACTTTGCTATTCCCCTGGACAGAGTGCTAGAGAAGGTAGTGTCAGTTCTGCAAGGTCAGGCAGCAGACTGTGTGGACAGCAAGAGGGAGAAGAAATTGGTGTTCTTGACTCGGCAGTTGGAACTGTTGTGCCGCAAGGAGTTCTCTATGAGTGACTACTGCCTTGCACTTGAGTCATACCCCCAGTGTGATTACGAGCAGCTACGCGACTTTCTCACTCTGCCCAGCAAGAGAAAGCTCCGTTACATCACATCGTCAGTGGACAGAGATCAGGTGCTGAAGGAAACATTCGAGAAGATGGTAAGTTAAAGTATTATTAATTTATACATGGCTGGCCCTTCCCCCTTTTTTATTCGACATGGCGAGTAAAACACAATTTTGGCGAGTGAAATTGCCATTTAACTCGCCATTTTGACGAGTACAAATTTTGCGAACTTGTCCTGAAGATCAATCCTAAGATTCAACTGGAAATCCCATTCAGATTTAAAAACATTTTAACACTTCTTTCCTAGTCTTTTCATTGTTGTTTTATTTGCTGTTGTTATTGCTAACCAATGCCATTGAATAAAACAAAGTTTTACCCGTATAAAAGTGTGTAAGTACTCAGCCATTTTCTGGCGAGTTGGCTTAGTTTTTGGCGAGTAGCTCTTTGGTGTGAAGGGCCAGCCCTGTTTATATATATATTATATTATTATATTCTCTTTTATAATTAATTTATATTGTTTTATGCCCTGTTGTGGTGTACACATTCATAATGGGTTTCCCGGTGATCTAAATTTATTGTTTTTAAGTCAAGTTATCTATGATAATTTTATATTTTCTTGCATTCAGCCAATCTGTGATGATATTTAATGTTTGTTTTATTGTATGTCAAGGCTTGCCAAATACGGTCGCCCAACACGCCATGGCGACTGAAAAAATGGCAGGGCGAGTGAAAGTCGTGTTAGTGGTTGCCCCACTGGCGAGTAAAAATTATGAAAATAAAATATTATGGCATGATTCCATGGGCGAGTTAAATTTGGGTGGGGCGAGTAATTTCTTGAAGATGGTTGCCCCATTGGCGACCAGAAATTTCAGAATTTGGCAACCCCTATTTGTGCAAGCCAAAAGTAAACTTTCTCTGTGTATACAGGCAATAAAGTCATCTTATTCTTATTCTTTTGCAGATGCCACAGCAGAAGAATGTTTTCCTGTTGGTGGATGAAGTCCAGATTCGGCCGACTGTTGCGTTTGCTGGGGGAGTGTTGAGTGGGATGGCTGACAACAACCCAGACTGCAGGGCCACCTCCATGCTCTGCATCATGATGAAGGCGCTACACAAGGGGCCCAGTCTCATGGTTTCTGTGACACCTGTACACAAGCTGACATCTGCATACCAGTTTGCACGGGTCATGGAAGCGGCAGTCGCTGTTGAGAAATCGGGCGGGCGTGTCATCGGGTCCATCACAGACAACCACAAGATCAATCAGCAGTACTGCAAGTCATTTGACCGGCCGGTTGATTCCAGTGCAGTAGCCAAGCATCCACTTGAGAACGAGCGTGCCTGGTTCCTCCTTTTTGACACTGTGCATCTCCTGAAGAGCATCCGGAACAACTGGATCAGCGAAAAGTGTCAAAAACTAACCATCGGGTGTCACACAGGATCATTTGCTGATGTGAGAGAACTGTACGAGGTGGAGAAAGACAGCGTTCTGAAGACCACGCCCCTCACGCAGTCTGCAGTGAACCCCTCAAGGTTGCAACTACAGAATGTGCAGCATGTCTTGAGGGTGTTCAACGACAAGGTTGTGGCTGCGTTGCGACTGAAAGGATGCCACGACACTGCCGACTTCATCCAGACCATCCTCGACTGGTGGAACGTAGTGAATGTGTCGGGTAAAGGGCAGGACCAGCGCATGAAGGATCCCCATCGAGCTGTCCAGGATGACAAGTCGACCAGTCTTCAGACATTCCTGGCAGTTTTCCAGGGGGCAGCCTCTGGGCATGGTGCAAGTCGCGTTCAGTGCCTCACTCATGACACGAAGAAGGCTCTGGTGCAGACGATGCAGGGGCTGATTGCCGTCTGCCGCTACCTACTCGAAAGTGCAGATTTCAAGTACGTCCTGCTTCGAGAGATCCAGAGTGATCGGCTGGAGGGGGAGTTCGCTGTCTACCGTCAATCCACTGGAGCGAACAATTTCATGACAACAGGGGATGTTGTATCTGCATGTAGACATCGCCTCACCAGATTTGCCGCCTCCTACCTCCAGTCCATCGAGGTCCAGCCGGAGCCCAAGCAGCACACCTGCCTTGGAACTGCCATCACCATGGAGGATGCAGCTGCTGTTGAAAAGTGTATTGGTGAGGTGACACTAACTCCAAGTGAAGAGAGCAGTGCGGCGTATGTGGCGGGCTGGCTTGAGATGAAGTGTGTGGGTGAAGTGACATTCAGTGAGGAGGAACCACTTGTCGCCAGTGATGTGAAAGACTTCATCGAGACTGTCTCGAGAGGTTCCCTGACAACTCCACATGTCTCCACCTTCCAACTTGTCAGAAGTGGAGTTTGTTTCACCAAGAGGGCCCGTCACCGTGCATGCTGCCGGAAGAGACTGATGGAGGTCCTGTCGACGGTGGCCAGCTTCAGCGCGATTGACATTGACAGTCCCAAGATGTTCCGTCATTTGGCCAATGTTCTCCTGAATGGCATCCACAACCTTGAAAAAGACCAAGAGAAGAACGCAGTCCTCCTCCAAACCTCTGTGAAGAAGGCCCGACTTGCTGACTAGTTGCTGTATTTTGGTATGTTTGTTTGTCTGTCTGTCTGTCTGTATTTTGGTATGTTTGTTTGTCTGTCTGTCTGTCTGTATTTTGGTATGTTTGTTTGTCTGTTTGTTTGCTTGCATGCATGTCTAGACTATATAGATCTACAGACAAAAGGTTGAAAAACAAATATCAAATGTTTCTGTACAGTGACCACTCACAATACTTGTGTCTGAGTGAAGGTGCCGTTTCAAAGCATAAAATAGCTTTTAAAATCAATCTTTTTTATTAGATAAAAGCGTGTAATCATTAATAGTATACAAAATGAGTCTTAAATGACAATTTTGTCAAGTAGAAATGGTTAGATTAAAAGAACATCAATGGCCCCCGCTAGCAGGGTCAGGAATCTGCCTGTGCCAGTCCTGGTTAGAGTAGTCCTTGGCCAAAACCCATGTGCTCAAAGCCATCTTGCGGGAATTTCACTTCACAGACAACTGTGCGCTGGCTGCACATTCACACGAGAACATTCAGTACATCACTGACAGATCTGCTACAACTTGCAAATGTTTCAGCCTTATAATTAGCCTTTGCAAGATATGGGGTATGTTTCACCTCAGGCTTCTTGCAATTCACCACTTACGATTGTCACCAGATAAGACTGTAAACAAATTCTGCTACTTGGGTGGTACAGTGAGCAGCAATGGATCTCTTGATGCTGAAGAGGCGCTGTGCTTCTCCAAGGTTTGGTGTGCCTTTGGAAGGTTAAAAGAGGTGACAAAACCATGGTAACAGATTCGTCACAAAAATTGCCGTCTACAGAGCAGTCGTCTTGCTGTACTGCTGCTAGATCTGAACTTTCTACTGAAAACACGTTGAACAGCTGAAATGGTTCCACCAAAGTGAAAAAACACTGAACAGCTGAAATGGTTCCACCAAAGTTGTCTGCACAAGATCTGCAATATCATGTGGCAAGATCCAGTGTCCAACCTTCACATTTTGAAGAAGTGTGATTTGCCAAATACATAATTTCTGTTCCTGTAATGCCAGCTTCATTGTACAAGGCACAGTGTTTGTATGGAAGACAAACATCTTAAAGATGCTTTTCTAGAGGGGAGGATATTGAGTTCATTGAAAATCAGAAGATACAAGTATGCTTTGAAGGCACACCTCATGAGCAGTGTCATCAGCACCACCAACTATGAAGGTATTTACAAAAGTAGCCTATATACTGACAACAGCAATGTACTCAGAGCATAATGCAAAAGTATATACTGACAACAGCAATGTACTCGGGGCATAATGCAAAAGTATATACTGGCAACAGCAATGTACTCGGGACATAATGCAAAAGTATATGCTAAAGTATATACTGGCAACAGCAGTGTGCTCGGGGCATAATGCAAAAGTATATACTGACAACAGCAATGTACTCGGGGCATAATGCAAAAGTATATGCTAAAGTATATACTGGCAACAGCAGTGTGCTCGGGGCATAATGCAAAAGTATATACTGACAACAGCAATGTACTCGGGGCATAATGCAAAAGTATATGCTAAAGTATATACTGGCAACAGCAGTGTGCTCGGGGCATAATGCAAAAGTATATACTGACAACAGCAGTGTGCTCGGGGCATAATGCAAAAGTATATACTGGCAACAGCAATGTACTTGGGGCATAATGCAAAAGTATATACTGGCAACAGCAATGTACTTGGGGCATAATGCAAAAGTATATACTGACAATGGCAGTGTGCTCAACGCAGAATCACATCTGAGCAGCGTTAAACAGCTGATATCCAACAGAAGAGGAACAAGCAGAACCAGAACCAAGGCTGCAGGGCCCCTTCCCATGCAGCACCTATGGAAGAACATGTGCCTCCAGGATTGGTCTTAAATCCCGCATAAAGACCTATACGAGGCAATGAAGTACCAGCAGGCCTACTCATCCACTGGATCAATGTACGAGTCCATCACCATCTAGGATTCGAGCCCTCGAAAGTCTCCATAAAAATTTGGCTAGGAATTATGCTGCAGCAATTTAACCAGCACATGGGTCTATTTTATGTGCGTTCTTTTAGTGACACAAAGTAGCAAGAACACGACCTCGGGGCAACCATTTTTTGAGGAAAAACGAGGCAAAAAGGAAGAAAGACAGATCTCCAATATCATACTTCGAGAACATAACCAACATCAGTAGTCTAAATCTTCAAAAAATTGTCCACAAAAGTCGAGACAGAGCCATTTGGAAGTGGGTGGTAGTGTCACAGAGTGCATCTGCCTACACTGAACCCGGTGACGCCAATAGGCGAGAAAGTAATAAAACCAGTGGATACATAGACAACACATTTACATGCATTACATGAATCTATATCTCTTTCTCTCTCTCACACACACACACACACAGAATACGCTCAAACCCCACACAGTGAAATAGCTTTATTCTTGTACAAGAATTATTTTTCCAAGCACTGGACATTGGTCAGTATGTTTTGTTGTTGCAGAGATTTCATAGTCGCTTTCTCGTGTACAAAATGATTAAACGGTGAAATGCTGTGCTGCAATCTGCTGCACACAATTCTGCAGTCCACCCAAAAAACAACATTCACTACAATGAGAGGACAAACATAATTCAGGATACTGGGGGGTGGGGTAGGGGGAAATTGGGATTGAAAGAGGGGTTTGGGGGACGGAGGCAGCAACTACATCAGCAGAGGGGACTTGTACTACAACAACCACAATATGCTGAAACAACAACAATGTTGAAATGACATACACACACACCACAACACAGCCACATAAAAACCATCACAACAAAAAGCTGTAAGCACTCAACTATCCACAGCAAGCAAATGGAGGAATGAAGGGGGGAAGGAATAAATGTGTTGCGAATAACCATGCCAACATATATGTCCAGAAATCCTCTTGTCCTTCAAAAGCTCTAAGGTCTCAAGGAGTGTCCTCTGCTATTTCTCTACCTACTCACAAAAAGAAGTCATCCTTTTTTATATGGGGAGCCCCAGCATGGAGTAAATCACCTGTCCCTTTATTTGTCAAAGCACAAAACATCTCTTTCAGAACTTCAACAAAATTGCATAGATAAATATTACTTGTAACTTTTTTTAAGTACAGTCATGTTGCAACTAGTATGCGTGAGCATGTGGTGTGGGTGGGTGTGTCAAGTGCATGCATAAATATACAAGTGTGTTTTTTCTTGTGTGGTTTGTACAGGAAAGTATTGGTGAAACTTTCGTTTTGCTTATTCACTTATTTCCTGATTTCATGGTATTGTCTGTTGGTGTTCTTGATAAACTACATTTATAGTACATTAATATTAGACCCAGCAATACCCCTCTCCTCTGTGTGTGTGTTAGTGCACTTTTGATTGCGATCAGTCCATGCCGGCATCAAATTATTATTTGATACATCATGTTATTCCCAAACCATTTTTTTTTTTTTTGGTACCAATTATATTTTGATGTGGACCGTTTGGATTTACGTGCAATCATAATTGGTGTAAAATATCAAATCAACAACCCTAACCCTAGCAGGCTCTACATGACAGGATGCATTTTATATTATCACTAACAAATGTAATTGAGAGAAAAACATGCAATAAAAAAACCCTGTAACTAAATAATAAATAAAAGAGAAAAAAAGAAAGTCAGGAGGAAAGAACACAATCACTGAAGTCTGACGATAGAGTGCAGAATATAACTACAAAAATGTGTCCACTAGTATGTCAACTAATTAAAGTTATCTGGAAGAATAATTGCTGCTAACACCCCTACTAATTTTAATGTTAGTGCTTATGACATCAAAACACCATATTATATCTGAAAAAAATTTGTTCCCCGTCTTGTTTCCTTAATGACAACGTATTCTTGTATTTCCCATTTCTAAAATTGAAGCCAGACATTAGGCCTACAGGACAATTGTGGAAATAAAGTGAAGGCAAAATATCTGGAATTATTCTTTTATGTGAAGTAACACACTTTGGAAACATTTTCAGGAGAAGAAAAAGCATGTTACTGACTGGGGCAAAAGGCTACATTTGCTTCTGTAAAATGATTGAGCAGAATCTGAAAATGATAAAATTACTTCAAGTGATTTGGTATTCGTCTGCCTCCAAACACTACAAAGCCGGTATGATTGAATACATTTGCAAAATGCAAAAATGAAGTAAACAATCCATTTTACAGGAAAACAATAGGATATTTAATATGAAATGAATAATTTATATAATTAAATCATACCTATTGTACACATGGACGTGTGTGTGCGCGCTCTCAGTGTGTGTGGTGCGCACAGCGCATGCATGTGTGAGTTTGATCTATATTCACTTAACTTTTGCTCTTCTGTTTATTTCCCCATGACCAGCAATTCTTCAAAGTTATCTATTGTTGCAAGAATAAGTGAAATTATTACAGTTCCTTTCTAAATACGTTTTTCTTTTTCATACAGTATCAAATAACCTCACCAAATATTTTGTTCAAAGACAGTAGGGAGATAAATGTTTCTGCACAGCAAAGACTACAGCACACACCTGAATACTTCAACACAAAATCAAAAGGGTATATAAGTGGGGGGAAAAACCCTTTGCACTTGATTATCTACGAAGCTTTGGCTTGATCATACTAAAAACTAAATGTCAGCCCTGTAACTTAAAAAAATCCTTATGTCTTACTGGGTTTCTAAGCTTTTGCACCAATATCTGTCAACCTTGTTTTCTTTTTATGAATCTAAATGTCATTTACAGACTGAACAAATCTATTTATCAGACCATTCATTTACAGTTTCATTTAAAGTTCTGTTGATCTGCAGATTTCTTCCTTGTCAGCATTTTTATATTTATGTATTTTTTGTGCTTTTATGAGAATTCTTTTACATTTATATATTTTACTTTCATATCTATTTATCCATAATCAAATCTAACACAACATAATAAAACACCAATATTCAATCCATGAGAGGATGGAAATAACTACACCAGTAAACTCAAGAGATAAAAAAAAAAAGGCAAAAATCAAATTACAAAGGTAAATTTCAAAAACTTTGGTAATTTTATTACAGCACAGTACAAAAGCATGAATTTGATACCCAAAAGGCAAAAACTACTACAGAACAGGCAGCAAGTGCCCATTCTAAGTCTAGAATTTCACAACCCAGGCATACAAGTACAGAAGTGTCTCAAGGACTGCATTATGGAAATGTCTGGAGTCATAAAAAGATATTCTACACAAAAAAATCCAATAACCAGTAGGCACAATGAAAATGTCACAATAATACTGTTACTGTTGCTTAAAGCCCAGCCAACTGTGCAGAACCATACCAGGGCTATAACCATCTCAAAAAGTACACAACACCTCACCAAAGAAAAAAAAATCTGGAAAAAAGTTACACATATCAATGCAATCATGCACATCACCTGGGAAAAAGTTACACATATCAATGCAATCGTGCACATCACCTAAGGATATGTCTGGTGTTGATTACTCCATCTAGTTTATCACCAGAGGATTAAAACATTTATATCTGAACACAAATGTAAGGACACTAAAACAGGCCTAAATTACCTAAAACTGCTTGTGCACATCACATAAATTTCCTAAAGAGCGAAAAATGTTGAAAAAGACAGAAAAACAAGAGAATGAAAAAGAAAAGAAATGTTCATGACTGACCATAACCAATTAACTGGCGGCCAACAATCATTTACTGATAACATAAAAAAAAAAAAAAGTTGAGGTTTTCCAATAACTGGGGTGGTTGTAGGAGAGAGAGGGATTAGTATCATCTGCTTTCTTCCCCTACCTACTCTACCAAGCTCATCTCTACAGAGGGAAGGTGCCTATATACTGTTGGGTGGACTGGGCCATGTGTTCAAGACAAAGCCAAAATACAGTCACCCATCCATGTTTGAATATGCTTAACCTCAGCTTTTGGGAGCAAGTGCTCTCACCACTATGCTACCCTACCACCCTCCATAAGTGTCATTACATTCCAGAAACCCGAACAGGGACACAATTCAAACTTGTACCAAGTATGTTCCTGGTTAGGCTAACCATATGGCAAAAAAAAAGTACAGAAGACATGATTATGGTGGGGCTAATGGAATGATCTGAACGCTGGCAAAGGAAACGGTTTGGGAGATGGTAACCACTTGACAGGCCAAAGAAAGATACACATGTAGAAAAGACAAAAGCAATGGAAAGCTACAAAATCACACAGCTGGCTTTGATAGAGGTGCACAGAAAGAGAAAGGAATTAGGAAATAGATCCATGGTGAAGTCTCATTTATGACAAACATTATGAAATACAAGACAAAATGATTTTGATGACACTGAAACTTTTCAATTCTTTCAGTCAAGAAATACACATTTAAATATATATGTTCATCAATTGATCACACAAAATAATCATATTGGTGTAGATTTTGATCAATTTTTTATCTAGGCAATTAAAATAAAAAAGACATAAAATAAAAACAAAACAAAAAACACCCTTGCCTCAGCAGTTACCTTTATTCTATCACAACAAATGTAAACCACACACTGTTATGATGTAACAGACCTAGTCACAAAGACAAATCAATAGATCTTTGGCAAGAACAAAATAAACATGGAAAAAGAACCAGACATCAAATTTATGACCAAAACCAAACCAAACTCAACCAGACACACACAGAGGGGATCAACACAAACTACTTTCGTCACGACAAGATGGACTCGACTAAATAAGGCCTCACAGGTGTCAAAAGACAGCATGACACTTACTCAATCCTCTCACCCCTTCACCCTGGTTCCTGCAAGCAGCAGGTGAAGGGGGTGAAAGGGCTAACTGTTGGGATCTTAAGCAGCGATAAAAATACAATCCTGTTCACTTCACATTCAACACAAACACAAGGAAATAAGTTTGCAAGATTTTCTCCACTGTCATCCGCTTTGGTCACAGCAGAAAACGATCACCATGCCTTAATTTGTTTTTCTCTCTAAGCAGTATCCATAGTTCTGCAGTAGATGTAACAAATGAAATCAGCTGTTGTTTAAACTTAACAACAACAAAATAACAAGCAGTACAAACTGTTTTTCAGAAAAAAAAATTAGCATACATCCACTGCTGCTCAAAGTAGCATGCTTCATTTCTCAATAGAATTACCAGATTAAACCCATTTCTGCACAAAGCAGTAAGCATTGTTTCTCAGAATTAACATACCAAATCTACCATTGCTTCATTTCTCAGTAACATTACTAGATTAAACCCATTACTGCACAAAGCAGTATGCCTTGTTTCACAGCATTAACATCAAATCCACCACTGCTCATGGTGTCTTATTTATTAAATCTATTACTATCCGGCAAAGAACACTCTTTTACTCAGTAAAACACACCAAATCCATTACTGCTCTAAACAGTATGCCCATTTCTCAGTTGATAAAAATAAATCTATTGTTGCTTTAACAAGCAGTACAACACTGTACCATCAGCCAGACAGCAATGCTTCTCTGAAGCAAAACAAAGATAAATCTGACTCTTATAACAGGACAAACATATTGTTGGAATACAGTAATACAAATGTGGCAAAATTTCAAGATTTCTGAGCAAAACTTTAAAACAAATAGACAGACTATGTACTTTCCAGCAACAAAAAGCTTTGAAATTAAGCCACAATTATGGTTCCAGACTCCTGAAAGATTCACACGCAAAAGTGTGGAAACTGATGACTGATTTAGACACTCACTTTTTTAAGAAAGGTAGGTAGGTAGGTTGTTACCTTTCTCTCCCTTGTGTGTGTGTGTGTGTGTGTGTGTGTGTGTGTGTGTGTGTGCATGTCAGATGCAAGCTTTCAGTTCAATCACACAACTTTGGTTAGGCTACTGTAACAGAAGCAAAATGGCCTTCATGACAAAAACAGTCACTAGTGAACTACCTTCTTCTAAAATCAAAAGGCATATGAAACTTGATGGCAAAGGAAAGTGATCTTAGCCTTCTTATTAAATTTCACTTATTTCTATCTTTTCAACTCAACACACTGTTAATATGGCTATAGCTAATCATTTCATTCTTGGGAAAGGGGGGCAGGGAACGAATATGTTTTACAAATAGTGGTTGCAAGATAAGTAGTATGACATTACCACCTCAGGATTTTAAATGTTTGTTGTATGGTCTGTTCTATTTTTCCTTTTCAATGCCTCAAACATATCCGTTTGAGCTTATAACTAAAACAAGTCTGCTTTTCCTTACTGAAACATATCTGCCTTTTCTATCACACTTATTGAAAGATATTAGACATGAAGTTACTAAAACACACCTGCCTTTTCTATCGTACTGATTGAAAGATATTAGACATGTATGACTGGGGCATATTCTTTCACCATTACCTCCTAAAGCTTTTTTCCATTCATTCAAAACAAAATCCGCTGAAATTGTTATCTGTATTTGAATTCCTTTGGAAAAGTTGCAAAACATTTACCTTGTGGCTAGTATTGTAGATTATGTTTTAATAACAGTATTCATATTTCACAACAATGAGTATCCATATAAGGTTAACAATCCTGTACTCAACCAGTACAAACAAAATAATATTTGTAATAATACTGATCAAATCAGAAGTACAGTGTAAGCCAAGGCCCAACAAACCAAGAACATACATAAGACCTCAAAATAATAAAGATAAACCCAAAGACACGTCTAGGATAATGTTCATTCTGGGCAACCTTTCCAGGATTTCTTTTTTTTTTTTTAAAGCACAAAAGTCAAAAATGATAAAACACTAATGAATATTCACTTATCTATGATTGGTCACCATATATATCGACTTTAAAGACCACCCTGAATGAGACAAAATTCAGTTCAAATTAAGAGACAAAATTCAGCAAGTCCTTTCTGATGCATGGTTCAGAAGTCACATATCAACTGTAGAAGTCTCCAGTTCCTATTAATTCTAAAAGTCACCAACCATCACCAACTCCTGCCATGTCTTTATGTGTACCTGAACAAATGGACTAATCAATTTCACACACATTTAGATACCAAAACATCCTGTATCAAGCACATCCAATTTATGTGCACTGAACCACTGTTGTAAGTTTTGCCACATTCAGTTGAAAGAAAGAAACAATCTATTTAAAGCTGAAGGATTAAAAAAAACAAACAAACAAACTAAAGAAACCATCTACTGCATATGAAAGATTTGTTCACTATGTCAGCAGAATATTTTGCAGTTATGAAAAAAAAAAAATCAGAGAGTTCGTGAAAACAAGAGACAAAAATGAAGATAATAGCACAAATACAACAGGACGATCAAAGTATTGCATTACACAAGGAATCAAGTGTAATGTCCAAGGCATTTGTATGGGCAAGAACTCCCAACCTTTCTGTGAGGAGTCTTGTAGATTACTTGTGGTGGTTGATAGGCATACTGCTCCCATCGTAGAATACACATTTCATCCTTACTACACTGCAAACAGAACGATCTCACAACTGGGACAATGCTTTCACTTCAGAGTATGTTTGACCCTTACATGAAGACACCCACAGCAGCGACACTAACTTCTGAAGCCTCCATGTGTCAAAACTCGCAGCAGATCAAATCAAAAGTAAGATGCTGACATTAGTAATAAATTATTATCATGTCTCTGCTGTTTCCCTATGCCAGCAGGAAGCACAACCAAATGTATACAGCAATCAAAACCACAATAACATTACAATGTATCTTTTCCAAAATAGAATCAAACATTCCCATGTCCACTTAAACTGATAAATACCATCAACAGATTTTACTGGAAAAAGAACCCTTTGTTAAACAAAGACTTCAGCATAAACAGCCATAAAACCTTTTATTAGTTACAACTCATCTTTTGATCAGGTTATTCAAAATGTTTCAAACATCAGTTCAACTTTCTTCCTTGCCCAGTGGTCCTGAATGCTTAAACAGTTATCTGCACGTATAATTATGGCTAATAAACTATGTCCGGGATTAATATGATTCCCAAATGCATTATTCCAGTTCAAATAATTTTCAGTTGATACTACTAGTAATGAACCTAGGCTACGGTCACAAACTTGGTAAAATCTATCAACATACAGCAACAAATTTTTCTGAAGTGTTTCATATGTGCAGTGACCCCCCCCCCCCCCCCCCCCCCTTCTCTCTCTGGCTGCCTGTTTCTCTTTCGCTCTCTCTACACAACACACACAGACTGAGTGAGCAAGAAAGAAAGAGAGAGAAAAGAGAGAGACATAAAAAAGAGAAAGAGAAGGTCACCATACATTCACATATATGCAATTTTTCAATAGGTCAACCAGAATCAATCTTTCCTCCTTTTTCAGGATTTGAGGTGTGGGCCAGGAGGGAGAAGAGTGAAAAAACAAGGCAAGACTTATCCACATAATGGTCTTTAAAGCAGATTAATAACCATTTCATAGTCAGCAAGCAACACATTCACACATTGGCCCAGTTACGCACATATACACACTGAGCTTTGCTCAAACTACTTGGAAACCAATCTTTTTTTTCAGAACAGAATGAGTTTAAAAAAGTAGTATACAGCAAGAGAGCAAATCAAATAAATGAATACATCCCACAGAATCCATGCCTATAGAAGTATTTAAAAATTCCAGTTCATTTAAAATATCTCATCTCCCTAGAGCCAAAAAAGCACTCTATATATGACTCAATTATCAATCCCAAGAGAAAGTACGTAAGACTTCATTGAACACATACAGGTGAGTGGACCATCAAGACAGAAAATGATAGGAAGAAATAACAGAAAGCAAAGGAGTAAAATGATAGGAAGAAATAACAGAAAGCAAAGGAGTAAGGCAGAAACAAAGAGAGTGACAGAAAAGAGGAAATTTCTAGCACAGAATTTCCAGAAGGCAGAGATACTATTCATACTGAAAGAGTGCCCAGCATCCCCATGGGGGAAAGCTCATTTAAAAGCTCAAGACAACAACTGGTAATGATATTCTGGATTAGTAAAACATGGTACTGGGGAGAACTTAATAAAGCTTGCTGAAAGACACAGTGGACAAAAGAAGGGATTAATCTTGTGCTATCAGTGATCTGCATGTTTGATTCTACATGGTGACAATGTGGTTATAATTTGCAGTTAACCTTTTCATTATATGACAATTCAAAGTACTTCCACATTCCTCCCTCCATTCTTTTTATAAATGACTTTCAGAGTACGCTAAAAAAAAAAAGAAAAAAGAAGGAAACCACAAGGCAAACACAAGAAAACCTGAAGTATTTCTTTTTCACTCTATGGGCCACGATACCACACATACATACACGCAACCCCCCACTTATTTCAAAATGCTAGTTATGTCTCTATCATTCAATACAGGCAAGATGTCAGTATTTTAATCATTCATTTTCTTTTCTTGATAGACTCCACCAGTACACAAGCTTACATTACACATCTATGATTCAATTGCTGGTTCTCTATCAGCGCAGCATGTCAGATCATAACACGTACACCGTGACTGCAACTGATATAAATCAATTTATTTCCTTTATAATTATTGTTAACACCATCATCCCACCACATCCCTACAAAGTTTTCAACAGGTTTATTGTTCAGTTGTCAGATAATCATCATCTTTTCACTTAAAGTACAATACACAATTGTCTGAAAATCAAATTCACTGAACCCCACTTACAAAGCACAGGAACAAACTGGGTTTCATTCCTCTCCACCACCACCCCGCCAAAATGTATACTCACCATCTGCATGCAGAATCTCTCTCTCCCTCCCTCTCTCTCTCTCACACACACACAGCTGTTGCATTTCAGATCCAATCAGCACAACTGATATAAACAACTCTTACCCTCCATACACGGGTATACAGAAGTCATCTCCTCTGTCTGCGAAAGAGAGGAATCTGGGAAACTCACAGCCACTGTCACATGTGTTGTATCATATATCATATGGTTTGGGTACACTCGCAGCCCACTTGTCTTTGTTGAAACCCCTCAGCAGCAAGGAAATCAGGCAGAAGCAAGAAATAAAGCTCTCCTGACAGCAGGCAGGCAAGCTTTATTGTTTCCCTCGAGCACACACACACATACACACACTCTCCACCGACACTGACACTTTCAGATTCGGGAACCTGAGTTTAAAAATAAAAGTGTAAAAATAAACTAGCGTCAGTTAAGATCGGGTTATTTTTGTCTTTTTTTTTTTTTTAAATCATTATTATCATTTTTGCCAAGATTTTTTGTCAATGCCTTTGGACTTGGGCAGATGTTTATAGCGGCACTGGTCACCATAGTCACAACCGGTTGTCCTCCAGAAGTAACATTCGTCCCCGTTCACTGGCCCTGTCAGCTTCGGAACGTTTCTCACACCGCTGTGCACACAAACACACACACATAGTGGTTCAGTCAACCGGACACAAGCAATGCACTGAATTACATCTTCAATTTTTTTTTTTTTTTAGAAGTACATGGGTAGTGGTAGAACATAATGGGAGCTAGTTTCCTGAAATAGCATTATTCAACAGACAGTTAAATGAAAAAAACAAGATGGGGAAAGGGTTAGGGATTCAAACCAGTATGTGCACAAGATACATAAAAAAAATAAAATGATGCATACAAAAACTCAAAATAAACAAAAATAGAATGAAAGATACAAGTACAATCAAATAAAAACCTAAATGTGAAATAAAAGCACACTCAAAATCAAATCAGATATTCACTGCACACATGCAAGTGTATGGTCAAAAGTCAGTAGGGTGCTCTAAACGTACATGCTGAGCATACACACGCCGACATCTTCATGTGTGTGTGTCAGAGTATGTCTGTGTGTGTGTGCGTCTGTGTGTGTGTCTGTGTGTTATATAACCATATACATACATACATAAACACAGAGAAATGCATGCATGCATGCATGCCACACACACATATGTATGTACGTACGTACATATATATGTATGTATGTATGTAATGTATGTAATGTATGTAATTGTATGTATGTATGTATGTATGTAATGTATGTATGTATGTATGTATGTATGTATGTATGTATGTATGTATGTATGTATGTATGTATGTATGTATGTATGTATACCCACATTACCTGAGTAAGACACCTATTGCACAAAAATGGAGAACCCACACGACTGTATCACGAAATAATATCAAGCAATATACACAACACATATGACCAAACATCTGGTAAATTGTTCTTGAACATTTTCTTCTTCATGGTTGTTATTAAGCAGAGTTCACAAAACAGATGAGACAACTGAAAAACATATCTGAAATGTACAGTTACTCCGGTATTCCATGCTAAGTTACTGTATAATGTGACCAACCACTTCTACATAGTCTATCAGTTATCAGTAGGGGAAAAAATGAACAAAAACTTAAAAAGAAAAAGATTTTCTGACAAGTCAACAGTCCAGTTAGTTTCATGCACTGTCATGGGATGATCTGCATAATATCAAACACACTTGCATTTTCTTGTCAGCCACAATAGGGAGACAGATGAATAGAAAAACTGTTTGTACAGAGAGAGAGAGAGAGAGAGAGAGAGGGAGAGAGAGAGGGGGGAGAGGGAGAGAGAGAGGGGGGAGAGAGAGAGAGAGAGTGTGTGTGTGTGTGCGCATGAGTGTGTGTGGGCGCGCGCATATGTTTAAGATACACATTTTCATGAATACATTAATGAACACTTAATACCAAGCTCAGAATCTTTATAGTACTTAACAGTTAAAATATGCTTTTAAGTGAGACAAAATGAAAGATGATCACAACTGAGCAGTTAATCATAGGGGCACCAAAAGATCACACTGATGCGGG
Source organism: Monoplex corrugatus (assembly GCA_030674185.1). NCBI lineage: Eukaryota > Metazoa > Mollusca > Gastropoda > Littorinimorpha > Ranellidae > Monoplex > Monoplex corrugatus. The sequence continues at coordinate 33,183,971 of CM060307.1, read as the reverse complement.
TGGAAAGTCAACACAAACAACAAATGACATGCTTCTAACAACTGACTTTTACAAATATTTAAAAAAACAAAACAAAAACAGCAATTAACTACAACATGAACAGCAAACAACCACTGATAATAATCTGATTAATAAGCAACTGACACACTGACTTTTTTTTTTATCAAAGCAAACAAATGATTAAACTGAAAAGTAAAGTTGTAATACTATGTACAAACGGTAATCAACAAGAAAATGGTAATCAGCCTGACATCATTTCAAGTGGAAGAATGAAAAGGGGAATGGTTGGGTGGGGAAGGGAGTGAAGGGTGGGTGGTCACAGGTGGGGAAGAAAGTGAGATCAGGCTTTTGAAAAAGGTGAGATCAGGTTTTTGAAGGTGTAGGGGTAAGGGTGATGTTGGAGGTTAGGGTGAAAAAGGATTGTGAGTGAAGGGGTACAGAGAAAGAATTATGCATAAAAGACTGAATCAAGTCCCTGAACAGTTGATTTCCTAGACCTGAATCTGTAGACTGTGGATCAATACTTCTGTGTGCCTACATGTGTGGATGCAGGATCATCCAAAAAGCCTTGTCACTTACTTTGTAAAACAAAAAGGGAAATCCAACATATGTCATATTTTCAGTCTTTCAAAGTCATTCCTCTTCTCTTCACAAAGAATTTCAACATTCTCAAGAGTCAAAATACTTTGAAGGTCTGACCGAGATATGATAGCAAGCTGTGATTTCCCCCATGTCCTTGGAAACTTCTTGCCAGCCAGGTCTTGCTTTACAAGAAGAAACAACCAAAAGTTGCATATGGCTATATCCAGACATAAGATGAGTGAAGGAGCATTTGAATGGATTGCTCTTGCAGATATGTCACAGTGACTGAGGCTTGAAGGGCACTTGCACTGTTATGTACAATGAACATTAACTGGTTCCCATATCTGGACATTGCTCAAGGATGGACAGTACAAAAAAACACTTTCTACATAATATCTAGCAGTAACAGCAGACTTTTCAGGCAAAATGTTGACTACTAGAGTCCATTAACCATCTCCAAGTCTGAGCCTTGTGAAGATCTAGCAGCTGAGCTGCCCTATGCTAGGATCCATTTTTTGGACACACAGTTATTTACATCACATTTTCAATGATGTCATACAATTAAACTAGATATGGCGTCGTTGTGCATGTTAACATCACAAAGGCTACAGCTGACCTCATAACAAGTTAAAAGTGTTTATTGTAAACATTTCAAAAATGGCAACCTAACTAACAACACTGTTAGATCAGTCCTTGTAATATCAAACACATTTGCACTTCCATTTAACCTCCCACTATGGAGGGAAGGGGTGAAAACCAGAAGCAGATAGAATATTTGTACTGAGAGAGAGAGAGAGAGAGAGAGAGAGAGAGAGAGAGAGAGAGAGAGAGAGAGAGAGAGAGAGAAGGAGAGTGAAGAGAGAGAGAGAGACAGACAGAGAGTGTGTGTGTGAAGAGGAAAGACGAAACAGTGTGTGTGATGACAGAAAAGAGAGAAAGCGAGCATGTGTGAGTGTGTGTGTGTGTGTGTGTGTGTGTGTGTGTGTGTGTGTGTGTGTGGTGTGTGGTGTTGGTGTGTGTGTGTGTAAGCAGTCTCTGTGTGAGTGTCTGTGTTTGTAAATCTGTTAAGCTTTCATCCTGCATGCATATACATGTGTGTGCATGTTTACTTAAATCTACAAAAATAACAAGACACTGACAAAAATGAAGGAGATACAAAACTCACAAAAATTGTTCAACAATTATGCACGGAAATAAATGCTGATGAAAAAACTCACTAAAATGATTAACAATTATGCACGGAAATAGATGCTGAAATATTCACCTAATGTTATGCTCAACATGCACTCAATGCGCAAGCAGCTACACTATACTGCTGCCACCTTCTCAATGCAAATTTACGCACACTCAGAGATCAAAAAGTCTAGTCACATGCACACACACAGGCTTAAAGATTTTCATAAACATATGGGTTGCTCACATATATAAAAGCAACAGCTTCTTTTGATGGACAAATGACTGAATAAATGTATTCTGTGGAGATTCATCACATAATACAATAAACTGCTTTTTGTTGTTGTTGTTCTATGACAGTATTTTAGTGCAATCCCCTCCTTCCCCAGTGGCAAAGATTTAAACAAAAACCAAAAAAGATGACTTCCAGACAAGACAAAACTCTTGCTGGCATACCAGAAACCAAAGCAAACAAGACAGACAAAGTCCTTTTACTGACATACAAGCCTTCAAATCTGTCAATGAACATTCCTAAGGCACACAGCTTCAGTACACAAAGTAATGAAGCCCAAAAAACATTCTGTGCTCACGCCACCAGCCAGAACACCAAGAGAAATTCGACTAAGGACAGAATAAATGTAATCAATTCACCAATGTACTTGAAATAAACTTTTTAAGTTTTCAGTAGTGTATGTAAGAAAACAAAACGTTTCCACTGACACATTGAAACGAGTATAACAAAAATTTGGGGGAAAAAAAATCGTTTCAGTGATGAGACAGGAAACCAAACTTGCACAGAGAGAGAAACAGACAGAGAGAAAGAACTTCACTGATGAACACAAACACAAAGTGCACAAACCAAAAATTATTCAGTATCTTTCCTTCTCCTCCAAGCAAGTGCTTTTTTCATCAGTCTCACAGCCTTAAACTTGAATCAGTTTGCAAATGGAACAGAAATTTACAACCAGTAGAATAAAGTCATGACACAGGAAAGAAGGTGGAATGGTTGAAGGGGAAAAGTTGGTTTAACAGTTAATACAAACCAACAACAACTGACGTTAAACAAACTCAAGCATGAACAAAATCAGGATGAAGGTGAACAAAAACACCATTATCACGATAAGAAAAGCAGCATGCATACCACAGCCAAGCTTTGTTTAACACTAATCAAAAATAAACCACAAAGAAGAAAATACACTGATTTACAAAACAGGACCAAAAAAGTCACTTTTAAAATCAAATAAAATCCCATTAGAAGCAAAGTGACAAAGATCATTCATGACAGAAGAACCACAAAACACCAGTACGCCGCAGACAACTAACACTGAAGGGCTCTGGTTACCTTTTAACAATCACCCTGGCAGCACTTGTTAACGCTGCTATGCTAGAAATTTGCGGTTGTAGCCCTGTTTCCTTTAAGACAATGGACACAAATAGAACATCATTGTCTCTTTATTTAAAAAAAAATGTGCAGCGCCAAATTAAAAAAACAACTTGCAACTGAACTTATACATTATCATGTTCAATGACAAATTAATGCTTTCTCAGTGTAAATCAAGCAGGAAAACACCTTTCCTTTACTTTCTAAAATTTGTGAAAACAAAACAAAATATTAAAACATTTCATTTGTACAAACATAGGGCTTTATAAAAACAAACATGGGGTCCTGATAATGGCTGTCATTTCTATATTTCAAAACTATTCTTACAATCTTTGTATTTCGAGATCCATTGTCAACACCTCTGATTCTGAGAAGTTTTTTATATGATTGCTGTTTTTGATGTCAACTGAGCATGACATTATAGAACTGATACTTTCATCTTCTAAAATGGACATGAATGGTGATTATCAAGAAAATGTACATGCTTTTCTCAGCTACTTTGTGGCCAAGAGCATTCCCAGACAGAAAAATCACCTGTTCTTTGAATACATGTCCCTCCATGCAAGCAAGCAAAGTTGACAACATTAGAATACAATCATCTGACATATAATAGTTTTTGTTTGGTAATGGTGTCATTTTCACCTGCAGGAAAACTTAATCTTCTTGCTGACAGAAACAGTTCACTAAAAAAAAAAATGACATGTCGCTGTCCCAACCTAAATTTTGATCAATAATGAGGTTCAACCTTAGTCACTGTATTATCAGTAGAAAGAGTTCTTTGGTCACACAAATCTCTCTGACATTCACATGCAATGCCTCACTCTTCCCGAAGTCTTTTCTTTCGAACATAAAACAACACAGTCCTCCGTTCTATCAAAGCATCTACCTTTTTGCACATCAGGATTAAATGTCAATAAGACAAAAAGAATGAAGCAAATATATTTCTCATTTCCTTGGTCTTCAAGGACAGGTCAATCTCTTTCAATTTGGTCTTTACTATAACCGTCGTTCCTTCCTTTAATAAAAACATCTGAAGTTCTTGCTATTTTCTGGCCTATTTTGTGCACTGAACATTTAGTTTGCTTCTTGTTTTAATCCCTTACAAGAAAAAAAAATGTATCAACTTACAGGATTTTTTTTCATCCATAAGTATTCCATTAATTAGCAACTGGCATATCATCCACACTTTAGTTTTACTATGATCTCCTAACAAAGTGCAGACCCATACATAAAACGCCGAGAAAAGTCTGCACCAATTCGTTTTTGTCAACACACACAGGCACACTCAGGGATGAAAACAGAGGAGGTAAAAAAAAGAGGAGAAATGGGCAGGGGTCTGGGGGGCCCCTGAAGCTGAAGCATTTTTAAGAAATAAATGCAAAAAGTATGGGCTAAAAGTGACTTTTTTCTCTTTCGTTTCTTCACATTGTTTGACATCAAGAGCAACAAAGTGTACAATAATTCAAGTATCAAGTACAGAATAAGGTCTTGAGAAGGATAGAACCTCAGAAATGTATCCTATTCTGCCCTCTGCAGCCGAAGGATTTGTACACAAAGGAAGTAAAGACTTAAAGTATAATATACTTTAAGTCTTTACTTCCTTTTTTTTTTTGGGCGGAGATCAGCAAAAAATCGGCTGAAACGGCGGAAAAAGAGGAGAATTTTTCATCCCTGACACTTGTCTCAGGCTCTCATTCCCCCCCCCCCCCCCCTTCCTAAAAATACATAAATAGGCCTACCAAATTAACTAAGGCTTTGCAATTGATGGATTATGCCCCCCCCCCCCCCCCCACCCCACCAAAAAGAAAAATTCTGTTCACTAGTAATCAAAACAATATTATCCCCCCTCCCTTCCTCCCCAAATTTTGTTCAGTGGTTATTAAATGTAAAGACAAGTACAAATGATCCGATTACCAAACCCATGTATGCAATACAAATGATACACAGTGTTTCTAAAGCATCAATAATATATGGATGGTTTGAAACTTGGCTCTTCTCTAAAGATTAGTCGGGTTGATAAAAAAAAATTAAGTTAACAAGCAATATAATCATTACAGCTAAATAAATCACATGACCAGTTATTACTGAGTTAGTAAATGGGTAAACACATGACTGATTAAAAACATCACATACTGTTAACTGCACACAATCACTTCACCATCTAAAAGATACAATATGAGCATGATTCAACACAAAAGATAACAGTATCCACATTTAAAAGATTATGGACCACTTGCAGAATTATAATGAAGCATTTCTTGTTATTATAACCTACACTGTGTTGAATGAGACACTGTAAAAAAAAAAAGAAAAAAGGTCACCGACTAGTGCAAACTAGTGCTATCAATACAATGCAATACATAGCTGCACAGGCTAAACCTATACTCTTCATAACACAAGACTTAATCAGCGATATTTGCTGAGACTAATATATTATTTCATGATTGTGCAAAAAAACAAAAAACGAATCAAAATCCCACACAAACACATACAAATAAACAAAAATAATTTCAGTGCAAGACACTGATTATATATCAAAGTCGTGATTAAGAAATCAGGATAGCAAAGATCAGAATGTTTAGTCTATTTGCAACAGTTCAGTACATCTTGAAAGGATCTACAAAAAACAGCAAGGACATCTTTGTGATAAACTTCCATCTACACAGCTGGATATCGCAGAAGCGTTGCATTCTGAATCATCTTCCCCTTCTTTAATGTTCAGAGAAAGAATTAAAAAGGGGGGAAAAAAAACCCAGGAACCTTACCCTAACTTGAAATAAATATAAAAGAAGCCAAAACATGACCTGGAATCAACCAATCCTTTACAGACATGATGGGTGTGACAATCAAGTGGGTAAGACATCAGACTTCTAACTGAAAGGTGTGGGTTTGATCCTGCATGGGTACTCCTGCCTGGTGAGCAAAAGGTGAAGATTTTTACCATCTCCCAGGTCAACACTTGTGAAAACCCATCAAAGGCGAAAACCCCCTTCCTGTGTATACGCATACAAGAACATCAAGTACGCATGTTAAAGATCCCTAAGTCTTGTCAGAGTCCGGAGGCTTAAGGAAACATGAAAACACCCAGCATGGACAACCAACAAAGACAAGAATATGCAGACTGTACACTAATGTACTGCCTGCATAGTGTGGGCAAAACAATGTGCATACATACATCCAAGAAAGATTGCAACACTTTAAATAAAAAAAATTCCAATCGACAAATTAATGACAAACAAAACAAGAAACAGTGAAAATATCTCACCCTTTCGCTGGTGCTGAAGCTGTTTTACTGGTGGCGGCAGTAGCCACCGTGGCACTGGTGTTTTTGCGAAGGGTTATGTTGCCTGTGGGGGTAATGGGGTTGTCTGGGAACCGTATCAACAGATTCTGACCCTCACATTCCTGATTCTGTGCATGTGAAGACAAATCTAGAGCAACTTCTGTTTTGATGACTGAACATGCAAGTATTGTTCTTCATTTTCATGTTCATTTCATACGAGTTTAAAGCCCAGCCGACTGCATAGAGCCGTATCGGACCCATAACCGCTTCAAAACATACAAAACTTCAACAAAAAAAGAAGAAGGAAAATTAAGCACACATATCAATGCATTCGCGCACATAATCTAAGGACATGCCCCTGGGTTTGACCACTCCGCCTAATTTATCACACATTATTTAAAAAACACACTTAAATGCAAATTTAAGCAAACCAAAGGACACTAAAACATAAAAACGGGCATAAATAACCTAAAATTGCTTCTGCTTATCTCACCTCCCTAGAGCCAAAAATACACTTGATACATGTACCCAGTTATCAATCCTAAGCAAAAGTATGAAAGTACTTTATCGAACACCTTCAGGTGAATGAACCAGCAAGGCAGAAAATGGTAGGAAGAAATGACAGAAAGCAAAGGAAGAAGAAAGAAACAAAGAGAGTGACATAAAAGAGGAAATTTCTAGCACAGAATTTCTGGAAAGTGTGGATACTACGATTTATACTGAAAGAGCCCCCGGCATCCCCACAGGGGAAGGAATTAATCTTAAAACATACAAAACATGCAAACACAGATTACAATAACAAGCTATGACACACTTGGGAGTCCCTACATTCTGACAATTCCTTAAAACATCAAGTCTACACTATATAAGATTATCTGGAAGTCATTCAAATGAGAGTCCCTACATTCTGACAATTCATATTCATGTATCAACAGAACAAACAAAAAGCAAGAAGTACCTGCAAATATTGCATAGCTCGACCGGCTGATTCTTTCAATTTAAAATTGATGAAGGCGCAATATTTTTCTGGTAACATCCGTACACTTACAACAGGACCATATCTGCAGAAGAACCATGAAAAGTAACAATCAATATATTAATTCAAACGAAACATTTCAAACCACAGATACACTTTTGCACATGCTCGTACAAGTGCTTGAAAAGTTTTCGATTTCTTCTGAAACACACGACCAAACCAAATCAAGACATATTTACACACACACACACACACACACACATATACATACACACAGAGAATCAAACATTCCATTTCCACACACACACAATCAAACATACCATCCACCCCCCACCCACACATAGTCAAGTGAACTATACATCCCAGTTAGTCATGACAAACCAAATGAACACAAAAACTTACTTTGAAAACAATTGTGTAAGGCGTTTCTCTGTCACTTGAGGTAAAACGTTGCCTACCCAGAGGGCTGTCAAACCTTCTGGATTCTTAGGACTGAAACCATCAACACAGCAAAATCTTAAAATGTACTTCATATTGCTCTCATTGTACAGAAACATCAGCCAAACAGAACAGTGGAAAGAGAGACTGAGTGGCATGGAGAAGTGACAGGGAACAGGAGAGTGGAGAAATGATAATTGGCTATGAGCACTACAGGAGGAAGTTGAAGAGAATGAAACACACAGAGGCAAAGAGATGGGTAGCTAGAAAGAGACACACAGAGAGGAGGTGGGTGGACAGAATAAGGCACACAGAGACAAAGAAGACATGGCTGTAATAAAAGAGATGCACAGGAGAAAGCAACAAGCAGTACCCCTTCTAAAACCAAACAGTAAGGGTCATAGAATAGACCTTTAGGAACGCCACAAGCTATTATTCACCCTCAGCCTCAAAAAACCTGCCAGGTAAGTACTGGCAGAGTTAAACAGAGCACATGTGGAATTGCCCATATGAATCCCTCTTAACAAATGCCAAACTTTACAAACAAACAAAAATCCCCCAAACAGGCTATCACACACACAAACTGAGGATACTAGTCAAAATATTGACTGAAATGAGTTAAGATGGTAACAAAAGAAACAAAAATGATCAAATCCATCTTCAATATAAAGCCTCTGTCGTAAGGAAAACTAAAATGAATGTACTTAACTGAAACACATATGCATGCACACACACTTAGTACTCACTCCATTTTGACTGCACACACACTGAGTACTCACTCCATTTTGACATCGACAGGTTGGCTGGAAACAGGCAGCGGGGCAGGTGGTGGTATACTTTTGGGTGGGATGTAGTCTTCCTCATCAGAAAGGTAAACTTCCCCAGCTAAAGTTTCATCAACTGTCAAAAAGAAAAATAAGTCTGAACAATCTGAAAAATATATATATATAAATATTATAAATATTAAATATATATATTGTAAATACTATTAGATCTTTCAGCAGTGTTTGGCACAAATGACCATAACATAATCTCAAGACTAATTCATGTTTGGCTGCATCAAAATTGTTCTTGAGTAGTTCAAGTCATGCCTTTCTTGTCAAACTCATCTGTTGTCATATGTTATACATCAGGTCAGCTCCATCTCCCCAGGAAACATGTCCCACAGGACTCTATTTTGGGGCTTGTTCTCTTCACTATGTATTTACAACCACTTAGTTATTAAACCTGTGGGAGAAATCCACCATTTCTTTGCTGATTTTTAACAAGTGTACTGTTCAGCTTTCAAGGGAGTTACCAAAAGCACTGCAAAACACTACTGTTAACAACTGCCAAGACCAAACTAAATACAATAACACTAAATCAAGAAGAAACAGCCCATGTTCATGGGCACAAAATCAATTTCAAAATTAGTTATTTTAGACTGTAATGTATCAGCAAATCTGAATGAAATCTTTGTGTGATCCTTAATGAATACCTGTCCATGCAAACTCATGATTAACCTCTTGTGCAAAACCCTGTAACTCCATCTACACAGAATAAGCAAGATCTGCCCATTTCTTTTATCTGGTATTACGAACAAGCTGCGTGCATCTTTTACTCTATCTGGGCTAGATATTACTGTAACTGTCTCTTTGCTGGGCTTCCTGATCACAAAGCATCCAAAGTCCAAAACTACAACTTGTTTGTACTGCATTAATGTATTGATAGGGTAACTTCCCCCTCTTTTGAATGTGTACATGTGTGTGTACATACGTGTGTCTGTGTGTGAGCGCACGCACGCGCATGTGTGTGGGTGTACGCGCATGCATGAGTGCATGTGCATGGGTGCGCATGTGTATGTGTGTGTGTGTGTGTGTGTGTGTGTGTGTGTGTGTGTGTGTGTGTGTGTGTGTGTGCGTGCGTGTGTGTGTGTGTATTCATGTGTGTGTGTGTGCACGTGTGTGTGTGTGTGTGTGTGTGTGCGTGTGCGTGTGTGTGTGCGCGTGTTATGTGCGCGCATGTGCGTGCCTATGTGCACATTATGATCTATTCTCATGTAAAGTACATTTTTTGACTGTAATGTCTATGATATATACAAATGAAATTATAATTATGCAACACATATCTTTTTCAAAAAGCAGAAATTAATAAAATGAATGACTTTTTCCTAACATGTTCTCTTTCTCTCTGTCTCTCTTTCAAACACACACACAGACACAAAGAGACACACACAGAGATCCAAACTCTCTCTCTCTTTCAAACACACACACAGACACATATACAGACACACACAATCGGGCAGGCAGACAGAGAGACACAGAGAGAGAGAGAGAGAGAGAGAACACACACACACACACACTCTCTCTCTCTCTCGTGTGAGAATAGTGACAGTGAGTGTAATGAAAAAAAATACAGTACTCAAAATACAAACACAGAGGTGGAATAACTCACCAGCTCCAGACAGCAAAGCTTCTAAAGCTGCCTGAACTGTCGCATGCTTTTTTATAGCTGCCAAGGCCTGGCCATGTGAAAACCCCATGTCCTGTCACAGAGCACACACACACACACACACACACACACACACACACACACACACACACACACACACACACACACACACACACACATACATACACACCTTACAGTAATTTATGTTACCATGGAACTTCAACATCCACTTCAAAGTCCATACAAATATTTCAAGTTTTCGCTCCCTCAACATACACACACACACACACACATGAAATCAACATACCTATGTAATGCAACGCAGCAAAACCAGGCATAGGGGTAATATTTTCGTTACTGAGTTTTTCCTGCATTTAAAAATTTGAAGTTTATAAATTAACATGCAACAAACAGAAATATCTATAAAAATAAACAGATGCACTATACAGCTCTTTCTTTTCTTGTTTTTTTTCATATGTGGAATACTTTGATCAGTATTTCTGCAACAAGACAACCCAGCACAAAAATGAATGTATGTATGTATATCATTTTGTGAGTGGTATATGTCTGTTACTCAGTTTATGTTATAATTGGCATCAACATATAGGTATCTATTACTTCATGTACACACACTAATTTGCTTGTGGACTTTAAAAAGTTTACAAGAAAAAAATTTACTGTGCCATATCCACAACAGAGGTTCTAACCTTTTAAAAATCTATTCAATTTATATTTTTGAAAACGCATGACACTGGTAGCAATAATTTCAGAGTTCAAAATCTCTGCCTCATTGTTTTTCAGAGTAATATGAATTCATCCACCCTCTTCTTCTCCCCAAACCATTATTGACATACATACGTATGTACGTACATGCGTGCGTGCGTGAGATTTCGAGATAAAAAATAAATCAGAAGTTTTTGATACGTTTTTTTCAAATCTACATAACAGTCTGAAATGACAATGTGTATACCATATAACAAGACGGGTCTATTCTCAGCATGCAGTGAATCCAACAGAAAATGAAATACACAATTTCAACAGTTCATCCATTTTGTTGCAACATCAGAGTACTGTACGGTTTTCTACCCAAGAAAAATGATTAATGTTAACACCACATAGCTGCCACAATGAAAGAAAGAAAAAAAAAAAAACCCACCAGATATTAATATCATCCTCAGTACCAACATTAAACACCATTACCATTTTAGCAAAACTCTGCCACAGTATCAAAAATGAGGCCATCACCACAAAGATATAAAACACAGCAATAGTGAAATACAAAACAAAATTCTCCAACACCAAAACTCCAATATCTGACCTTGCACAAAGCACACACTTACTGTTAATTGTCGCGTTCGGACTTGCTGTAGTTCTTGAACGGCTTCATCACAGTTTTTGTCCAATTTTAAAACTTGTAAAAATGATTCTTCTGCTTCTGAAAATTTCTGCAAACCATGACACATACACACAATTAATTAGCCCAAGCACAGGAAGAAAACAACAAAGCAAAACAAAAAACTTTTCCATTTTACCAACATACAAGAAAACAAGATCAGGAATTCCATTGTGAATAATTCTTTGAAAAAAAAAAAAAAGACAGAAAGTAACCTACAAATAATCCTCTTTCTCATTCACAAATTCCCACTGGGTTGACAATTGTGAACAAATGACCAAATATGGTAAGATTTACCCATAATCATCAAGCACCATCTCTCTCTCTCCCCCCCTTTCTCTCCCGCTCTCTCTCTCTCTCACACACACAACACACACACAGCACATGTGCTACAATCAATTCATCTTCTTAATCAATGACGATCAAAAATACAAAGTTAACTTGTCTACAGATTTTCTGTTCAATGAAAAAAAAAACACATCTACTTACACCCAACCCTGCCAAAGCTCTTCCTTTTCTAAAGTAACCCTTGGGCCAATCAGAGGAAAGTCTTATAGCTTTTTCTGCATCTTTCAATGCTCTGCAACAAAAGAACAGACAATGAAGCAAATCATAATTAAATATATTATACATCTTCCTCCTCCCCCCTACACCAAATCAATTCTTAAATGCAGATTACACCCCCTTTCTTTGTACTGGCTGAGAACAAACCGGTGTGATTCATGTCAAATGTTAATACATGACACTAGGTTTAGTAATGCCACAGCATACACGGCTGATGTAATAGCAGTATCATTCTTCCTGCCTGGACCTGCCATGGTATTTTGTGGGGGTAGAGGAATAAATACACTGACCATCTAGCTTTCCTGTAACAAAACGGACTTCCATTATCCCCCCTGGAAGAAAACTACATATGAAACTGAGCTTCTTATTTCTCCTTGAAAAATTTAAGGGCATTACCAATCATCAACCAAAAGAAGAACGAACAGAGATCTGTAGAGCTAAGTTCTTGCTGCTCAGGAGGTCTGTTCTGTTCCAAGTCCCTTCTACAAACGTACTTTGACTTGCCTATAGGCCTTATCTCCCTTTGAGAATGGAAACTCAATTTACATCAGGGACTGTATCCCCAGAACTGATCTCCCTGTCCACAGACCTTCTGGACGCCTCCTTCCGTGTTCTCATTTTTCGTGCGGGATCAGAAATGGCTGTTTCATCTGGTGGGACAGGCTCTTTCACGTGGGCCCCCCCCCTACTCCCCCTTTGCCTGAACTCTGGCCTGAGATGCAAACCTCCACACATGTACATATCTGAACAGCAGATGCACTCCTGCAAGAGGATCAGGGGTCATGTCCCCCCACCCCTCCCCCCACAGAAACTTTGTAAAAATCACACTAAAATCCGTACAATTTGGTGCATTCAGGGTATAATTTTATGACTTCAGAAAAACATAAAGAGCATTTTTAAACATAGAAATTAAGAGATTTCTTAAAGTGAAAATCTATTTATCTCCTGCAAAAATATTTGAACTAATGGCAGAAATCCAACAAATAATGATGATGTTGTTGCTGTTGTTTTCGCTGGTGCTGCTGCTGGTTTCTTCTCTCCTTGTAAACTGGAAATCGGAGCACCACAACAACAACAACAAAAAAACAAAAACAAAAAAAAGATCGGAGCAGCCGGCATCTCTGCCTGCCCCTTGGCTTTATACCAAGGTGGTCAGGGAGCTGTTATCTGCCTTGACCAGAGGGATATCAATATCAATGTCTAGTGGATGGCAAAGTCCTGTTGCACTCAGACCCTCCAGGTTCTGAGCGAGTCGCAAGCGAAGATTCCACCCCAACCTTAGGAAGTTGCCACTTTCCCATGCTCAGCATTTCACTTTCCTGAGAATCCATTTCATCATGGTGAGTTGCTAGGTGCACCTTGTCAATCACAAGGTTCAAAACTCCATCATTGTTTCTCACAGTTTTTTCACCAGACCTGCCCCCAGTCCAGTCTTCTGGCCTCTGGCCTGGGTCTCATGGAGTCCCTGGCTCTCATGATTCCCCTCAGTTGCCTCCCCTTAGCACCCCTTGCTGTGGCCATTTTAGGCCAGGTGGTCTCAAGCCCGGATGACCATAACTTGTATTCATCAAAAAACTGGGACAGGACATGATCCCTCGTACCAAGACGAGTGGAACATCATCTCTTCAATGATCACACAGAGCTCAGGAAAGTCCTGGTGTCCTGGAAAGTCCAGGAACATCCTGGTGGATACCCCGTGACTGTCCACACAGAATGGACACATGACAGGGCCATTCTGCCTTCTGTCTGGACAGCTTGGTGTTCACCCTCACGTCGATTTGTTCATGACAGGATTCAAGCACTGGCCTCTGGTCCCTATTTTCCAATTTTGGGACAAAGCTGCATGGACCATCCACATCCTCCCAATTCCTTATGACATTTCGTATCCAAAGCCAGAATCTATTAATTCTGCTTTCAGAAGCTATTTTACTGAATGGTAAAACACACAGGTCCTTTACAGGACCTGCTCAAGTGTTAGCAATCCTCATTTTGTTGCAATTTTTGCATCTTGCTGACTCAGGGTAACTATCTAATTAGTCACTGCTACATTCAAAGACCATTTTAACAGTCAAAGGGAGGCTAGATCATAAGAAAAATGGCTGTACTTACATGTGATCACTTAATTTCCTTCCAATATTTGCCTATCCTTTGACATTTTCACAATCTATTGCATCCTATTATACGGTCCATGTCTAATGCTTGTGGGTACTGCATCTTATGTTAAACCAGGACTGTCCTTTAACTCAATGGAGTCGCAGTCAAATAGTGCTTGTCGACCTCTGAAATCGCGCATTTTCGGCCAATTTTTAAAAAAATATTACAAATAACCAGACAAGATAGAAACAAACAGTAAAGTGCAAATGAAAGGCAGAAGCTTGCTACATTAGATTCTACTCACAATTTGTGTGCTGATTTCCCACTTGAATGTAGAAATTACTCCAATCAGGGTATCCAAACAGCATTCCGAACAAAAGTTTTGAACCACATGATCGACCACATAGCGATGTCACTTAAGGTAGCAGGTACAGTGGCGGAGAAGCTATTTTTTGTTTATTTTAGTAACAGTGGATATACATAAGCTAGAAACCTGATTTTTGGCAGAAATCTGCAGGATACATGTCTCTAATAGAAAAAAATATTATTTTGGTAAAATGTTTCATATAATTTGTGTTGTAATTAATTATGTAAATTAATGTGAAATTTTCGATACCAAAAATAGTGATAGTTTTTGACAGACTAATTCCCAGGGTATAATTCTTTTTGAAGATTTTTTTTTTAATATAACCTATATTACAAAATGAAGCTTTTGTCATACCAACTTTTTGATATCCAGTTTTGTCTTCATTCTATGGGCGTATAAAATTCGCGTTAAATGTCATTAATTTTTTTTACACTTTTACAAGCTTTATTACTAAACTATACAAGTTATCCAAAATCTGGTATGACACAAGCTAGCTGTTAGTATGATAAAGCTTTGTGCCAAAATTCATGCAGATTGGTTAATATTTGTACGCACTAGGAACGCAAAACGACAAAAAAAAGGTCAATTTTGACAAACGTTGACAACACAAATTATATGAAACATTTTACCAAAATAATATTTTTTTCTATTAGAGACATGTATCCTGCAGATTTCTGCCAAAAATCAGGTTTCTAGCTTATGTATATCCACTGTTACTAAAATAAACAAAAAATAGCTTCTCCGCCACTGTACCTGCTACCTTAAGCCAATGCTAGGGACAAACTCGTATCTGAATCCAACAAATCATCCCTATCTTCGACAGATAATTCACCAACAAGCTCTAATTCATCATCAGATCCTTCAACTTGGATGATATCGATCACCTCTTGCACAGAAAACATACGCCGGTTTCGAAGTCGCCGTGCCGCCATTTTGAAAATAGGTGAATACAGATTCGCTTACTGACTCTAGAAACTTCATGAAAACAAAGACTGTATGATGATTAGATACGGTCTAAGGGAAGCAATCGATGCATAGATGATTATACTTTGACTTTCAGGAGTATTCTCCCTCGAATACTGCTCATGTTAAAAATAAAAAAATGTCATTTTCCGACGGCACCCGCATGCCGTCACGATTACGACAACGAACAAACGTGCGGCAGCCGACTGCCGTCAAGACGGCATTGAGTTAAACATTCACATCATACAAACAGAATGAAGTTTATTTCCTATGACATACGCATCACACAAACAGAATACAGTTAATTCCCTATGTGTCAGAAAAAACAATTTTATACATTCAAAGAAGCTCCAAGTCCACTTACTTTTCATATTGTTGAAGCCTGTCATAGCAATATGATCTGTTTCCCAGGAACCTGTAACATCACTGACTACATTTAAAAAATAGATGTGCAATCTGGTGCTTTTTCTATGTAGAATCACGCACACGTGCACATCAGCACATATGCACAAAGCATGCACACACACATACACTTCCTATTAACTATGACAAAACTGCTCTTCCTGATGCAAGGATATGCACATTAACAAATCTTCTCTCACTGTTATATACAAACATACACAGGCACACCTGTGCATACCCACATGCGCACACACACACACCAGAGCATCTCTCCTTCTTTTTTTAATTAAGAAAAATCCGAACATCATTGCAGCATAATATATTAACCAGAATCTCAAGTATTGATAAACAGAGCAATTTATAAAAAACGAAAAAGACGTAAACTAAGGAAAGGTACAAAAAGCACAAACACTTCAATCATTTTCAATTATTTTTCTATGGCAAAATGCTGTGCCGAGCAATTTCTAATCTTTTTGTATTGTTGCTTTAAACCTTTCGCATTCGCACTGCAGATGTAAAGCTAGCTCCTAGTATTCGCATTCGAATGTAGCACAGCGTCAGTACAAAGTCTTTCAGTAGTGAATGGAAAGTTCCTTGCACACGGCAAGCGAAACTGAGCCAGATAAGACACTTTAGTTTCCCCGCCACAGGTGGTAACTCTCACCCCTTCCTTCGCTACTGCCCGCACTGGCCGGTTGGAATGCGGTCACGGCTGGCACTGGAATCCCTCTATGTTCTCTGTTGTGCTGCTGTGGTTGTGGTCAATTTTCTCTTGTCTTTGAATCATTATAACTTCAGTTTCGCGGTTTTTATGGCCGTTATGTTTTCGATTTGAACTCTGCTGTATGTGCTTCTGATGTTGCAAGCAAAATTGTATGGGGGAGATTTGTGTGTGTGAAGTAAATGACAGATAACTGCAGTGTGTTCTTTTGGGTTTGGCCTGGGATTACATGGGGAACAGGGGGGCGAGGAAATCCATGCAACAGGAACAGACTGAATGACAGAGGGCGTGGAATTAGAAGTGACAGCACAAGATTAACTGTCTTAATGAGGGAACAGTTGGCCTTGCATCTCCTCTGCTACAGATCACTCCACCTAAAAAGAAAAAAATACATGTCACATTGTAGATTCAGTTCACTTCAGTGTAGGCTGTGAACAAAATGTAGATACAGAATGTTAGAAACACTGCTTTCTCTTTTTTTTCCTAACATCAATTAATCATTGCTTGTTTTGAATGATAAACAGTACAAACTTTTAGAGAGAGACAGAGAAAAGAAATGGGCTCAAATGTCTGTGAAGTGTGTGTACGTGTGTGTACAAACCCTGCCTCATTAAGTTCAGCGGCACCTGTTCTCTGCGTCTACCCCACTCATAGCCGGAACGGATTATTCCAATTACAGTGGAGTACTTAATGACTTCCTTGTGGCCGGGAGAAAAACCTCCCCCAATTTTTGGTGAGTAGAAACTGTAGGAGCTAGTCTGCTCTTACCATGGCATAATTCTTTCTCAGCGTAAAACCGGCAGGCACATGACAGAATGTGTGAAAGTATGCGCTTTTTTTGTTGTCAGTGTGTGACTTCCACCGTAGTGTCTGTTGCATGGCATGTAATAACAGTCTGCTGCATGTTGCTGCTTTTAGTTATTCCTGTCATGTTTATAGTCTATGGACTCTGTAATTTACGGGCTATACAGCGATGCACACCAAAACATGAAGGCTTTTGAACAATGAGTAGAAATAATACAAATCTCAAGTAACTATGGTTTGCCAGTGCTCCGAACTACCGCTGCTGAAGTCGCCGCTATCAAGTTACCACATGCGAGGCTGTGGCACTGGGTCCGCGATAGCGCATTGTATGGCGTTAAAACTAAAGAAGCCCCTTCTCGCGAGCCGTGTGCATCCCAAAATGCTTGTGCTATTTTTAGAACATTCAATGCGAGACTAACCAAGATTCTAACCACACACGCCATAAGACAGCAAGGCCATTAGTGATGGAAATTCCCCACACAGTGCCGGAAAAGGTCGGGCGATCTCAACCGCTACGAACGGATTGGCACATTCTTCCGCAGGGCGGTTACCGGCTTTGTGAACAGCTAAGGGTTAAAGCCCAGTCGTCTGCGCAGAACCATGTCAGGAATATAACATCTCAAAAAATACAACATACCTCACAGAAGATTATAAAAAAAAATTTAAAAAAGTATACATATCAATGCTCAAGGGAAGTGACATATGCAGAAGCAATTTTAGGTAATTTAGGCCCCTTTTTTTTAATGTATGTTTTTAGTGTCCTTAGTTATGTTTAAACTTGTCTTCATGTACATTTTTCAAATCCCCTGTGTGATAAATTGGACAGAGTGGTCAACGCCAGTGTCATCTCCTTAGATTACATGCACGAATACGCTGATATGTTCCTAATATTCTTTTCCTTTTTTTTGTCCTGTTGAAGTATTGTGTATTTTTGAAACAGTTATAGCCCTGATATGGCTCTACGCAGTCAGCTGGGCTTTAAACAAAAATAACAAAACAACAATAACTTACCTAAAATCTTTAGGATCCAGGGCTATTGCCTCTGTAAACAGTTGTATTGCAGCATTGTATTCTTCTACTTGAGCCATCTCATTCCCTCTAACTGTGGACACAACACAAAATATCTGTCAGTTCAATGTTTCTTCTGAACTAAACAAAGTCCAACACTTCTACTTAACAAAACTTCAGTTAATACTTTATTTCACACAGACTGAAACAAATCCACACCAAATGGATCCTTGTGGTATTTCAAAACTGAAAGAACATTCCTTGGAACTTGTTACAATGAATTAAAGAGAACAAAATAATGTAATTGAAAGAACAGACACACATGCACGAACGCCCGCGCATGCGCGCAAGAGAAATGCAGAGCTTGAATATACTCAGCCCTGCCAAGCATGTGACTTTTTATCCAAGTTATGATCTTTTTCATCCATATAACAGATGATATGACACATACAGCATTATAAACATGTTCTTACACACACTATAACATCTGCCCAAAACTTGTGACTATTAAACAAAATATTCATGCAAACCAATTTGTGAAATTGTACAAATCTGGAGATTTTCCTCCACATGAACTTCTGAAAGACAGAAAACAAATTTCAACGTATTTATATAACTTAACTTTTGAAAGAAAAACAGAAAACAGAAAAAAATTTCAATGTATGTATGTAACTTATACTTTATAGAAGTGATTGCTGTATAAATAGAATGTCCATATCAATGTCAATGTTGCTACTGCTAGCCATCAGGAAAACAAGTTTTAACCACACAATAATTCATAACCCATTGCTCAATTCCATCACATAACCTGTAAATATTTTCACCTTATTCCATCACAGTTTACAGATGTATATAACAAATGACAAATACATAAATCAAAGACAAAATGACAGTTGTGAAAAACAAGGAATCCACCACTAGAAACAATACAACACCTACAAACATACCGTCTTTGAATCTTCCTACCTTTCCAGTCACCTACTCTATCCCAAACAAAAATTTTATACAGTTTGTCCGCAAAACTTACTGACCCATCATATACAACCCTTCAACACCCAGCTGTGGTTTTTCTTGACCAGCAAAGACAATGTTATTTCCATTTCACAGACACTGACAAAACCTATGCTATGTTTGTAACATATTTAAATTGCTCAAATCTCATGTAGCACTTGTAATGTAACACATCCATATTGATTGAATGCAATGTAACACACCTAGGTTATTGAAATCAAATGCTCTACTTACAACATACTCATGCTGCAACAATGTAATCAGCTTTACAACAGCCTTATGCTAAGATTACCCAATACTGATTTTCTTTCTAAATTTCAAAGAAAAGTCCCACTGCAAACAGATATTAGTCATAATACAATGACATGCAGTGTCCACTATCTTCTTTATATAATTTTTCTTGAACTCTAACAGATGTTACTTCTTATATAATGACATGCAGTGTCCACTATCCTCTGTAAGTAATTTTCTTGAACTTTTAACAGACGTCACTTCTAATACAATGACATGCAGTGTCTACTATCCTCTACTTTAATTTCTCTTGAACTCTAACAGATGTTACTTCTAATACAATGACATGCAGTGTCCACTATCCTCTGTACATAATTTTCTTGAACTTTTAACAGATGTTACTTCTAATAAAATGACATGCAGTGTCCACTATCCTCTTTATATAATTTTCTCTTGAACTCTAACAGACGTTAAGTCTAATACAATGACATGCAATGTCCACTATCCTCTTTACTTAAATGTTTCTTAAATCTAAATATAATGACATGCAGTGCCCACTATCCTCTTAATTTAATTTCTCTTGAACTCTTACAGATGTTTACTTCTAATACAGTGACATGCAGTGTCTACTATCCTCTTTATTTAATTTTTCTTGAACTTTTAACAGTCGTTACTTCTAATACAATGACATGCAGTGTCAACTATCCTCTTTATTTTTCTTGAAATCATGCACCACCATGGCAAAGTAGCTTTGCATGTTATGACACTATTCAAATTCTAAATAATAAACACAGTCACAGCTCAAAGTATTCATACAAACAACAAATAACAAAACAGTTTGCAACTTACTTGCCAACTGTCGACTTCGAAGTACTGTTGAATCTACTTCATCAAACTGAAAAAAGAAAACATGACTGACACAATAAAACATGTTTTTAAAATCACCTGAGCTTGTAGTATGTCAATCATGGGCATAAAATGGGCAAAATTAATGACAAGTGAAGCTCAGTGCAGTATTTTTCTATTTGTTTTGTTTTTATTTCAAAACTACATGACACTTATTTTAAAATCATTACAACTGAAGAAGAACAAAATTCAATAAAACTAAGAGAATCCAATGACTTTCAAAAGTCTGAAGTTTAATTCAAATGGATTCATCGTTCTCAGACAATTCCAAATCTACCAGTAATCAAATTACATCTTTCAACAGGCCCAGCATCGAACACGTTAACGTCAGATTTCTAATCATAAAATTTGGTTTCGATTCCACTTGGGTACCTCTACCTTTTGGTAAAAGGGCATAGTTTTCTGATACCCCAAATAAATGTCTGCATGTGCATAAACCCTCTTCATGGGTATTCATGGAGGATATCACATATGTACATTAAAGATCCCGTAAGTTATATCAGAGTCTGTCCTAATTTAACATGAAAACACTCAGCATACGACACCCACCAAAATGCAGACTGAGCAACAAAACAATGTAACATGGTCAACCTACCTAACAGCCCAAATTCTCCGTGCTCAACTAGAACGTTTGATTATGTGTACTATGCTGGGAGTCCAAATGAGTTTGGAGAATAGTGCTTAATAAAACAGTACCAATCTGGTGGGTTCTTTGCACCTGCACTGGCATGGTCTTGAAAGGGTAAGGGAAGAAGACAAACAAGACCTATCAAAACTGACACCAGCAGAATGATTGGAGCATCAATATGCTGCAGGTTGGGAACATCCAATCCTGAATCCATGGCTTTATCAACTAACCAACAGAATCAGTCTGCCTGAAAAAGGCAAGAAGCAGACAATCTTTTTCTCTAGGAACACTACACAGCATTAGTATGAAAACACTGAAGACATGAGAAAGCAGTTAAAACTCCTTCCAAGGATGTGCAAAGTCCCTGGTTTGTATTACAGGCTGGACAGGCATTTTTCTTTCCCCCACTCCCCAAGTGCCTTTCATATGCTGGGGTCTAGGTTCTAGTCTGTCATATATAATAATGCATCCAGATACATGCACACGACGTTCTCAATGCATGTAAAACATTCCACAGTGACAAACGAATTGTCCATAGATAATCTGTATAGAAAAAAAAAAAAGAAAAAGAAAAATAGAAACCTTAAATTGCTAAACAAAGATACTTGTGTACAAAAAAAAAATGGCATGGGGAAATGGCACTGTGGTAGTAAGCTCTCATCAGGGATAGCAGCCTAAATGTCACAGAAGATAACTGGTGACAAAACTAGATAAATATTACAAAATAACATAAATAAATACTGTAAAATATGCAGCGAAATATACAAAAAAACACAGCATGAGTTACTGTCCAGAATGGATTATCACAAAAGGAATTAAGAAGACAAATACAGCATTCCGGCAAGTAACCCTTGATTTCAGTATCAAATAACTGCAGACAACAAGAGAAACAGCTCACCTCTTCCTCCCCATTATGGGCCCCATTACGTTCATGCCCCTTCTCTTTCTTTGAGGATTGTGTAGACTCTGACCCTGCCTTTTTCTTCTTGCTTACTGCCTTGGTGAAAAATGCTGATGTAGGATCAAACTCCTGAGAACAAGCATACTATTTGGTAAATCTTCATAATCAATGCATGTGGATTTGTTCAAACACTCAAATTAGAAAACACTTTTACTGTGAGTATTGGAAAGGTGGGGAGGGGGGGGGAGTGTGTGTGCGCAAAACATACTTTGAAGGTGAAAAAACAAAACAATAGGAACTGGTAGCCAAATACACAGTGCAAATAAGTAACCATAAAATTTATGGTATCATACATCGGCTTACATTAAAAAAAGGGAAAACCGGGATTATTGTTTTATCTTAAAAATTAAGGAAGTCATGCCCTCCCCTTTTTTTCTTCTTTTTATTAATAAAATACTGTGATCTGTTTACTTAAACACTTCATTACTAGTGCTTTTGGCTGTGGTGTATGCTGAGAAAATTTTTTGTATGCTGAGAAAATTTTCTTAAAAAAGAAAAGAAAAAAAAAAATCACATCAACGATTCTTATTCACTCGTATCAAGATGGATACACAGACAGACGAGCATGTAAGAATATAATTTATATGCAGACAGATAGACAAATGGACAGACAGAAAGATGGACACAGATATGTAAGAATATAACTTACAAATATTAAAACAGACAATATTACTGAAATGCCATGTTAACTCTATTCACATATTCTCTCTTCCACACACACACAGTCTCTCTCTTTCTCTCTGCCCAAATATATATACACACACACACACAGAGAGAATGCAATGTGAAAACTGGCCAGAATGTGCCCTGCCTCTTTCATTCACACCCCAACCAGATCCCCTTTCCCACACATATATACACACACTGACACGCCATACCACAAAGCTTAAAATACTCCAGAAAAAAAACAGCCTTCAAGAGTTAAATCTTGCAATTTGGCATTCAACATTTCAGCAATGTTGAACAAAACACCATCCTTACTTCATCTAATGGATGTTAAGAACACACTGATGACTGTAAAATCAAGATATACATGGTACATCATAGGTGCAACAATGAGATTAATGATTACCGTGGAATACAAGGGGATTATGCTCACTTTTTCTAATTGTTCTGTGCTACCATCAGAATGCATTTCAACTCAGAATTCTGAAACTATGAAGTCTATATACACAGCACTTTATGGAAGAGATCTAGCTTAATAATCATTTTCAGAATCACATCCAAACAAGGGCATATTAATTTTCATTACCCATTGTGCAATCCAAAAAAAAATCCAAATAAGTGCCTATTAAATTTCCTAGTTTAGTTTCCATTGCACGCAAGGTAACCTATGACTAGATCCAATGCAAGTATCTATTATTTAACTGATTTTGCACACAGGGTAACCTATGACAAGACCCAATGCAAGTGTCTATTACATAACTGTTATTATGACCAGGCCTGCTTGATACACAGAAACAGAACCCTTGCCTTCAAACTGATGCACATTCACCACCACACTCAGCTGTGAACAGATTCCTGATCCCCGTTCTGGATCATCTTCTCCCTCAACTTTACAAAGAGTCATTGGGATGTCGCATTAAAAAAATATTCAACTGACTCTTCCACTTCTGTCAAGGTGTGTCAAAGCCTGGGTCTGTGCAAACGGTCACTGTGGAATGAGGAAAAAAATCAGCAGAGAGGCAATGTGCACTGCCTTCATAAAACTGGCCTCTGCTGCTTCAAATCTTTACTACTCCAAGGTCATGGAACAATCTTTTTTTATTTTACTTACATGTTAGTTATGGTCTCTTAATGATAACAAAGGAAAGTCGACTTATACTCACTGCTTGCTCATCAGACGATGCTTCACTGGCTTGTCTGCAAATAACACACCAAAATTCAGAATGCACCACAGTATCTTTGACTTATTATATGTTATTTCATTAGCATGTATATCACAATTCACATAGCTTTAACAGGTCTGGGCACCTCCAATTTCTTATTTCAGAATATCCATGTTCCCCAAACTTTTTCAAACCATCAAAACTAATGCTGTCTGGGAATAAAAGGTAGATGCCAAAAGCTAATACATTTTCTAACAAGGCAAATCTAATGCCAAACTCTACCACTTTCTTCTATTTATTCTAATATCCTCAATCATAATAAAGACACAAAGCTTGCAGTCTGTTGCTTTTTTCAAAGATTACAAGCTTTCAGTGCACTCTACCGAACCTCCTTTACAGAAATTCCACAAATTATCCATCATACATCACGATACCCCTTCCTCTTTGAATTCAATTACTTTTTTAAAATCACAGCAAACAAAACAATGTCACTTCTAACATTACTTTTCATACTTGCTTACAAAACAAAGTCAATAAAGTCTAGAACACATGCACACAGACAGCTTCAACACCCCACCATGCTATTTTACTGAAGTGTGAAAAATCCAACTTACTTTTTCTCTTGCTTTTTATTCTTTTCTTGTTCTTGTGTTCCCTTGTTTTTCTGGTTCTTTCCTTTCTCCTGGGATAGAAAGCACACAGTTGTTTCTCAAAACAACACAGATGATACAATCAATACACATGTATGTAAAGGAGCACTATCCTGAGAGACTGACCAATGCAACTGCTGCTGCTGTTTTAAAACTGTTTTGTCCTGTTTTGAAGTGACTGGTATGACTGCTGTTTATGTGAACTTGTGTGTGACTTCTTCTGCATCTAGTCAGTTTTCATGTTCAAGTTTGTGTGACATGTATTGAGCTGTTTGACTTTCAGTTTGACCGTTACATTTTCGCTGTGCATATTCAATATGGTGCCACAGAGTCATCTGTTTTATTACAAGTAATCTCAGCAACTACTATTTCACTGACTTTCCTTTCTCACTGGCTTCACATGAAAAGGAGTCAAAATCATGGCCCCCAAACAAACAAACAAAAATTATTGAAAGACACAGCAAAAAGGCAGTGTCAGGTGCAGACTACAAAATAATCATGGTTAATGCTCTGTACCTTGTATGACTTTATCCAATGTATTCTGGGCTATTTTTCCAGTAGTGATGACAGTGACATTATCCAATGTATTCTGGGATATTTTTCCAGTAGTGATGTAACTTTATCCAGTGTATTCTGGGCTATTTTTCCAGTAGTGATGTAACTTTATCCAGTGTATTCTGGGCTATTTTTCCAGTAGTGATGACAGTGACTTTAACTATCTTTTAATGCTTTATGTCTGAACACTGAAATATTTGTGTACTGGGTTTTACAGAGACAGAACTCTCAGATGAAGTGAAAGACAACATTATTTTACAAAGACACAGTTCTAAGATGAAGTGACAGATGATATTTTACAAGACATACCTCTCAGATAAAATGATAGACAACATTTTACAGACTCAAAGCTCTCAGATGAAATAACAGACAGCAACATGTTTACTGATGGTTTTGTCATTTAGAACTGATCGTGACTCATTTTATGTTTTCATCTGGCAAAGTGCATGATGGAGGGGCACTGAGAGACACAGTGACAGCTCCAATGTTAACAGTGAGGAAACAGCTCTGCATGCCCAATACTGGGCTGATTTCTGTGTCTATAATATCTGTCACGTCAATACAGACAGTTGTTTTCAACCATTAAATCATATCCCAAGGCAATGTTGAATGTGCTGTTTTCCATCTTTCCCACAGATTGTTCCCTTCAATTCATTTCCCCTGAAGCACTGAACTTTATACTTGGCTGTAATCAACATGACCTGTTATCATGAAAGGAGGCAAAAGTTGCTGGTGTCAAATCAAGCAACAGCCCAGAAAACATGCCGAGGATCAATCAAAGTGATCTGGAACACTGTCAGCATTAAAAATTTGCTTTAAATATAATTGGAAAGTGCATTTCTTCTACTTTTCAGTAACATACATTCCTGTACACTTCCCCCCAACTGAATTTGGGCTCCCTATTGTGGGAATGGATCACAAACAATTAATGAACAGAAAAGTTTCATTTCAAACAAAAAGTAAATTTGAAGGTAAATGTGTACCAAGACCAGAAGAGAAATCAGGGTAACAAAGAAAAACAAAGAGACAACAGAATTTTCAGTTTGGGAGGTAGTCGAGGGGAAAGAGGATGAGAGAAGAAAATAAGAAAAGAGAGGGGAAAAAAAAAAAAAATTTAATACTAGGATACCAAAATCATTCCACAAAAGGTGACCACCTGCATATTTCTCAAAATTTTTTAAATAGTTGCTCTGTGGTTTCTTACAATAAACTGTGCAGTAACAAACTGTGTATGATGGTTGCAAGTGGGCAAACTTCCCTAGCAAAATGCCTTTCAAACTGTTGTGGCAACTTACCCAGCAAGAATACCTCTCACAAATTGCTGAATTCTGATACTAATAAATCAAATCTCACCTGTTTCTGTTCTTGTTTTTCAAGCTTTTTACGTTCCTTTCTTCTCTGAAAATAATGACAACAATAACAAATCATTCCTTATAGCACTGTTTTCCAAAATGAATCATTCACTCTTACATCACACCAATATCGAAACTCGTACGGATTAACAGTACATATTTTACAAGACATAGTGTAATACATACCATAAATACATACACATCAGAATACACCCATCAATGAACACATACAGATGAATATATCCTACAAATGTCCAACATATGTACATATGTAAAAATTTATTGTCATGCACGCACACATACATGAATGATTACATCAAACTACATGATCAGCATTCATAACTGGGAGTGTACACTGGAGGATAAACAGCTATGGTATAACACCAGAAGGCCTGGGTGAACAAGAAAGTCTTTAACAGTTCATCAATTCCAAGTAGATGGAGCGATAAACTGAAAGCAGGCTTACCAGCTGGTTTAAGAATACATTTTGGAACCTTCAGCAGCTTTTATTTTGAGGATCTCAGAGTGAATGATGTTTGTTAAATGTTCAGATGTAATCTGAAAGATATGGTGCGTAAGATCCATAAATGTGGCGATAACAAAGACTTGCGAGTTTTTTACTGGCAATTTAATTCTTTGAGTAATGGTGTTAAAATCTTTTAACTCTAAAGAATCTTTAATTGCACACATCTGACAACCACGTGTGATCTAAAAGACAGTGCTGAAGATCCATCAACATGGCGACAGGCAAGACTTGCAATTTTACACTGGCAACTTTTTCTTTGAGTAATGGTGTTAAAACCTTAACTCTAAAGAATCTTTCATCAAAAACATCTGACAATGACACATGATTAACTAGTAAACTTATTAACAATACTTAAAAGAATCACACACTAACCTTTTTCTTTGCTCTACGTTTTTCTGCTTTTTTCCGTTCCCTTTCTTCTTCTGTAATTAATTCTTCTGCGTTCCTGTTTATTTCCTGCAAAGAAATACAAAAGTCAACATCAAAAGAAAAAAAATTTTCATTATGTTTATTATAATACTTATTGTGACACATTAGTGCAAATACTCTACAGCTATTAATTCTTCTGCGTTCCTGTTTATTTCCTGCAAAGAAATACAAGTCAAATTCAAAAGAAAAAAATTTTCATTATGTTTATTATAATACTTATTGTGACACATTAGTGCAAATACTCTATGGCTATTTGCTATTCCTGCCTCAAAGAAAAACAATGCTAATCCTATAGCCAACCAGGTTGGGGCATCAATATTCCAAATCGGAAGACCTGACTTGATCCTGCCTGGTAAAAATAAAGGGTTGAGATTTTTCTAAACAACATACATACATGATACAGTCCTGCAAGTGCTTGAACTCCTCCGAGTAAATGTCTCTGTGTCTGCACATGCATAACAATACATAGGCTTGTTAAAGATCCAGTAAACCATGACAGTTTTCAGTTGGTTAACATGAAAACCTACAGCATGCACATCCACCACAGTACGCAAACTGTACAGCACAATTTTGCCTTTATAAAGTGGGCCAAAAAAAGGTGCGTACACACATATGAGAAACTGAAAATACTACCATTCAGAAGGAACAAAAATGTTTAGAACATGATGAATGGTTTTGGGTAGGTTGGATTTCATCAACTCACACCAAAACCCAGCCACAATGACTCAAATTGAGACAAAATAAACTGCTCTTTTTTTGTTTTGGTTTGTTTTGTTTTTGTCTTTTTGTTTTAAGTAAAAGAAAAACACAAGCACAAACAAGTAAATAAAAAAAATCACATGCATATACTACCTCACTGCCTCTCCCTTACAACACACACACACACACACACACACACACACACACACACAACACAACACACACACACACACACACACACACACACACACACACACACACACACACACACACACACACACACACACACACACACACACACACACACACTGCATATTTCTGGATGGAACCATTTTTGTTCCATACCACGCTACACCAGTAAAGGCTAGGGATCAACAATGGGAATTCTTACAATATTAATTTTCGTAAAACAAATAAAACAAATGAAAGCTTCACAAAATGAAGGCACACAAACCTCTGCTGTAAGTTGGAGTGGTTGAGACAAATCATCAGAAGAATCTGAAACAGGCCATGAAGATCTTTTTTTACCCTTTCAAACTAGTTTGTCTGTTTTCGGCAAGACAACAAAGACAAATATAAGAACAGAAATAGCAAATCCTAACTGCAGTAACAATGAGAAAACTGAAAAACAAAATAACATACATGCATCATATCTGTGTAATATAAAAAGGTAAAACAAAATGTGACTGCTGGATCTTGAGGGTAAAAACAAAATATTAAAAAATACCTTGTTTGTAAAAAGATCCTTGGGAGCATAAAACACAACAGAAAATATATGGAGAACTGCATCATCCACCGACTGGGAACAGTCCAGCCAACGGGCCTGAACACCAGAACTGCTGACGTGTAGCGGTGCCCGGGTCCTTTCCTTGTCCTACTAATCCCTGCTGTTTCCCCTCTTCTCCCCACCGCAACCTCCTACCCCCTTTCCTCCCCCCCCCCCCCCAAAGTTCTGCTTTGTCTTTTGTGTTTTGTTTTTAACTACATAATTTCTCTATTGTCTATCCTGAGTAACACTCACTCACTCTGTCCCCTATTTCCTTGAACTGTTTTCAATACTCGACTGTCATTTTATTTTTCACTTGACAAAGGGCCTGGGCTCGAAACGTGTTTTATGCTCCCAAGGATCTTTTACAAACAAGGTATTTTTTTAATATTTTGTTCTGTGTAATATATATCTGCATGAAACAGAATTCCAAATTAAAGATATAAAACAATACCAATAGTAAACTTATAGGTGAGTTTGTTCATTGCATCATGCACAATACAAATATGTATTACATATAAACAGACAACAGTATCAAGTCTGGGCCGAAATTAATAAGTATGGCAGCCACTGTGCTTGCAAGACCCAAATCAATCTTCCAATGTGTAGTTCTTTACACTATTCTGCAGTAAGATATCCTTTAAAAGACTTTATGTTCGGCAGAATCTTTTCAAGTCTGCATTTGAAAATGCACATTTTCCTGAAGAAAGATTATCAACCCGTTGCCTCCTGCACCTTACTCAACAACTGCAAAAACTTAAAACACTTTGACTCCCTCACCCTATTCACCAGCTTCCTACAGCTGGTGGATAGGGTGAGGGAGTTGACGTGTTAAGTTTTTGCTTTGCTAGCATGGTTGACAATACAGGATGCTGGTGGACAGAGTGTGGTGATCAAAGGGTTAAATCAAATATGGATTCTGTGTGTATATTTTCATCAACAACTGTTCCATCCTTTCATTGATTTTTTTAAGCATATAAACATTTTCAAAACATGATTGATGCTGTCTTTTTTCAACTAGTTCCATTTCTTTTAAAATGACATTGGTTCCAAGAATTCTGTATACAATACGCAGTTATAGTCGCTATAAGTTAATCTCAAAGTTGTATTTTATGAATTTTTAAAAAACACTCGTTCCAATTTCTCTACTACCTAGCTTTTTTTTTTCTTTTGCCAGGGACACCTCCTTTGTTGTGCGAGATCTTTAACATGGGCAGAGTGTTTGCTGCAAATATGACCTGTTTATAATCTCATCCGAAAGACTAGCACTTAAACCACCACTTGAAATCTAGTGGAAAGGGAAAGGAAAATCTCCTGTCCTTGACTCAGGAAGCTGGTAGATAGAGTGAGGGAGTCAAAGGGTTAACTTTTTGCAGCTGGTAGACAGGGTGCAGGAGTCAAAGGGCTGACCCAGGTTTCTGGTGTCTTAAGTAGGTACTTTATCACTTGGCCACACAATCCACATAACATAAAATTTGAAAGAATATCATCTGTTGTTAAAATTTTGCAGTACAATGAATGCTAACTTATTAACTATTAAAGAAAAGAGATACTCAAGTTTATTGCTTTTAAGAAACACATGTATTCACAACACATACACATGCATAACTCATTTGCGTGTGCATGCATGCCACAATACATATCTGTAAAGAAAGTCAATGAGAAAACAAACATGAGAAGTAAATGTAAACAACTGTTATAAAAAAAAAATTAAAAAATAGAAAATATAAAAAATAAAAAACTCATTCACACACATTTTCTTTTCTGTTTTTGGCCACTGCATGACCACTTCACATGGTTCATCAGTATTTATCATACCTCGTTCCGTTGTTTTAATGTTGTATGCAGTATACTTCATATAATTACAATTCATCTGTTCTCATCATAGCGATAGGGGAAGACATATCTGCTTGATATGTGTTTGGCTCTCATGCTTTTGTAAAGCTCTTAGGGCTCTTATGATATGAGGTACTGAACATGTAGTCTCATCATTATTCTTCATTGAAAGGATTTTTCTTTTCTTTCACAGGATACTGTGTTCACACACCTGCACACACAAAAGCAAGAACAAGTCTGACATTGGCTTACCTCTCCTCTTTGTCAATCCTTTCACTTTTCCTGGAAACAACTGTCCAA
The DNA here is from genome assembly GCA_030674185.1 of Monoplex corrugatus. Classification (NCBI taxonomy): domain Eukaryota; kingdom Metazoa; phylum Mollusca; class Gastropoda; order Littorinimorpha; family Ranellidae; genus Monoplex; species Monoplex corrugatus. The sequence goes on along the minus strand of CM060307.1, from coordinate 33,152,713 downwards.
ATTGCAATTCTAAGTTCAAATCTTCCTCACTCTCATCAGATTCAGCCTCAGAAGATGTGGAATCATCAGACACTCCATTTAATGCACCTACTAAACAAACAAAACATACTGTCTATTAGCAGCTGTTTTTAAATTAGGCACATCACAAACAAACAGTGTCTCTTATCAGACCGTTTAGTGGTTGTTTCAAGAATTTTTATTAGTTAACACCACAAATACATGTGCACACAGTTTAAATAAACTGTATCTGTGTAGGTAAGCACTCCAAAGTGATTGCGCTGTGTAAAACTTAATTTTTATCCTATTTAAAAAGAATGGAAGTTTCTGTATCCAATGCCATCAAATTCATTGAAACTGGTTAATCAGAAGTCAATCTTCACACTTTTTAAAGATTTTTCTTTCCATCTGCATGTTTATTGAAAATGCCGTTTATCCAATCCATCTCATGGTTCCACCACAGGACATATAAGAGTATTTTCTAGGGGTGGTCTTACCGACCGCCATCCTGTCGATTCCTGACAGAAACTACTGTCAGTCAGTCCAAGACTGCTTAATGAAGTTATTTGTCTGGTCAAATTGGCTTGTTTCACAGTTAAATATACATGTGTGAAGACCATCTGCCTTCTCAACCTGCTGGGTTGGGGATAGTAACCCCACAACCAAGTTGGAGGCAGACCTTCCTTGTGTTATCAAAACTATACACCCATAACAGTTTTATGTATTCAGTATACTTTGTCTCCTGGTTGGCTCTGTCTTATGGTTACAGGTCCTCAAAGTTGGAATTAGCCTGAATAGGCTCTCAAAGTTGACAGGTGTCTTATGGCTATGAGCCCTCAATATGCCAATTTTGAGGACTCATAACCACCATTAGACATAATGAACTAAACACATGATACTGCTATTGGTGAACTGTTCCGATCACACTGTCAAAGGCTACCTCTAACTTGATCCCCAACCCAGCAGGCTGCATGTGGCTGGTAATCTTCAGATATACATACATATATATGTATACATACAGGTTAGTCAGGCTTGCCTGGATGAACAAAACCTGAACTGACTGGTGAGGGTTTCTTCAGAATGATGCCGGGTGGAACTCAATTAAGGCTACACACAGAAATACCCTGTATGTCCTATGCCAACCATCAGGCAGATAAGGGGCACTAAAACTAGTAAAAGCCCTCTGCACTTACAGGGTAGGTCTTTTGGCCATGAACTACAGGAGGCGTAAAGCCTACAGAAAATCTAGAGGGCTGATGTCAAAAGGCACCAGGCCTGCAGGGGCTTTCTAATAAACCATGGTAGTAGGTAGGTACTATCTAATATGACACAAATGTCTACATGATCATCTGATGATGGACTCTTCCGTCAAGCCTGAGAATGACAATGTATATTTATCATCTGCTATGGATCTTCCTCTGGGATACATGATCGATCTTGGTGTTGGAGACCCAAGTTCTGCAGGCACTGCATGGGAAGTGAGCCCTGCCATCTTAGGATCTGCTTCCACTAGTCCCTCTTCTGTTGAGTAGCTGCAGTTCTGTGCTTTGCAAATGTGACTGTGTCACCAGCTTTCTCTGTTGCTGGCAATATCTTCTTCCCAGTTGGTGCTGATGCCACAGTTCATGGAGTTTGCCTTCAGAATACCCTTGCATCACTTAAGTGGTCTTCACTGGTCACGGTATCCTTCCATCAGCTCACTGAAAAGAAACATCTTTGGAATATCTGCCATATGCCGTATGGAACATGTCCTGTCCAAAGACTGAAAGAAGCTGCATATGACGAGTACAAACATCACACTTGCCAAGCCACACTTTTGCAGATCTTGAAGGTTGGACACTTGATCTTGCCACATGATCTTGCATAACTTGCGCAAGCATCTTTGATGGAACCATTCCAGTTGTTCAATGTGCCTAGATAGGTAGTCCAGGTCTTTCAGCTGAACAGCAGGGTGCTTAACTGCACATAACAATCTTTGTGGTGAGCCATGGCTTGTCACAACTTCTTGGTCAACCTTCCAAAGCCATAGCTAGCCTTGGAGATGTGCAGCGCCGTCTCAGCATCAAGAGATTCAATGCTACTCACTGCACTGCCCTAGCAGTAGAATTTTTCTGTCTTCATCTTTTGGTTGTTAACAACAATTGGAAATGGTGAAGCCAGATGCCAGAGATGTTGTTGGTTAAAACATATCTTTTTATTCTTTTTTCTATCAAGAATTATCATATGGTATTTGGTAGCAAAAAATAAATAAATAAATAAAAATGAAAGAAATAAACAGTTCCATGTTACACTTACAGAAAACAACCAGTAATCTTATCGACTAAATTACCAGTTAGTCTATTGTACAATACTATTGTGAAAGACTTACATGTATTAGAAAAATAAACATCTTGGAAAAATCTTCTTGCTTCGCCCTGAAACAAAATGTGTACATAAGAATTAAATCCATAAATTCAAAGCTAAAACAACACATCCACATTCTTAAAATAAAGTTAAATGTTATTTGTCACACTCATCATCATCATCAGGTGCCCTGCCGCATGGCGTTGGCGATCATGGACTTCCATCTGCCTCTATCTCTTGTTGCCCCCAGCATCTCCCCCACCCTCCTATTCCCCAGCCACTCTGCAAGTCTGTCCAGCATTTTCTCCCTGGGTCTACCCGGTGCTCTCTTTCCCTCCAGCTTTCCCGTTGTGACCAGGTGCTCCAAATCCCCTTTCCTCATAAAATAGCCTATAAATGTTGCCTGTCTTTTCCTAATCTTCCTTATGAGTGATCTACTTGTGTCTGCCTCCATCAAGACTGTCTCGTTTGTTTTCTTTGCTGTCCATGGAACCCTCAACATTCTTCTTAGAAACCACATCTCAGCTGCCTCAATCTTGTTCTGGCTTTGTTTGTTGACTGTCCACGCCTCGCATCCACACAACAGTATTGGTTCTATATAACATTCAAGAACTCTCTTCCTGATGTTAATTGATAGGCATTTGTTGGTAAGAATGCTTGTCATCTTCTTGAATGCTGTTTTGGCCTGGCCAATTCTGCCGGCTATTTCTGATGTGCATCTGCCGTCTGATGAAATGATCGTTCCCAGGTATTAGAATTTATCAACCTGTGTCAAGGTTGTGCCATTTGCTGTTATTTTGCATGAGGGGATTTCATGTTTTTTACTGATCACCATGACTTCAGTCTTCCTGCTGTTTAGTTCTAGCCACTTACTTTGCTTTCTATTTCTAGTATATTCACAAGGTTTTGTAGGTCTCTTTCACTTTCTGCAATTAGCACGGTGTCATCTGCATATCGAATGTTATCATTTTCCTTCCAACCTTTAATCCAGGGTCTTCTTCTAGGTTTCTCATGATGTTTTCGCTGTAAAGTGAAAACAGATCTGGTGACAAAACACAACCCTGTCTGACTCCTCTTTTGATAATGTAAAACACACACACACACAAGCATTGAGAGAAAATCATTAAAAAGTCTTTTGGCCGAGACACTTTCAACACTTCCCACCAAACCAACAGCTATATATATGCTTTTAACACTACCCACCATGCTCATATACACAAGGTAAAGCAGGATTGAAAGAAGTACTTTTCAATCTACCCTAGATTCAAAACATAAACCTTTACATACACTCAAATGATATTAACATATCACTCAAATGATATCAACACAATGAACACTATAAAAAATTGTAGACTGTTGTGCTACACTTTTATCCTCAATGTGGGACAAGCTGAAACAACAAATGGGAATGATTTTTATTCTTAACAATTCATATTTGTTGATTTCATTTCATTTTATTCATATATTGGGTAGGGTTGTCTTCATGCCACTTCAAGGGCACATCCCCAAGTTGGTCATTGTGGTTGTCCAGCATGATACCCAATCCACTTCAGTCAAACTCCTAGTGCCAGAAAGTCCATAGACCACAAACTATTTATTGTATAACTCAATGCACTGAAAAACAATTCAGGAAGTTGTAAGACTTCAAACTATTAACTGTGCTGCCTTGACAAAGTCAGCAAAGCACACACTTCCTCCTAAATACAGAAGAATGTGGCAAAAGCCCCACCATCTACAGGATACATACAAGGAAGAAAGTACTGAAAACACTTCACAATGAGCTGGTATTTCATCAATTAATAATTAATGCCCAATGATATGAATATTCCTACCGTGGTTAATGCACAAAAGTCAACTTAATGGCAAGAACCCATTTCAGTCCAATATAAAAACAACACATGCACGCGCGCGCGCGCACGCACGCACGCACGCACGCACGCACGCGCACACACACACACACACACACACACACACACCCCCATCCTGGTACACGTAAAGCTAGTTTACCAGTTTCTGACATTTGTAACAGCACATAGTAAAGTCATGGATACTGAACAGTTTCTACAAAATGAGTTCCATTTTCCTTTTTCAAACAGAAAGAAATAGTGCTAAACAAAACAAATCAGACAGTGATGAACAAACTGTATCAGTTTCTGATAAAATGCATACATCAGAGTTGCTGTGGAACGCTGCTTTAATCAAATTAAATCATGCAGCTGGTAACTATTTCATTTATAATAATTTGATTAATAATAAACTCTGGAAATGCTCACATATCTCTACCACTTCCCATAACAAAAGAGCAAGAAAAATTACTACTGTATCACAGATTTTCATTTTACTTCAGAGATATTTACAAACCTGACAATGTAAAATTATGAACGGGAAAATTTCCAAATCAATATTTTTACTAATTTTAGGATAAGGTTGTTTTCCCCCCAGCATACCTCAAAACTTGGGCCATTAAGATTATTAAAGAAAATCTCACACTGTATCAGTTTTGTCTTAAACATATATGTATATGAGCAAGTGACAAAAGGTCGTCCAAAAAAGCCAACAAAAAGTGGATTTTTCAAAATAGTTTTTATTAACAGCAATTTTGTCCAAAGGAAGACTGATGTTTAAGGGTCATAAAAATATACATAAAAAGATAACTCATGCACCGATGTTCCGCTAGTAATGCGATAAGGTATCATAACGAGCATCTGACGGTTGTTATGCTGGACATTCAACTTTATCAATATTCCTATTTGAATGTCTCTTATACAGCATAATTGTTTCAGTGGGAGTAAGACTGAGTATTACAGCTAAATTTCATTCCAAAAGAAAAGGCATCTGTGCAGTTTAAGATCAAGTTTCACATGAGATGGTATGTCCGACATAACAACCGTCGGACATATTGATTTGTTCTTTATTGCTCAGTTGGAAATAAGACAGTAACTGCATCCTCTGATGATTTTCTGTGTTGTTGAGGGTGCATTTCATGTAATGAGACCAAGTATAGGACCCACAGTAGCCTTGTTACCATGATATGGCGTTTTTATCTGACAGTTGTTATGATGTTGCATTTGGACATACCCAAGTATTTCCCAACAATGCAAAAATAACAACAGTCATTAAAAAAAATGGACATACTTTTCCTTTGAGTACAGTTATATTGTTATTGTTATATTTTACACATAAAGGCCTATAAAACAAGCTAAATAAGTCACAATGATCATGTAGACACCTTAAACAGAATCCATCTGACAGTTGTTATGGCCTCACTGTTGGACATACTCAACAAACTGTTCATGTGCTGACAGGAATTAGATTATTTATGATCAAAATGAATAGAAACAGTTTGACAGTAACAACAATAATAATAACATGTACATTTAGGGCACCTGCTCTCTCTGATAAGCTCAGAGCGCTTACAAATCATATGAAAATACATTTTGTGGTTAAAGAACATAATTACAAATTACAAGAAACCAAAGAAAGTTGCAACATTAAATGTCGTTTTGACACTTGATGACAAATATGTTTTCAAAATGCTTTAAAACAGGTTACTGGTTAACAAATGTAATTTCACAAGAAAACATGTGGCAAAATTGTTTTGTTTGGTTGGTTTGTTAGCTGTTCTTTCTGTCTATTTAACTGAATGTACAAAGACAAATAAAGGAGCAAACATTAAGTCAAATTGTCATGCCACAAATTATGATATCAAGCAGTCTGAGACAAGGTTCATCTTTATGGCAAAAAATGATGACTAGTTGCAACACATCAGAAACAAGGAAAATGGAGCCATAATACTGTTATGGTACAAAAGTAGAATCAAAAAGATTCTTGTAAACATTTGATTTTTACTTTCCCAAACAACATCAGCATTGACTGTGATTAGCTGCTGACAATGACACAGTGTCAATGGAAAAACATCATCATAACAGACTTTCCAAAAAGTATTATTCATGGAGCACTTAAATTTGCATACTGAACATCTCATAATATTTATCATTTTATGTCAATATTCATTGGTAAACCAACAGTCACATCACTGGAAACCGTGCACAATGTCAATTTCAGGAGTGAGCAAAATACAGCCACATGCCAAAACAAAAGCTCATTTTATGTCCCTATTAGACATCAAGGTCAGATTTTGGTCTACTTTTTAATTTAAAAAAACTGCATCCTCTGATTGCTCATCAGAGCATTCATCTCCATCTCCACCTTTTCCTTCAAAACACGGACACGTTCCCAGGAAAGATCCTCTTGCAAGGGCCAGACATAGAATCCCTTTCGAGACTCCATGAAACTGAGTTTGACCATCTCTTCCTCCCTGTCCACTTCCAGCACCTGAGCAACATAGTCTTGTCAAAATGCTCACAACAGTTCTGGTACATAGATGCTGCATTCTGGATTACAGATCCTGAAAGGATGTCATCTTCAACCAGTCTTTTTATGACACCCCCCACAAGCGTCGCAGGGGCTCTTGCCATGACGACTTCCAAAATAGCATCTCTCCACAGCAACATCAGCAGCAGCACTGTTGGCAAGATAGTGGAAAGGAAGTTTTGACTTGTATTGTGCAGCACAACCATCAGAAAATATGACCATTTTATCCAGCTGCCCCATGGTGGCAGCAAGATGCTGTTTGGTCTGCTTTTGTATGACCTGCACCATGTGGGCATCATGGTTGAGATCATCAGAGAGAAAAATTAAATAATCAGTGACGAGATCCACACAGTTTGGGCACTGGTAATAGAATACACATGGATGAACAGTGACCTGATTGTACCCCCAGTGGGCACTTTGCACCTCATCTTGGTATCGACACAGAAAGTTTTCTGCGAAATCCATGATGACAATGGCCCATTTCGGAGGCAGAGAGGTCTGGATGGTTTTCAACTGATGGTGCTGCCAGCGGAAGGTGAACAGATGCTGAGAAAAGGAATGGAATTCTTTCAGCAACTCATTAATGAGAGTTTTCATTGTTCCTTCTCTTTGTATCAGCTCCCTTCGTTTCCCTCTCTCTGTCTGTACCATTTGCCATGACTTCCATTTTACTGGACTGGCCTGGTCTTGATGGTCAACAAGATGGGTGTCAATATGACACCTGATTTTCTCGACACCACATTGTTTACATTTGCGCTGTAGGCATGACAGTGTGGGTTGAGGACAGAGACTCATTTCAGACAGTTCATCTCTGCCATCAATCGGTGCAGTAATGATCTTGTTTACTGCATCAAGTTGTAAGTCAATGTTTGCACAGATCTCACACAAACACTGACGGAAAACTTGTTTTCGTGATGTCAATATGCTGTTTGGCAAGAGACGATAAAAAGTTCTCAGAGAGACCTTTTTGTCAGGGAATTTTTGGCAAAAGTCCCTGTGCAGTCTCCTCAGTCTCTTGGGCAAGATTTTCTTTTGTTGCCCAGTTTTTTTAGATACAGACCTTTTTCCTGGGATGTCCACTGCAACATCATTCAGAAAGTTCAAAGCTGTCTTTGATGCTGGGGAACTCTTCTTTCTTTTATACAAATCAGCATTGTCTGGTGTAACTGATGTGTCGACAAAATCATGCAACAGTTTTTTCAATAATGCTGCATCTCTGGTTCTGGACTTCTTTAGGTCATGAAGCCGTGCTTTGTAAGCTGCTTTCAGTCGTTGTGGTGACGGTGAATTGACATCATGTTTTTTCTTTGGTGTTGCTGTCAGTGTAGTTGGAGTGGAAACACCAAGTACAGGATTCCCAGACTGTGTCCCAGAGAAAGTTGTAGGGATACCAGTTGCCTCACCTGACAACAGACAAATAAACGTAAAAAAACAGTAAACAAATACAAAATCAAAAAGTGAGCATACATTTTAAGCAAGTATTAAAATCATTTCTGATGAAACATGTGTTTCTTTTTTCCTTGTATGTGCTACGAGTATGACTGTGTGAGACTGAACACCGACTTAAAAGCTCTTAGACAAAACAAACACATAAAACAAATACATACACCCCTTGCCATTCCTCCATTTTACAAGCTGCATTTGAAAGAGGTGAACTGTGAAGAAAGAATAAATGGAGGGACTGGGAGGAAGGGGGCTGGTGGAATCTGGTTGCTGGTCTCTACTCCTTCACATTTTATCAAAAAGAATTATGGAAATAGCCGAAAATGTGCACTTTCAAATTTTCAAAGTAAATATGTATCATAATGAAAATAAACTTATCATTTATTAATCACAAGAGATACTGATGGTCGTTACGACAGACATACTGAATGATAATGTCTTCAACTATGAGAGTAACAACTGTCAAATAATCGCCAGATTTCCCACTAATCCTATGATCTGAACTTTAGTTCTGTCATGTATTTAAAGAAGAAGCAAAATAGAAATTCCAAGCCGTTTTCTGCCCCAGTTTCACGTATAATTGATACATTGATTAACTTAATATCCTTCGGTCGTTATTTCGGACATCGCTAAAACGATGTCCTAATCATGTGTCATGCACAAAACATCGCCCAAAAGTTGCGGAAAATCCCGTTGAATTGCCGCCACTCTACTTTTGGTTCACTTGCATGTTAAAGAATTTTAATCATTTACAGAAACACATTTGACAGAACAGCTGAAACCAATGTTTCTATCATTTTCTTCTGACGGTCGTTATGCATTTGACAGTTTTTTACGATTTCTGACGGTCGTAATGATTGTGGACAAACAACATTTCCTCACCTTCTCTGCTTCGACGCGCCATTCTTGACGAAAGCTCCAGCCTCGATTTGAAACCGTTTGCCTTGAGTGCTATTTAAACCACGGCATGGGATCTGTAAGTTCGTTGTTAGTAGAATTGCGAGAAAAAATACGGTCGTTATTTTCTGACATACTGCTTACTACCGTATGGATTTCGCGCTCGTTTGCAGCCATTGAATCCAATTTGGTTCGGAAAACACCTTTCTCCATTCGGTTAGTGTTGCCTGACATGCCGAGTTATATGAACACGAAACCGAACCGAACTTGATGTGAACGATCGAGAGATTTGCTGACCGACACGATTTGACATTCAGCGTTACGACTGTCAAACGGATTTTTACCGCTTGACTGCATCGAAAACAATCAGAAATAGAAACAGTTTGTGATATTAACATGTTCGCCGTTGATTTTTCTGCATCTTTTATTCATACTGTTGTGATGGTATGCAATTTAGATATGAATCCAGGCTTCGACACCAACCGCATCACTCGTCCGCCATCTTGAACGGGAAAATTTATCTAAGAAAAGCGTACAACTTGGGCATTTTCAAATGAAAGGCAGACACCCAGACTCACCATGTTATATTATGTATCTCTTCAAGGTATTATAAAGCATCAAGCAATAAATAAAGAAGCATTGGTAATTTTTTAATTCTTTATTTGTGCGATAAATATACAAGGGGTCTGGACGATCACCTTTTGTCACAAGCTCATATATGCATGACAAGTACAAGAAGCCAAGCAGCAGCATCTCTTTACACACGCAAGCACACTCAAACTGTGATTTATATTTTGTTTTGTGAAGGAATAAATTTTGTGTGTGTGTGTGTGTGCACTTTTTTAATAAGTACATACATACCACCGACATTTCTTGAGAGTTGTTATAGGCAAGAAATCTGTAAGCTTGCGTTATCTGTCTGAAATGCTGAAAAAAAGAGCTACATAATCACAATCATTTCTACAAACTGATCTTCCTTTTCACATACACCGACACATGTCACTGATTAAGAATACAGTACTGACTGGTACGCAACACAAGAAGTTGAAAATCTAAATTTAACAGGACTATTAAAGTTGGAGGTCAAGCAAACAAGAGGAAACACAGATGTCTCAATGCAGGAACACTGAATCTTAAAAAGATCCCATGATCTCAAGTACTGAATGGACAACACAAGACATCATCATGTCCAACTATTTACATGGTGCTTTAGACTTCAACGATGGAAAAAGGCTCAAAATAAATGTACAGAATTATGGGAGATGAATACATTGAAGTTGCTGTAATATCTCTCTTTCTCTCTACACATAACATGTCATATTCATGAGAATATTGCTGATAAATATAATCAATACTATTGAGTGGTACACTCAATAGTATGATGGTATCATACTATGATTCTATCTCATACTATGATTCTATCAGCGACCTGCCTGGCCCATCCATTTTGCTTCAGATACTATTTGCTCACAAATTCCTTGACAGATATTCCACAGTCAGTTCCCTTGCATTTTCTGTTTTCTGGTATCTGGATTGAGCTCTTTCTTTGAAAGTTACTTTTTCCCTTTTCATTTGAACTTTAAACTTCAACTTAAAGTTTAAGCCATACCTTTTTGTCAAGCAGCGATATCTCCCTTTTTAATCCCCCTACATCCCACTCCCCTCTGTCCTCCCCACCCTAAATATGCATGTGCTTTCTACCCTTAAGCTGTTTTATCACTGTCAGTGGGTGAATAATTCAATAAACGATGAGTGTTCACTTTGGTTTGATTCATACATGAAATTTAACATCTAACATTGTGACCCATCTGTACAAAATGATGTATTATCAGAACTTGAAAAAATCTGCTCCCCTGGTTACCAAAAGCGATTTAAACGTGGACAGGCGAGCCAAAATCAAAAACTACTAGTCCATCGGGCTCTTGCAGAACTTTATTAGTTTATACCATATTTGAATTTTTCACTCCAATCTGTCAAGCAATTTTGTCCGCTCTGATCGAGTCAATGCCATTATATAGAAAACGAGGCTGATCTAGAGAAAAGCTATCTTGCTTCTTGTGGAGAGCAACGCTGCAATGTTCGATTTCTTATGAAGAGCAACGCTGCAATCTTCGACTGTTAACTGAATCTATGAAACTTTCTGTCAAACATTTAGAAGTTTCTAATTTAAACTGGAAATCACAATACGGAATGCATCATATACTTTCAACTTTGTCTAAATCTAGGAGGGGCAATGGGTGAAAAGCGCTTTTGACAAGGAATTCTTCAGATAGACCAGAGAACACTTGACAGAACACTTGATCATGACTTGATGTAACAGAAAACACCAAACCTAGATGGCATAAATGTGATCTGACAATCAATTCCCCTTACAAACACCATCTCTGCTTGTCTCTCTGGACATCAATTTTACTCTGGGTGGTTTGAACCCATCCACCAACCCACCTTAGTTTTTCTCCACTAGTTGTTCTGACTGTATGACACATGATATTATATTATATATAACACTGTAATTACCATGGCGAATTCACTGTGAACTTCTAAAGTCAAGACAATCACAGAGAGAAGACAGAAAACAGATAAAAAAAAATTCAAGTAATAAAAATTAAAATACACCATGAAATGAAAGAGGAGAAAAAGGAGATAATAATTAACAGAATTCTATTCAACAGCTTCTAGACCATCTCTGTTCCAGATTCTAGATCCACATCAGTCTGCCTCAAGAAATGGTCACAGCACAGAAACAGTTTTTGTCAGGATCCTCAATACTAGTCTCACTCGCTCACTATTTTTGGCCATGACAAAATTTCGATTTTATGTCTCCGTGACCTGTCAGCTGCTGATACACTAGACTATGAGTCCTATTTCTTGGCTCAGGCCATATATCCATTAGAAAAAAAGCCTCAGTCAATGGTCTCTATTCTTCTAAAACATCTCTGAACTTTGCCATTCCACAAGGCTTTGTCGGGACTACAGGTTTTAAAATCCACAAGCCCAAATAGCTAATAAAAAAGCGATCATCTTCTCCAGATCCCACAACAATAATCTGATTAAATATATATATCATTATGGATGAAAACTTGAAGTGACAAACACCAAGTGCTATTCTCTCACTCCCTATCTATATGTAGTGAACACGTATATTAATAATAATGTATGACACACATGCACAACACACAGAGTGCAAATCAAATTTCCTCCCTTAAAGCTTTCTCGTTTCTGTTAACGATTCCTGATTGCCATTATTTTAACTAAATCAATGATGTACATGTACACATTCAGACACATACATGCATCCTACACAAAAACTAGAGAACATATCATCGAATTCCAATCCCCTCCCCAAAGTTGACTTATTTTTGTTGATGAGTCACAATGACATTATCGCTATTGTTAAAACTGAATCAATTAACCTATCAATATTATTATAACGACCTTATCATTATTTTTATCATAACTGAATCAACCTGTCCCCATTAACAATAACTGAACCAACAACCTTATCACCATTAGTATTACTATTACTGTGTATTACAATTAGTATCCCTTTTTTATAGTCGAATAGATACGAGAACATCAAATCTGACCAAACATTGAGACAATATTGTCAGGGCACTGAGGGAAAACACACACACACACACACAAGAGACACCATCAGCATTGTAAATGTATCAATATTGATTAATCTAACCAAACAGTGAGACAGTATCAGGAAGCTGAGAAAAAAAAGCACAAAAATGAAACGCAATCAGCAGTGTCAATATTTCAATATTGATTTTTGTTTGTTCATTTGTTGTTCTGATTTTATTTGTTTGCTTCTGTATACTGCATATGTAGCACTGTTTTACTATGCACATGGTTTTCTTCCATGGTACACCTTACAACAGTGCAAATTTTTAATTAATGTAGCACAGTTTTGGATCCCCGCAAGATCTAGTCTGTGAGGTATGTTCACTAGTTTCAGTGCATAGTTATTGATCCTAGCTTAGCTGTACATGATACAACACACTGACACTGACACACATTATGATTATCAGATTTTTTGTTTTTTCACATCTTACACTAAGTTACAGTTACAGGTACTGAATTGGCCTTCAAGGGCAGAGAAAAAAGAGTAGGTGAGTATATTACTTGATGTGGTGAAAATAAAAGTGAGATAAATTAATGTTTGGATGTGAGTGATGAGTAAATGGAGAGCATGTGGTGTGTGTATATTTTATATAGTAATGGAGTAAATGCAGGTATGTATCTTAAGCACAAAGAGGGAAGAAAGGAAGGATGTTTCCTTTCAAAGGTAAGAACAAACAAAAACTGAAAAGACACCAACAAAATAGACCTGCTAGTTTACAAGGCAGAATTAACTTTCTGGTCAGAGACAACAAAAATGAAAGAGAAATCTTTCACTAGTTTCAGAGATAATTTACAATTTTAAATTATATTGTTATCTCCATTTACACATATGCAGCTCCTGGCAGTCACCTTCTTTTTGCATGCAGTAATGGCTAAAACGCTATATGGTATGCACCACAGTTAGATTCACAAAATTATAGAAATAAAATTGTATTATCTTGATCTCTGTTGCCATGATTACAATAATTTGATTACTATTTTAATACTATAAGTATAACAGTCATAATACTGTGGTAATAGTCATGTTATCAATAATACTAATAATACTGTGGTAATAGTACTAATACATAGCCATATTATCAATAATCTCAGTATCAATATAATATACAGTATTTGAAAAGAACTTGCATGAAATAATGTCACAAATTAGACTGTTACAGAAACAACTTACTTTTACAGCATCTGGTGCGTTTTTATGCTTCTCAGGATGCCACTCCAAAGCAAGCTGTTTGTATTTTCTTTCCAAGCTTACTTGGTCCGACCCTGTTAAAACATTGCATCACAGTGATATATATATACAATATAATACATGTCAGTTCAATCACACACATGAACTCACACACATGAACTCACATACATATCGTCTAATATCACTCATAGTGAAAAGACGCTAAATCAAAGAACGAACAATCACATCACATACATAGTTATGGTCCAACCCTGTTATAAGAATGCATCCCAATAATAAGTTCATACACACACATACACACTCTCATATACATGGTTACATGTAACACATGAAATAAAATACATACAGAAAAGTACAAAAAAATCCCTATCAACACTGGCACCAGCTGTGTATACTGACAATTTCAAAGCTATATATATACTGAGCCTAAGATTTTTCATAGAACTTTTTCTTTAATTTCCATTTGTTGTAAGTACAAATGATACCAACTTCCAGACACAAAACAAGAAGATAGTCCCATGTGACATGGTGTGACAAAGTGGCAAAGTTAAGAGTGTATTCGGCACAACAGACACACTGCTTTAGGGGAAGCCAGTGGCATCCCCCCCCCCCCCCAACCTCCCAAAAGTTTTGTTTAAAAAATATACAAAAATCTGCGTAATCTGCTCAGTTTTGGGCTTCATTTTCTGAGCTTCAAAGGCAGACAAAAACAGCATTTGTCTAACCACACATTTTTTTGTGAACTTGGCTACCCATGAGTCATTATAATAAATCAATCATTTAATGCAATTCTTTTTTCATTTTTTTGTTTTTTTCACACTGAAAACCAGAAAACAGAGCACTTGTGATGAAAAAAAAAAAAAAAAAAAAAAAAACGAGAACAGAGCAAAGGCTCTAAAATTGGAGCTACTCTGTTAAATTAAACCTGAGCAGTTGACATCTCTGGTATACTAACACTTCCTCGAAGAAGACAAAGGATTTAAAAAAAATTAAAATGGTATGTACTTGGGCCGGTATCTAAGAGAATAGGGCAACAGAATACAAACAGTATTTAATCCTCTATTGCATCATTATATAACATGTCAATAAAAAATCTGTCATTTTCAATATCTGTTATCCCACGTCTAAACTTCATCAAACTGTTTTCTGCCAATATCTAACAAAAGCTACGAAGGTTTTCATACACTGATCAAATCACCAATGAATAAGTGCACCAATATACCAAGTAATATACTGGACCATGGAGATCTGCTCACATCAATTAAAGAATGAAAATTACGTTGGTATGGCCACATAAAAAGATCCAATTCCAATGGCCTTGCTAAATTAAATCTCCAGGAAATGTGGAATGGAAGAGATGGATAGAACTGGAAGACAAGTGAAAATTATGGACTGAAAACACTACAGAATGGACAGAGAAACCATTTGCAGAGACCCAGGCTTTGGCACAGAAACAACAGAGCTAGTAAAATCTGATGAATAGTGCTTCAGTCCAGCACCCCAGTGACTCTTCACTAAGTTATAGGAAATGGAGGACATTTTACACTTTTTTGATTACTTAAAATGTTATTAAATGTTTTAAATCCATTACTACACAGCTGCATATATACGGTCATTTCAATGTTGCCACAGGTCTAGAATCATGTTATTCCAATTTGCCACAGGTCTAGAATCAATCACTGTATCAGCCTTTCACATAGTTCAGGCAAAAACAACAATTAAAAAAAAATCAAAAACTTAACATTTTCAACTCTTGTTCAACCAGATCAATGTGTTCTGCCATAACAACAAAAACAACTAAAAACTAAAAAGTAGCCTAATGTAACACCAAAGTAGTTTTACCTCTCAATTCTAATTTGATTATTTACTTTAAAAAGAGGCAGACATTGATGATACAGAGACAGAGAGAGAGAGAGACGGAAATGAAATGAAATGACGAAATGACAATCTAGGGCCTACAGCCTATTGCAAGCATGCTGGCTTTCAGAATCCCAAATCTTTGTTTAAGTTATTGTGCAAATGCAAACTTTACCATGTCATTTTTCTTCTTCTGTGCTTTAGACATCAGGCTACTCTGCCTAGCCCCCTCAACCCTACCATATGTACAGTGATTGGTCACAACACTCGCCCTACCCCTAATCCTAACCTTTGTACGGGTTTTGTCCTCCAAATTTATCCATGAAATCTTGGCAGTGAGTTAAATGGAACAGCCGTATCATGGGAAAGATGTGCAAGGTGAAACTGGGGTGGTAACATTTGTCGTTTAGCCTAATAAACAGTTTATATTTGCCCAACCGTGTATAGAAGACTTCAAACATATGGAAGATTCCAGTCCCTTAGTAGAAGAAGGTGATCATTCCCCAGTCATGCCTCACAAAGACGATGATGATCATAGCCCAAAGGGTGTCTGGTGGGAGGAATTATGACGATAAAGCTTTGTCTTTACTAATCTAATCAATATCATATATGAAGACCGCCAAGTGTTTTCGTACTTAAACTTTTCACTATGATTGTACGATCGCGTGAAAAGCGGCAGCCCCATTCTGTAGACTTCCATTCAAGTTTTATCACGAAATAGGCTTATTCAAGTTACCAAGTTGTTCTATTTCACTACCATGTAGTCAGTAGTGATGTACGCAGCATGTAAATGTTTATTTTTTGATCAAGTTCTTTCTTTTCCTTTCCTTTCTGAACTTAGGATCACTTAGTTTAAAGAAGAATAAAAATGGAGGGTTACATGTATGCTTTGTTTCGGTTCTCATCTGTGGCAAGAAATTGCTTCCACGAAACTGAAACCTGACGAGAGTCGGTATCTCGGGTCTAGTAAGGTGGTGGTGACTGGACAGGAACGAGTCAGAATATAAAGGGGATTTACCGTTGAGGACTAGATATTGTTCATAAATATGACACACCAAATTAAACATACCTGCAGGAACATCTAAAAGACTGAAGGCACCTTCTCTTGTTAGACCCATGACTACTGAAGTCACTGTAAAGTGAACACGTCTCGAGTTTTCAAATCAAATAACACAAACTGTCAGCTCATTGCAGCATTGCCGCCATGTTTTGTGGAACTCGATATTGTCACGTGATCAACAGAAATGCCGAGATTTTTCGAGAAGCAAAAACAACAAAGTAACGTGACCAAAGATGTGAACGACAACGCTAGAATTTTAAACGAGAAACAACATAAACCAAACAAAAACAAAATCGTACCGGTGTTTACATATGTTAATGCTTTTGTGCCCATGGTTTTTGTCCCATTATTAGCTATCTATACGGTTGTTGTTTTTTCAACGAATCAGCAAAACGCAAACATTCGGCCAACTGGTCTTTGTCAAGCGTATGTAAAGACAAAGAGTATCCGCACAGCACTTGTCTCTCTCTATCTCTCTCTCTCACACACACAACACACACACTCAAAAAGACAATTTCCCAAATGTGGCATCCAGCAGGGGACAATGTGTATGGATAAAAGTGCAGATTATCCACATCTGCCATTTTCTCCTGCTGAACACCACATTCGGAATTTTGCCTTTTCCCCCCTAAATATTATGCATTTAATATTTGTTGTCTTTTGGGGCCTTTGTATACATTTGACTAAGGCCAGTTGGCCGAAAATTTGTGCCTATCTGGTTTTGTTATATCAAATATGCGTTGCACTGTGTGTGTGTGTGTGTGTGTGTGTGTGTGTGTGTGTGTGTGTGTGTGTGTGTGTGTGTGTGTGTGTGTGTGTGTGTGTGTGTGTCTTATTTGTATTAGCTTGAACGTTGGCAGTTACTTTGATTCAAATTTAAGCATAGGCCTACACTTTTTGTTATAACTCTTTTCTTCTTCTTCTTCTCCCGTAACTTCATGAAGAGTCGTTGCGGTGCTGCACTAAAGAATTGTTTACCAGATTCTTCCAGCTCTGTGGGTTGTGTGCCAAAGTCTGCTGGTCTCTGCAAAAGATTTATCTGTCCATTCTGTTTGTGTTCTTGTTGTTGTTTTTCTGTCTTCTCCATTTCCCTCCCTCAACAGTTCCATGGAGGACTGATTTAGCAAGGCAATGGAATATTGTGACATGGCCATACCAACGTAGTTTTCAATGGCAGATGTGATGCGTCTAGTGTGTCGGCTAGTGACTGTGTGCTTGTCACCTCTCACTTTCAGCCTGCACCGCTGGCTAGCACTGCTGCTTGCAGCTGTGCGAAAAGAAGAGCAGAATGCGTAAGTCTCTTCCTGTACACAGCCTCTCCATCAGCAAGCCCTACGTTACGCCTCCTCGTGGCGACATGCGGTAAATGAGTACCTCACGGACTCAGGCTAAATCTCGAGGGACTCAGAAGAGGTCTGGCCCCCAGACATGCAGCACGCAGGCCCACCGGCTTGTGGATATGCCCTGTGCCCACGAACCAGACCCCCAGCTATGGGTAAATAGCTCCACTGCCTTGTGAACATCTCGGGAGAGAATAAAGCTAAGGGAGGTAACCCTGAAAGAAAAAATCACCCTACTGCCTTGTAGGCTGTCGTGGGAACAACAAAGGCTAGTGGAGAGACCGCACACACACACACACACACACGCACACACACACATACACACACACACATACAACCGATGGAAGGCAACGGGAAACCACCATCGTATGCTCCCTAGAAAAATTATGGACAGTGAAAATAAAAATGAAGATAACGACAAGAATAGGTGCTCCATCGTCGTCCGGTAGGATCCGCCATGCGGCACAGGTGACACCAGACCGCCAGCAAGCTACTGCGACCAAACTCAAACTCAAAAATACTAAAATAGCAACATGGAACATAAGAACTTTGTTCCAAAAAGGCAAATTAGACAATGTCAAAATGGAGATCGAAAGGCTTAACATTAGTATTTTAGGACTGGGGGAAGTGAGATGGAAGAGGGCAGGCATAATAACATCCGGGGAGTATACAGTGATATACTCTGGTGGGAACTCACATGAAAGTGGGGTAGGCATTGTAATGGACAGGGACAAATCAAAAGCAGTTAAGGGACACTGGGCTGTGTACAAGAGTCTTGCTGGTCAAATTGGGAGGCAGACCATTTGATATCAACATCTTTCAGGTGTATGCACCAACGTCCACAAGTACTCAGGAAGACATTGACAACTTCTACGAAGTATTAGCCAAGGCCCAATGTAAATCACAAGAAGTTACCATAATAATGGGAGATTTTAATGCTAATGTGGGAAAGGATAGGGTAGAGGATATAGTTGGACCTCATGGCCTTGGTAAACAAAATGAAAGGGGAGGGAAATTTGTAGAATGGGCACAGATGAATGAGTTCATAGTAGGAAACACCTGGTTTGAGCAGCGTAATAGAAGAAAATGGACTTGGATGAGTCCAGGAGATAATACCAAAAATCAGATTGACTACATCCTGATCAACAAAAGATTTAGAAATTCTTTACTGTCAGCAAAAACACTACCAGGCGCAGACTGCAACAGTGACCACAATCCTGTAGTGGGAAGATTTAGGTTGAAAATACGGAAAAGGAAACAGACCAAAAGCAACATCAAACTAGATCTTGGACTCTTAAAGACAGATGAAGTGATACATCAAAAATTTAATGTACATGTTCAGAACAAATTCAGTGCTCTGGAAGACGTTGATGACAGTGAAGAACAATGGACAAAGTTGAGAAATTCGATAAATGACGCTTGTGAAGAAATCCCTGTAGTAGATAGAAAAGCACAAAAAAAAACTGGATGACAAAAGAAATTTTAGGATTGATGGAGGAACGGAGGAAGGCAAAGAGAAACGAGGAGATATACAGGAAGATAAACAAAGAAATCAGGAATAGGTGCAATGAAGCTAAGGAAGCTTGGCTGAAAACAAAATGCAAAGAAATAGAAGACCAACACAAAACGGATCATCAGGGTATGAACAGACGAATTGAAGAAATTGTCCACAGGAAAAATACATGCACATCAACTGGTTGCTTAAAATCGAAAGATTGAAAACGACAAAATATTAGACAGATGGGGAGAGTAGGGCCTACAAAAAATATCTTTTTGAAGATGACAGAAACGTAGAACATATTACAAGAAAGAACTTTGAATGACCACCCATAATGAAAGATGAAGTTAGAGCAGCATTGAAAAATATGAAACCAGGAAAAGCCCCAGGACCAGACAACATTACCACAGAGATAATTGAAGCCCTGGAGGAATTCGGTATAAAAAAAATAACAGTCCTCCTAAATGAAATTTACGACACTGGAAAAATCCCCAAAGATATGTCAAAATCAATTTTCATTGCACTTCCAAAGAAGACAGGGGCATGCGAACTCCATCGCACAATCAGTTTGATGAGTCATGTAACCAAGATCCTATTAAGAATAATCATGATAAGGACAAGGAATAGAATCAAAAGAGAAATAGCAGATGAACAGTGTGGATTTGTGGAAGGGAAAGGAACTATTAATGCCATATACATCCTAAGAACTATTATAGAGAGGTCAATCGAGATGAACAAGGATTTATATTTATGCTTTGTTGACTATACCAAGGCTTTCGATCGGGTAAGACATGAAGAATTGATCAACCAACTAGAAAGACTCAATTTTGATGGAAAAGATCTACGAATAATCAGAAATATGTATTGGGAACAAACAGCTGCAATGAGAATAAAAAACGATATAAGCTCTTTCCAACACATCAAAAGAGGAGACAGACAGGGTTGTGTTTTGTCACCAGATCTGTTTTCACTTTACAGCGAAAACATCATGAGAAACCTAGAGGAAGACCCTGAATTAAAGGTTGGAGGGAAAATGATTGACAACATTCGATACGCAGGTGACACCGTGCTAATTGCAGAAAGTGAAAGGGACCCACAAAACCTTGTGAATATACTTGAAAGCAAAGATAAGGGGTTGGAACTAAACAGCAGGAAGACTAAGTCATGGTGATCAGTTAAAAAACATGAAATCCCCTCATGCAAAAGAACAGCAAACGGCACAACCTTGAGACAGGTTGATAATTTTAAATACCTGGGAACGATCATTTCACCAGACGGCAGATGCACATCAGAAATAGCCAGCAGAATTGGCCAAGCCAAAACAACATTCAAGAAGATGAAAAGTTTTCTCACCAACAAATGCCTATCAATTAACATCAGGAAGAGAGTTCTCGAACGTTATATAGAACCAATACTGTTGTACGGTTGTGAGGCGTGGACAGTCAACAAGCAAAGCCAGAACAAGATTGAGGCAGCTGAGATGTGGTTTCTAAGAAGGATGAAGGCAGACACAAGTAGATCATTCATAAGGAAGATTAGGAAGAGACAAGCAACATTCATAGGCCATTTTATGAGGAAAGAGGAATTGGAACACCTTGTCACAATGGGAAAGCTGGAGGGAAGGAGAGCATCGGGTAGATCCAGGGAGAAGATACTAGACGGACTTGCAGAATGGCTGAAGACAAGAAGGGTGGAAGAGATGC
This sequence comes from Monoplex corrugatus, assembly GCA_030674185.1. Lineage (NCBI taxonomy): Eukaryota > Metazoa > Mollusca > Gastropoda > Littorinimorpha > Ranellidae > Monoplex > Monoplex corrugatus. The sequence continues at coordinate 33,131,382 of CM060307.1, read as the reverse complement.
TTGAGGCAACTAAAGATAGAGACAGATGGAAGTCCATAATTGCCAACGCCATGCGGCAGGGCACCTGATGATGATGATGAAATGAAATCAGCATATCTTCGTAACGGCTCAATGATGCTTTGTTCATTGGTGATATGGTAAGTATATCTAATGTTTAATATCTTGTGATAAAATCGCTTTTCCTTAGTTGGGATTCATCTTTCCAAATCCAGGCATTGTCTCGCATGTATATGGGAAGGTGTAGCAAGAAACTCTGGGGACAGCTGGACAGAAGAAGGTCCTCAGAGGAGAAAGTCCCTTAAGCAAGTGTTTCGGCCTTGAACTCTTTGCAATCTATGGGAGGAGATGGGGGGTACATGAAAGCTGCTCGAGAGGGCGTTTTGTAGGTCTATCCATTTGAGAGTTAGCTGGACCTGAACTAATGATATTGGTCCAAACTGGTTGATGTCACTCGAATGCTGTTCTTTTGGAGTGTGCACTCCATCGGATGGAATACGCTCCTGCGCCTAATAACCTGATCTTGAATAGGTCATGGAGATGTTTTTGTTCTTCCATATAGGTTTTCAGCCTATACAGTGCTAATTTTGTCTTTGCCTCCTTCGAGAGGACATATGATTTGGATGATTCCCCCATGTTATAACTGAAAGAGGGGAAACATATTTGAGATATGTGTATCCATATACTGGGATTGGCTTCTCAGAATTGTTGACATGCTGTACTTAATTTTGTCTTCATAGTCATTATCAAAATCGAGCCTTTGTTTACATCTTGAAGGAACTTCCAGTACACGTTTCCTGTTCAGATATGTACCCGTCCTTGCCTTGATAATGCGCTTAGCAGTCTAGCCTCTGCTTCTAACCACTGATCTCTACATGTACAGGCACGTGTCCTGTCAAATGCATTTTCTGATCAACATGTTGTCAAGCAAATGTGAGAGGATGAAAATGTCACTCTTATTTGTTTTTATTGTTGTTGTTTTTTAATTTTTTAACTAGCGCAATTTTTTCCCCAATTTGCCTTGTCTAGGCAATAACGGTCAACAGTAAACCAGTGTATTTATACATTGGTACAAGACATGTACCGTACTGAACTTGCATTGGTAGTGTGTTGTATCGTATGTGTTGAACTTGTATTGATACTACATCCACGTGCTGACGCCATGCTATGTTCTTGGCTATTCTTATGTCTAAGTTCCTTTGTTCTAATTCAGTGTAAGGCGTGTCTTGTTGGCTTGGGCCCACTTTGCCTTTAGAAAGAACTAAAGCCGCTGTCTTTTGTAATAGTGCTCTCAGAGGACGACTCCCTGCTGAGAAATGTGCTAAGTGCTCAGCGTGATAAGAAACATTTCAACCCGAAGTACATTTTCTCTTTGATTGAATGCCTTATTGTTCCTGTTGTTGCCTGTATGTCTGCCCACAGCACAGTACAATTTCATAATAATAATAATAATTACAATATTTATATAGCGCAAAATCTTGATAAAATCAAATCTATGCGCTGAAACAGACACACACGCACGCACGCACACACACACGCATGGCTATAAATGGGGAGAAAGAATAAAAGCAATGGAAAATTATAGAGAGCATATTATATTCAATCATATATTACAATGTGATTCCCCTCCGAGTGGAGACAGGCTGCAGAGGGGGTTGAGTGAGGTTAGGATTTTATGCAGAGGAGAAAAGGTGAGTTTTGAGAGCGGACTTGAAGGAGACAAAAGTAGGTTGCTGACGGACTGAAAGAGGAAGTTTGTTCCAGGAGAGTGGACCAGAAACAGAGAAGGCTCGTGGACCATAGGTATTGAGCTTAGTGCGTGGAAAGCGAAAAGTCAGAGGATCGGAGGCAGAGCGGAGGGTACGTGAGGGAACATAGATCTCAAGTAGGCTTGACAGGTAATCGGGGGCTGCGTTATTGAGGCTTTTGTAGCACATGGTGTCTAGTTTGTACTGTATGCGCTTTGATACAGGGAGCCAGTGAAGTTGTGCCAGGAGAGGAGATATGTGGTCAGCTTTTTTCTTTTTGAGTACAAGGTGTGCAGCATTGTTTTGAATGCGCTGTAGGATGCGAATGGTGGAGGCAGGAAGACCAGACAGGAGTGAATTGTAATAGTCAATGCGAGACATTATGAAGGAGAGAACGAGTTTTGCAGTTGTTTTGACAGAGAGATACTTCCTGATCAGGCTTATACGATGGAGGTGATAGTAGCAAGATCTGGCAGTTTGAGAAACAAAGTTGTTCATGGAGAGGCTAGAGTCAAGGCAGACACCAAGGTTTTTAGCTGAATCAGAAATTGGGACTGATGTGTTACATAATGGGAGAAAGAGGAGGCAGTTGAGAATAGCTTCTGTCTTGTCGTCGTTCAGCTGAAGTTTATTGTATGTCATCCAGTTCTTAATGTCCGAGTAACACTCAATGGTGCGAGTCAAGAGGCGCTGTATATTGTCAGGTGAGTCACTGTCTTGAAGTTGGGTGTCATCAGCATAGACGTGGTGTTTTATAGAGTTCAAGTTGATGATGGTGGACAGGGGGGAGGTGTAAAAAGTAAAAAGAACAGGGCCAAGGACAGATCCTTGTGGAACACCACAGGTCAGGTATGCAGGTTGAGAGTAAGTGCCATTGATGAGAACAGTTTGTTTTCTGTTTGATAGATATGAAGTGAACCAGGAGAGAGCAGTGTCAGAGATGCCAAAAGTATGATGGAGTCTAGAAAGGAGAATACCATGATCAATGGTATCAAAGGCTGCAGACAGATCAAGGAGTGTGAGGAGAGAGACTTTGCCAGTATCAGTTGCAAGGAGGAGATTGTTGAGAATGTGTAGTAGGGCAGTTTCAGTGCTATGGCACTGGCGGAAGGCTGACTGGAAAGGATTGAGGAGACTGTTGGCAGACAGGTGAGAGTTCAGCTGGTTGAGGACAACTTTTTCAAGGAGTTTTGACAAGAAAGAGAGATTAGAGATAGGCCGGTAATTTTTCAGTTCATTTGGGTCTAAGTTGTATTTCTTGAGGAGAGGGTGAACAATAGCAGACTTGAAAGAATATGGGACAGTTCCAGTTTGGAGAGAAGTGTTGATGATGTCAGTGATGAATGGGAGGAGAGTAGGGAGACAGTCGGAAAAGAGAGAACCTGGAAGAGGATCCAGTTCGCAGGTTTTGAACGACATAGATCTGATTGTGTTGAGAATTTCTTCTTGTGAGACTGGGGTAAAAGTAGTAAGCCAGAGAAGGAAGGGTCAGGTGGGCATGGTTGACAGGGTGTCCTGTCAAGCCTGTCACGAAGAGTTTGTATTTTGGTGGTGAAATACTTAGAGAATACAGATGGGAGTTCTTCATTTGTGTGTTTTGATGGGAGAGGTAAGTCTTTTCGTGTGCCAAGGAGATGATTCATGGTTGTAAAGAGTTCTTTTGGAGAGGAGGCATTCAGGATTTTGGTTTGTAAAAAGCTTCTTTTTGCAGATGCAATGAAGGTGGATACTTTTGTTTTAGAGGCTTGGAAAAGTTGCCTATGTACAGTGAGTTTGGATTTGCATCAGTGGCGCTCTGCTCTGCGGCGGGCACATTTTGCACAGGCAATCCCATGAGTGAGCCAGGGGGCAGGGGGGCGGTCAGGTAAAAGACGGGTTGTGGCTGGAGCATGAGTGTCCAGAAGATGGTGGAGAGTAGTATAGAATTCATCGGCAAGGTTATGGCAAGGTTATGTGACTTTTCAGAAAGGAGACGGGAGGCATCAGATGAAAAAGTGGAGAGGTCGATAGATTTGAGATTGAGTCGAGTCACTGTGTGCGAGGTACGGGAAGGAGGAGAAATGTCAAGAGAACACAGAATTGCAGAGTGGTCAGATGGAAGGGCTGAAGTTAGACGGGTAGAAAGAACTAAGCAGTTGTCAGTAGCTGAATTGTGATGATCACGAGAAATGATCCAGTTAAGAGAAGAGTGTGACCTTTTTGATGGGTTGGTTCAGAAATGTGTTGAGTCATATTGTGATTGGACAGCGAGTTGATATGTCTTGTGTCATAACGGTGAGTGTTGTCATAGTGGACATTGATGTCACCTAGAATGATGAGATTTCCAGGTAAGAGGCAGTAGTAGTCAAGTAGTTGGTCAAAGTCAGAGAGAAACGTGGATGTGGTGAGCTTGTTGGCAGAGCTAGGTGGTGGGGTGAGGGTGGATTGGAAGGATACTTCAATGTGCTCGAAAGAAGGATGAGAAAAAGGCAGAGACTGCGAGAAAGATAGGCGGGAATGGAGTGAGTTGTTGTAGAGGATGGCGATACCGCCACCTTGGGATGAGCAATGGAAAGAAGCAAGCCTGTAACCACTTGGAGTGAGACTCGCATGTATAGGTTCATGACTAAGGTGGTTAAGCCATGTTTCGGTGATAAAAGCAATGTCAACATGCTCATCTGCGATGAAGTCAGCAATGACATCCGCTTTGCCATCTTTGCATGTTGACTGAGCGTTAAAAAGGCATATTTTCAGTTTGTCAGAGTCACATGGCGGTGGCTGAGGTGGAGATGAAGGCGACACCAACGGGACAGAAGATGAAGGCGACACCAGCGGGACAGAGGATGAAGGCAGCATCGACGGGACAGAAGACGAAGGCGGCACCCACAGGACAGAAGATGAAGGCGGCACCAGCAGGACAGAAGATGAAGGCGGCACCAGCGGGACAGAATGTGAAGGCGGCACCGGCGGGACAGAAGGTGAAGGCGGCACCAGCGGGACAGAAGGTGAAGGCGGCACCATCAGGACAGAAAGTGTAGGCGGCACCATCAGGACAGAAGGCGAAGGCAAAGATGGCAGAGGAGGAGACGAATTCTGCAGCAGCAAGGTCGAGGGCGGGGGCAGTGGAGGAGACGACGAAGCAGAAGACGAAGTGTGGTGTCGGACTGGTACAGTAGGAGGCAGGTTGTGCCAAATTTTATAACCGTTTGGCTCCCGCACCCTATCCACCAGCTGCAAAAACTTAACCCTTCCGACTGCCTCACTCTATCCACCAGCTTCCGGCAGGAAACTGGTGGATAGGGTGAGGGAGTCGAAGGGTTAAGTTTTTCTTCTGCTATCACTGATGATGATGCAGGATGCAAGTGGATAGGGTGAGGAGGTTGTTTGGTTGGTTTTTTCTTTTTCAAGTGTTGGTCTCACAAAATAGGCAGAGGGACCGCTTTAATTCCACAATTAAACGTTTCAAGTGTTGGTCTCACAAGACAGGCAGAGGGACCGCTTTAACTCCACAATCAAACGTTTCAAGTGTCAGTCTCACAAAATAGGCAGAGGGACTGCTTTAACTCCACAATCAAATGTATTCACCTTGTGACATTTGAGTGGAGTTTTGCAGACCAGTATGAAGTCAGGATAGGATCAGATGAGAGAATGCGAGAGAGTTTGTCAGATTGAACGTGCAAATGGCACAGGCAGGATCAGGCAAGGGAGGGAAAGTAGAGACTTGGAAGAAGTGAGGAGACAAACACCTATTTGACTCAATATTTCGTGCTTTCAAAAGACTTATCCCATACACTGATATAGATCAAGGGCAAGGCGCCTGGTCCTATTCTGACTTCACACTGGTCTTCAACATCCCACTCATAGCAATAAAGCAAACTCAATGACAACAAAATTTCGTTCAAGATATCGAGCAGATTTAATGAAATAATGATAACATAAACAATCACAAAACAACAAAGTAATAAAACTAATATGTACAAATAAATACTGCAATGACTCAAGTATTTAAATACACAATCTAACTGATGCAACTGTGCCACTGTCAGATGTAAAATTACGCACCATCCTTCTTCTTCTACTTTTCATTACATGTATACTGACTTTTGTTTTTATCCCATGCATACATGTATACCACTGGACAAAGTAAACAGGTGAGCTTTCCCTAGGAAGAAAATGCATGGAACTGTATGTACATACACTTAATACACCTCATCTTAAAATTTGTCTGTACAGAACTGATCTTTACAAGCATATCTCCCTCAATACAAACTCACAACGCAAACATGCTTATTATTTATGCACGCATACACGCAAATATACACCAGCAGTGTTTTAGGGAATTCTAAATTGTTTCTTTACAGTGTACACATTCCATCACCATCCATCATCAGTTTTTATCTGATCTTCAATTACATTTTGAAACAAAGGGAGAATGATTCAGACATGTACACATTAAGTGTGTCTGTACATAAAAAGTATCCACAATAACTTGATTTCTCATCTTAGTGCCAGATGCACTTTTATCACAAACAGGCCACAATTGTCTTCCAGTTGGCAACCATGAACGCATAAATTTGACTGAAAAATGGTCTAAGTTCTGTTTACAGAAACAGACGCAGTGCTTCAAAATATCTCTATGTCTATGATGTTTTGGAAACACATAAAAATCAAACAAAAGAAAAATATAAAAATATGATCAAATTGTCAATAAACACTCATACAGATGGTAAGCCACTTTGCAGCATTAGTACCTAATCACATATTTGGGGATAAAAAGCCCCTTCATCTAAACATTATTTTCTTTTCTTTGTTTTCTTTCTTTTTTTTTTTTTTAACCAAGAACATGATTTAACAAAATACCATGGTCAAGTAGTGAGGGACTGGCGAAAGGATGCTGCAGAAGTTTACAGAGAAATGACAAAATATATACAGCAAGACAATAGAAATGTATTTACATCAAATCAATACACCTGGACCATGGTGCACAACAGCTGGACTAAGTTGGGGGGGGGGGGGGAGATAAACCCCACAAATAAGCCTAGCTGAAAGCTAGCAAGCTGTGAATAAACCTAGCTGAAAGCTAGCAAGCTGCAAACAAACCAAACTCAAAGCTAGCAAGCTGCAAATAAACCTAGCTGAAAGCTAGCAAGCTGCAACCAAACAAAGCTGAAAAATAGCTAGCTGATTGAAAGCTCCAGTTCCTCACTGGTTGCACATCCTGAATATAGCTGAAAGCTAAGAAGTTTGCAACTAGACCTGTTAGCAACAAGCTATAAAGTTCATGTTCAGTGGATATAACACAAACAGAATATATGATTTTCTTCCAAACATTCCTGCAAAAACATGGTTACCTGATAAAAAAACATTAGGGACAGTGGGAGAAAAGGTGGAAAACGTAGTGGATTTTGGAAATTTTAAAGAACGTGGAGAAACATCAAAAATAAAATTTGAACCAATAATTAGGCTACTAGAAAAATCAAAGTCATTGGTCAGCTTATATCATAGGCAAGTTCATGTGTTAGATACACAAATAGAGAGAGAGAGAGAGAGAGAGAGAGAGGGGGGGGGTGTGTGTGGAGTGGGAAGGCATTGCAACTTTATAAGAAATCACAAAATGGCATCTTGATTGCTTTTGTGACATGGTAAGTTAGCTCATCTTAAATCTGCAAAGACTGAAAAGTCCTGACTTGTAATAACTAGATCTGTGTGTGTGTGTGTGTGTGTGTGTGTGTGTGTGTGTGTGTGTGTGTGTGTGTGTGTGTGTGTGTGTGTGTGTGTGTGTACGTGCATGCGTGCGTGTGTGTGTATGTGTGTGCGTGCATATATGTACTTGTGCGCATGAATTTGTTGTGAAGAACTATACATATGTTTTATTTGATCTCTTATTTTATGTGACTGGTGGTTCCTCATACTTATTATCATTTCTTGTGCAGTCGTTATCTGTTGTTAACTGTTCATTAAACTTTTATTAGTGTTTTGTTGTGTAAAATGCTATTTGCACTAGGTAAATAAAATTCTGATTACTATAACTTATCATAAGTAACTGATGTATTGATTTACGAATGTATGATGTATCAGGATTAATATTATTAATAATTATGAATCCGCCTGCTGTTGACCACTCCATCCAATTCATTACACAGGCGATTAAAAAACATGCCTGAATACAAATTGACACATAACAGAGGACACCAAAACATATTTAAAAACAGGCCTAAGTTACCTAAAAATTGCTTCTGTATATCTCATTTCCCTAGAGCCAAAAATGCACTTAATACATGTACCCAACTATCAATCCCAAGAGAAAGTACATTAAATTTTACTGAACACATACAGGTAAATAAACCAGCATGGCAGAAAATGGTAGGAAGAAATGACAGAAGGCAAAGGCATAAGACAGAAACAAAGAAAGTGATAAAAAAGAGGAAATTTCTAGTACAGAATTTTTAAGGTGGGGATATTATTTATACTGAAAGAGTCCCCGGCATCCCCCATGGGAGGGTGTTGTCAAATTGAAGGGTTAATTCTGGTTACCTTCCAACTGAAGGATTTAGCACTGCTCTGACAACCCTAAAGTTGCTGGGCTAAACAAGCAAAAAACTAGTGAAAATCAAGCTTATGCACCTTAGGTAACTGAACTTTGTACAAAAAAGTGAATTTCAGCTTTCATTTAGAGTGAATTTGAGCTTTCAGTTAGACATCTACCTGGCAGCTAGATACTTAGCAGACTGTTATGCATCCAATCCCAGGCTTCTTTAAACAACTCTGAAATGGATCTCACACAAAGACTGGTCACACAAAGACTGGTCGATAATCACAATGCACACACAATCCATTATATCCGCACTTTTTTCAGATGCTGCCTTTGTTGTACTTACAAATATATATGTATATATATACATGCATGCCATGTAAATCAACCGCTATCAACACATGCATGACATGTAAATCAATCACCATCAACTGACATATTGCATTCCAACTGTATACAAAATCATATCATATGAAACAATTCACCAATGACAGACAAACTTGAAATGAAATGATACATCTATTTAAATGATTCACTCGAGATTTCAAAAGCTATACACAGTGTGTAAACACAAACAAATTATACAAACATCACCTATCCCCCCCCCCCCCCCCCCCCCCCCCCCGAGAAAAATAACTCACACATGTTCTTCGTACTTGTGTGCATGCTTGCACACATGCATTCATACTTGCACGTGAGAGCGCACGCGCACACACACTAACACACACACAGAATGAAGTATCCCAATCAACTTAGACAACTTAGACACACACACACAAACACAGAGCTAAGTATCCCGTCCCAATCAATCAAAAGAAAACTAAACCCAAAATGGTCTAATACATAAATGACAGTTTTCACAACTACCAACTTTTAGTACATGGTAATCAAAATACAGTAACATACATTAACACTAAACAGCCCATCTTGTAGTAGGTACCAGCAGCCAAAAATTAAACTTCTGAAAAGGTTATTAACACATATTTCTGAAAAGTACAAGAAAAAATAAGCACAATGCAAAAAAAAAGTAAGTCTCTAGCTGTATTAGGTCCAGAGATAACACTTTGAAAACGGCAGTTTATGTACGTTTTCGCCAATTGTGAAATATAGCAAGTTTGCAGGAACCTGAATTTTCCAGAAGTCCTCAGACAGAGAATGTCATTCCTGATTTTAATTCTTAACAACATAAACTACATAAAAAAGCAAGCATACAAGCAGATCTGTTCATACATTTACGCAGCAGTGCTGCAAACTTCATAAATATACCATTTTGTCAATGCTCGAAAATTGCATGACAAGCCATTTTTGCACCCCCATTACACAAAAATAAGAAGACAGAATTGGCTAGAGTTCACTTTTTCTCAGAAACAATGTTATTGTATGAAACTTAAGTTTTTTGGGGCAGCGTAAAGTGACAAAGTCACGAGTTATATGGCTCCAAAAATGGCAAAATATCTCATTTGAACGATGGAAAAAGCACGGTTCACGTACCAGACCAAATTAAAACACACATATTTCACTTATTTTTTGATGGATTTCCTTGAAATTTTGCATGTGAATCAAACAGACAGAAAGCTACCAGTAAATTATTTTCAAGCTTAGTTATATTCAAGATATAAGATATTTTGTATGCATTTGCACCCAAATAATGTGAGGGCCCATGTGTCGGGCCAACTTAAAACAGACATAACTCACATTATGTCTTGATGGAATCTCCTGAAATTTTGCATGTGAATCAAATAAAAGCTACAGCTTCACTCTTCACAGGCAAATGTTGCTAATATACGAGATTTTAAGATTTTGTATGCATGTACTGATTTAGTCTGAAACAATGTGATCCATAGATGATGTTGTATCATACTAGCACAGAAAGACATCCTTCTCAATAACATAATGAAACTGAAATGCCTAACAGCAGAAGATACATGCCTGGCAATGCAGTATATGACTTACAGCCATTTCTATGCTCATTCCTAATGTTTATCAATAAGTTATTTTCATCAGTTATTTGGCAGTAACATGCATCTTCCCATACCCACAGACAAAGAAATTTTTAATGTCTGGTCTATCTTCTGAAAATCTCTCTGCTTCTTTTAAAACTGTCTCAATTTTTGTCTTCAGATTTAGCTCCTGAGGTGATGATTAATCAGTGTTACTAATTTTTTAAACAAAAGCCATGTTCTCATCCTGCGACTTATCACACTCAGTTCTCAACAGTTTTAACTGTAGAAGTAGTTTTAAGTCTATTAGTGAGTATCTGCTGATGAAGTTTTGGTGGCAGTGATGGTCAATTTCATCCACAAAAAAATCATCATTGCCTTGAAAACAAAATAGAAATAAAATCCTAAATTTTTTCTCAAGTGTTTTCTTTAATTTGTGCCAGCTATTACTTTTGAGAGTAAAGTATTTTTATATTTTGCCATTAGAAAGGCTCATCGGCCTTTGTGGAGCTATATGTCTGTGTTTGCCTGATGCTATATAGTGTTCTGATAATGTGTGCGTACCTGCGTGCATGCGTGCGCAGCGTTTGTGACTGTGCAAAACCGTTATTTGCTGTTTCTTTGCGATGATAAAAACTGTTGAATCTGATCCAATAGATGACATGCACTCGCCGACCAGTTTGAATTTCTGGCTGAGCACTAGCACAAATATTATGATTTCGATGTATTAAAAACAAAATTCCATCATATTCATTAAATACTAGCAATATTAACACCTTTGGAAAGCAGTCGCTTCACACAATTTTACTTCTACTAGTTCCAGGTCGCTTAAAAAAAATCTGTTGACGATAAAACATCAAACTGGAGATCATACTTTCTATTCTTTGCTTATGCAGGCTATACCTGCCGCGGATTTCTTTTAAAATCTTTCTAAATAAAGTGAAACATTACAAACAATTCACTGAATCAAACTTCTAAGTCAATTTTCATGAAAAATCAGTCGATGTTTACAACGTTTGTCCTTCAGCTTGATGATCACAGGTATAAATTCATTGACTGGGCTTTCAACGATCGCTTCGAAAGCCGCCATGATTCGAGGTTCCCATATGCTAAAATGGCAGATCACGGGTACTCGCCCTTCAGAGGCTTGCGCACATCCGGTACAGGTCACATCTCACAGTTCCGTATACAGTTAAATTAAGCATAAAATACGCTGTTTGCGCATCTGCGGACGTGATCTAACATTTCAAGGAGATCCTCAGGTATTCTTCTTCAAAGTTTGCCAATATTCCGACCTTCAGAAGACTAACAAACTAATAATTTTATAAAATAAATATTATACGGGAATGAAGGACAGGTTTCGACCTGTCAACTGTACTAATTTGCATGAAGGTAGTCCTGTGTGACCCGTATAATTTAAGTTGCCGTTAACCAGTCACCCAAGCACTGCAGTGAGCCAGTTGCCATTACGTGACACGCGGTGAAACTTAGTCGGTCGGCGTGGTTTTGTTTTGGCGCAGATTTTCGTATGGGTGCATTTATAACAAAAACAAACAGCACAGATCAATAGAGGAAAGACCAATCTTTATCTTCATGATAACAACTTCGTCATTCATGTTCATCTGCAAGAATATTTGACAGATAAACATGTGCAATTTTTCCACTGACTGACACAATTCCCGCATTGCTGAAGAGAGGCTGCCGGTACCTACTTGTAGAGACATTCCAGCTGAACTATTAATTCTGATCTTGTTTACCAAAATCCAGCAGAACTCTTATTACTTATTTCATTTATATGTTAATTCATTATCACTTACCTATAATTTCATTTATTTGCTGCCTAACCTTCCACACTGCTTCAATGGCACTAATTCCATGCCATCCATTCCACCAAATTCAAGTTTATTCAGTCGAAGTCTCAGTACCAAAAGTCAACACAACCTAGTGATACCAAATTGCTGCGGAGCCACCCACCAGAGGAGACTGCACTACGGCTGGGTCGCTGTCGATGAGTTCAGCAGTGACAGTTTTAACCAAACACATGCAGGACATTGCTTGCAAAGTCCTCTATTGCATATAACAGTATATTTACAAGAGTAAGAGCTCAGTCAAAGAGTCAGACTTGAATGAGTGTTCCCCTAGTTTTTCATACTCCTTTTGTCCTACATGTGGCAGATTTGTCTATAATCTGTGTATCTGACAAACATGCACTTAGAATTTGCACATATCTTGTTTCCATATATAAGAGGAGTTACTTGTCGTATTATCTGATCTTGTTTCATATATACAAGGAGTTATTTGTCATATTCTGAATGATACATACGGTATACAGAACTCTACCAACCCACGTTTGACACTATATCCCCTATCAACTTTTCTGCCTCCTTTTGGCATTATGATTCGTATATTCAGTTACATAAATGAATTAAATTTTGAGGAAAGTCCACCAATATTCAATATCATAATTCAAACAAATCATTCGCAAACATTTCAGTCTTCTTTTGGTATCATGATTAGCACATTCAACTTAAATAAATGAATGTAAATGGAAATAAGTCCTCCATGATTCAAAAACTGTAGTTCAAGGCATCCAACTTTCACATCACACACTCTGCTTTCTCTTTCAATTTTTATTGTCATGCACAAGTAATAGTGGATCTAATAAAGGAATCAAGCAAGTTCTGTGTGATATATGTAAGATTTTATCTGTGGATTTTACTATTTCACTCTCGATGTCTTATCATATTTAGTTCGCTTAAGTCCATTTACAACATGCAGTTAGTTCTCTATACATCTAAAGTAAATTCTACTTCCCTTTAAGTTTTGACACAATAGCAGATATCACCATTTCTACCTGGGTAGGGTGCGGGTTAACAGGAGAAGGTAGGTGTGGTGACCGACCATACAAACAAGTAAACAAAATCAAATATGAACAATGAAAACACACATACTTCAATCATCAAACTATTTATGGCCAGATTAACGTTAAAGTTATACTGACAACACACACACACACACACACACACATACACGCACACATTTTCAGCATGTGGTACTGGCTTTTGGGAAGAGTCGAGCAGAACTGTAGAGCTGTCAAAGAGAGCCACCTGCATGATCTGTTGTACTGCTGCTCGCTGACACACAGACATGTGCATGCACGACACCATGCTTGGCCTGGCAGCTTTACTTCAGTCTGTTCAGGGCCCTGGACTACATGAGGTTCTTTGTGGTAGCTGTCAACATAACTCGTGCACTCTCTCATCAAGATGCAGGACTCCTCTGTGTGGGTGGGACCCACTTCAAGCCGTCGGGGTCGATGATCTTACTTAAGCCTGCCGTGGATTTCTTTGCCTGTTTGTCGATGTAATCGTCTATCAAATCCTGAAAGGACAAAATGAGTTATTGTTATTTTTGTTTCAAGCCTAGCTGACTGCGTAGACCCATATCAGGGCTATAACCATTTCGAAACATACACAATACTCCAAAACAAAACAAAAAAGGATAAGAAAATTAAGTGCACATATCAATATATTCATGCACATAATCCAATGAGATGCCCCTGGCGATGACCACTCCATCCAATTTATCACAAAGGAGATTTTAAAAACATATCTGAGTACAAATCTAAACATAACTAAGGACACTAATATATAAAAACGGGCCTAAATTACCTAAAATTGCTTCCGCATATCTCATTTCCTAAGCGCCCAATCCTAAGAGAAAGTATGTAAGACTTTTATCAAACACATACAGGTAAATGGACCAGGAAGGCAGAAAATGACAGGAAGAAATGACAGAAAGCAAAGAAGGAAGAAACAAAGAGAGTGACAGTAAAGACGAAATTTCTACCACAGAATTTCCAGAATGTGGGGATACTATTGATTCATATTGAAAGAGCCCCCATATTGAGTTGAATGGAGTAAGGCAAATAAATGGAATAGCAAATACATACTGTGTGCTATGCAGCAAACAATCTCAATCATTGTCCGAGTTTGAAATAGAGTAAATATTACTTCAGGTATCATGTGCAAAAACACTGACTTTTGCTCCAGCATTGAAAATGCAGGAGTTCTCAATAAACTATGTCGGGCGTGACTTAAAGCACACGTTTTTTCTATTACAATAAAATTCTGTTCCGCCTGAATTTCCCAGTTTCCTAACAAAACAGGGAAACAATTCCACTGATATCAAAAAGGGCAAAAACTAAAATGCAGTATTTATGTATGTATGTATGTATACCTGTGTGTGGGTATGCATGAATGTGAAAATGTACACAAATATATCTGTACATATGCATGTGTGTGTGTGTGTGTGTGTGTGTGTGTGTGTGTGTGTGTGTGTGTGTTGTGTGTGTGTGTGTGTGTGTGTGTGTGTGTGTGTGTGTGTGTATGTATGGATGTATGGATGTATGGATGTATGTATGTATGTATGTATGTATGTATATATGTACATATGTATGTAATCACACACAAATGTAGTATGTCTATCTGCTTATAAGTCATTTACATACAACTAATTTGATTATGGCCTCTCTTGCTGATCTGACAATGAATAAGCATACTGGTCCTTTACCACCTGGTATGAATCTTTGCTTAGGACACAAAACCAATTCTGGAGACACATGTTGTTCTGCTGGTGCTGCATGGAAAGGAGTCCACTGCTGTTTCCGCCAGTCCCTGTTGAACAGCATCTGTTCTATGCTGTTCAAATAAGATTGTGCGATGTGTGGACTGCGGTCACCAGCTCTTCCTGATGCGAAATTGTCTTCCCAGTTGGTTGTGTTGATGCCACAGCTGATGTAATTAGCTTTCAGCATATCCTTCTGTATTGTTCTATTGGTCCTCCCTGGTCAGGGTATCCCTGTGTCAGCTCTCCACACAGAAGTATCCTCTCCACACAGAAGTATTTAAGGGTGTGATTATCAACCATACAGATGTGTCCCTGTCCAAGGAAGTAGGCATTTGATGAGAAGTTCCTCTATACTTAGCAAGGCACTTTTTCAGAACTTGGGGTGGACATCCAATCTTGCCACATCATGTTGCAGACCTTGCACAGTAATCTTTGGTAGAACTGTTTCTTTCAACTGTTGAAGAATATGTTGCTGATAGGTACTTCAGGTCTTGCAACAGTACAGGAGGGAACTCAAGACTACTGTTCTACACACAAAAATCTTTGTGTGCAACAATCTCTTGGTCAACCTTCCCAAGAAGGAACAAATCTTGGAGATGCATAGCGCCATCTCAGCATCAAGAGATCTTTTGCTTGTCAATGTATCAGCCAGGTAACAGTAACAGAATTTACATACAGCCTTGACCTGGTTCTTGATGACAATCAGGGTGGTGAAGCGACAAAAACTTCATACTGTATTGGCTGAAACAAAGCCTCTACATGCCAAGGAACAATGCCTAGAAAACAATTAAAATGCCCACCTGTCTCTTGAGCACGAGATGTTTCCCTTTCCAGTACTTGAGCATGCCCAGTTCTTGCAGGGTACCCACCAGGTCAATGGCGTTGATGGCCGTTTCCTGGCTCATATCTGTCAACACACACACATATCTAAATGTTATGTCTACTAACTGTGGCCATTGTTCATGAACACCATTTTATGCATTTGCGCATCTTCATTTTGGTATTTGTATTCCTAAACTCCAAACATCCATGCCTTTGAGGGCACACACAAAACCCAAACTCATATATGCATGCATGCGAACACACAGACACAATGTGAAAGCGCACATGCTTCTCATGAAAGCTGGCATGTGACCAACAAAATGATGACTGCAGATCACGCAGTTGTTTTTCAACAAAAGCTTGACCATAAATAATAACCAACTCCACAACTAACAAGTAAAATTTTCTTCATTACCATACTTGTGTCATTACTTCTAAAACCCCCATCCCTCAATAAAAAACCAACAACCTGTTAACAGTCTGTTGTGGGAGAAATAAATTAAATAACTTTATGAAGCATCAGTATCAGAAAGTAACAGTCTGTTGTGGGAGAAATAAATTAAATAACTTTATGAAGCATCAATATCAGAAAGTAACTTTCACATCTTGACTTACAAAAAGTATGCACTGAATCATCATTATCATGTAGTGGTGTTGAGCCAAATTTCACTGAAAAATCAACCATTTTTCACTAATTTTTGTGTGTGAGCTGGAAAAAAAGGCAATCTCTCAATGAATGCATTGGTCATTTGTGTGTGTGTGTGTGTTCAAGTATGGTGTGCAACAGCGTTCTGACATAAATGTTTTGTTCATTTGTGTGCATGTGAGCATGGTATACAACATTTATCCGACAGACCAATTTCCTTCCATTTGTGTTGCTGTTTTCGCTCCGCAACCATTTGATACAGACACTTCATTTTTACATGTCTTAATTTCACCAAGATCTGTAAAAAGGTGTTAAAATGGAACAGAGATGTTACTCTCCCCAGTGAAACTTGCCTTTGATGCAGACCTCAGTGTCTTTGTACTTATGCAGGTACTCCAGCACTACATCCTTCCAGTAGCTGCGGTATGACAACAAACCCAGATCAGACAGTGGACGTTCAGGAGATCCTACCTTTGATTCTTTCTTGCTCAACAAGTAACCTGCAATTTCACAGTGAACACTTCATTTTTTTCTCTAACATCTGCTAAGTTGGTAACAACTAAAAAAACAAACAAAGGCACAGACAAATAACAGACCGAGCAGAAAAAAAACAGCATAATCCTGTTTACGAACAGCTCTCATCTTTCACCAATCCACACAACAAAAAAGTTATGTAATTTTGAGGCAAAACCTGAGCTTCCTAGCTCAAGAGGTAATTGGCAATTTCAGTAACAAACAACTGCCCCCTCCCCCCCACTTCTTTTCTTAAATGTACCACAATGCTCAAAAACTAATTTGCAAGCACCATTTCAATGCAAAAACTGCAATATTTTCAGGAAAAGTAACTTGTCATATAAGCAGAATAACTCTCACAAATAAATCTCTAGCAGCATGTATGTGACAAAATTCGAAACAATAAATCTTTTGCACCCCAGATAAAAAAAAAAAGGGGGAACAGAACAATATTTGAACTAATCATAATGAAAAAGATAACAGTGCCAGAATGTACTCACTGAAATCTATCAGCATCTTGCCAAAGCCCTGCCTCATGTACTGTGGTAACGTCAGCAAACAGGACACATTGTAGTTGAGGAATGAGTTTTTCTCCTGGAGACAAAAGCAAGCGATCACAATTTTAATCAAACTGCACATGTATTCTATTTTTCATTACTGCAATGACTACAGAACACATCTGCAGTCACAGAACCCAAAATCTTCATAGAAGAGCATGATGTCCTAACCTCAGCACCTAACAGACTTTATTTTCTACTTTCAAGGTTAATCCTGGTTGATGTTACAAGCTTTCACCTACTTGTGTGGAGATACATCAGATGCCAGTTTCAAAAGATGAACCCTGAAGGTAAAACAATTATCTTTTTTTCCTTTATATTTATTTGTTTGTTTGTTTCTGCAGTAATACACCCTTCAGTTTTTGACCTCTTCCTGTCATATATGAATAGGTTGCAGAGTCCAGGCCATAATTAAACAAAAGGGAAGTAATCTAACAACAATTCTGGTAACAACAAGAGTTCTTTTCCCTCCAGTTCTATGACTTCACATCAACAAGGGCACAGAAATTTGCCATCTTATTCAAACCTATACACATCTTGATTTCTCTGTTGCATGGTCACATGACCTTAAGCAAGAAAAGTTAATGACCCCTGAAGATATTCATGGGTATGCATGCCTCCACAAACACAAATGGATCCCTAACCTCCCCCCACCACTCCACACACACAGACAGATTCTGGTCTGAAATGGAAATCCAAAACAATGTTATACAGCAAAAGAAAAGAGGGAAGGAGGAAAGATATGATTCAACTAAGAATTCCTTCATTCATTTTTTAAATTTTCCTTGTTTTTTTAACAGTAAAAAGAAATGTGGAAAGAAGCATTACCAATAACTCACCTTTGAGAAGTACCCGACAATGTGACAGCCTAACTGGTCATTGTCGGTCATGACATAGAAGAGGAATGGTTCCACATCAAAATACAGAGTCTTGTGGTCTAAAAATAGTTTAGCAAGCAAGCAGAGATTCTGGCAATACACCTGCAAGAGAAAATGGGAATGATTCTGATGTTTGTTTCAAAATGCTGATAATTACAGAAAAATATTCCTCATTTTTAAACAGGAATTTCTGTGCATAAGATGTCTGTAGTAATTAACAGACTAATATGTTGAGCCAAACTTTCCTATACAAACATTGAATAAACTACAATCGCAACCTAAAGACATCTATTTCGAATATTTTGTCTTATCTTCTCATGATCTACCAACATCTTCAAATCATTTTTCTTATTTCCCCATGATCTATCAACTCTTTTCAAATCAACTTAAATAAATTAAACATTTAAAACTTAAGTCCTAAAAGAATGCTAATGCAATCAGATGCCAACATCTGCATCCCAAATTCACAAGATGTACAATATCAGAAATATATAGGAAAGATTTACATAGAAACAAGCAAACAAAACAAAACTGCTGACAATACCCAAATCAGGTGGAGACAGCATTATACATAATTCATCCCCACAACCAATCTTAAATACTTTTTTACCTTGTTCTTTTTACCATCGACTTCAAACACAGAGATGCTGTCTTTCCTGTATATCTCGTCTCCTGGTGGATGTCTCCAAGCACACTTTGCCTGCAACATGATATAGACAATATATTTGAATTGGACTACAGTGGACTGGATTCATACTTCATTTACGACAGAATTTTTGCATATGAAATGCGAGCTGCTCTCCCATGTAGTCATAGAAGCAGTACTGAGCCACTGTTTTCCCTGTATGCATGTACTTTTATCTATTTACATGGGTTTTTCTATAGCACTCTGCCAGAGACAACACCAGATATAATTGTTATTTTTTCAGCCATGGGTTCTTTTACATGTGCTATGCTATGTGCTCCACACAGGATCCCAATTTATCGTCGCATCCAAGACTAGCATCCAGTCTAGGTCTAAAGGAGGTGGAAGAACAATTCCTATCCAAACTCAGAATCTGGGACTTTTCATATCCTAGGCCAGGACTTCATTGTTTATTGTACTGATTACTTTACACGATTAATGTATTTTAACATCACTTATGGTTCACCTTTTACTGATCTATAGCACACACCTTGGTATCCCTTCTCACATCTGTTTTTGTAATTGCAGTCAAATGTTGCCAAATGTTTTTATGTTATTCGACTTAGAACATTGTGTGTGTGTGTGTGTGTGTGTGTGTGTGTGTGTGTGTGTGTGTGTGTGTGTGTGTGGTGTGTGGTGTGGTGTGGTGTGGTGTGGTGTGGTGTGGTGTGGTGTGGTGTGGTGTTGGGTTGTGGTTGTGGTTGTGGTTGTGGTTGTGGTGTTGTGTTGTGTTGTGTTGTGTTGTGTTGTGTTTGTGTGTGTGTGTGTGTGTGTGTGTGTGTGTGTGTGTGTGTGTGTGTGTGCTTTATTAAAATGAATGTCTTATTACTATTATCAGTTATACATGCATGTAATGTTAGAATTCAGAACATTTGAAAAATATCATTACAGATCTTAGAGGATGTAAAATATTTAATCTGGCAGTTTTTACAGTATTATGTGTGCATGTATGCATGTATGTATATTCGTGTAAGAATGTATGTGTGTGTGTGCATGCATGAGTGTGCATGTGTATGTATGTGTGCGTACATCTACATTTAACCATGCTCATTTACTTTGTTTTCACTGAAAAATCAATCTGTGTTCAGAAACCCAATGCTCTGTTTATCACTTTTTACTCTGAAAGCGCAGCAGTTGATGTGTGCACTCTAAATCTTTATAATTAGCAACTACCTGAACACAATTTGGCTGTAAAATACATTCAACTGCAAGTTCATTTCTTTCTTCTAATCATATTCTGTTTTTACTGCAATATGTTAGTCAACTGCTTGTTAGTTTTCTTTGTTTCTTCTTATCTCATGCTTTATCTTTACAAAGTATAACATGTACAATTCCCTGATTGCATAAGACTGCCCAATCTCTGCATAACTGAATCTAACTTCTATCAGCAAATCTGGACAAGGACAATTTCAGAATAACACTAACATGTCACACACACACACACACTGAAAAATACTATAAAGCCCAGAAAAGCAACTCTCACCAAATGTCTTCGCAGAATTGTGGTGGTCTTCATGTACTTAAGGCAGAATTCACAGAGATAGATTTTGGGCAGCCGTGCATATTCTTCAGGATAAGGAGCGGAATACCAGGTGACGATTTCAAAGCGACCAATTTCTATCTTCTTGATACGATACTCCTGTAGGTCCACTTTTGAATTCGTCTCCGTCAGCTGTTCCTCCTAGCAAAAACACAAATCATTTTAACATCCACTAGATTCTTTCCGATTTTAACCCTTTCAGTGCCAGAGAAAAACGTAAACATGTGCTTCCCCATTGCCGGGGAATTTTGAGGATTCGAGGGTAATAATTAACAAAAAATTCTAGTGCAAAAACTGTAAGAGATATAACAAAGAAACATAAGTGTTTTTTGAAGGAAAATGAACGAGGATTCTGAATCTGTGCTTATTTTTCTCTTAGCTTGATTGCAAAGACCTGTCCAGGCATTCCAAAGTGGAAATAATTTTTTTGTGTTGTCTAAAAAGTAAGTTTCCATCTCTACAGATTGATACCCAACACACTCACAAACAAAAAAAACAGCTGAAAATGACTTGTTTGTTGTCAGTTTACATACATAAATGAAAACAAAACATATGACATCATAAAATGTTCATGAAACGATACTAAACCCATGCAGACAAATAAGTAAGTAACCATCCCATCAATGATAGACCTGGTTTCGGTAAACATAAAAGTGATTGTACTAGACACTGAACAGTCAAACTACATGACAGTCAGTGTACTCAGACACTGAACAGTCAAACTACATGACACTCATGAATTGGTTCTCTCTGTTCTTCAGGTTCTGCAATCAAAACAAGAGAAAATAAGCCCAGAATCAGAATCCTTATTCAAATAAGTCAATCAGCTCATGCTCATCAGTCAGAAACAGCTTGAAAAAGCATAGCACACGTCACCAGTTCCCACTTTCAATCCTGGATTTCATAAAAATTGAGGAATGTCTGACTGTTGTCCATTTGGAGGCCAACAGATTTTCAGTGAGCGAAACACTTCGCTGATCGCCACGCCCCCTGCCATGCCGTCTAACTGGGGCACAGCTCCTCTGCACCTCTCCCCCTTCTCATCTTCCCCCCTTCCCACACCACGAACACGTGCGTGACCCATCTCACCATGTACCATCACGTTCACGGCTGTTGGGTCCAAAGTCCGAAGTGTCACGGCCTGCGCGCTCGCCACTCGCACTGACCACGGCAGTTGCGGTCTGACTCGTACTTGTTATCGTCTGCTTGCATCGATTCAGCCAGCAAGCGTTGAATGTCGGCGTGGTCATTGTTACTTTCTCCACCCTCATGTTGAAGGGAATCATCAGATAACAAATTCTCTCATCGTCATCATGCTGTAAAATCATTTGAACGGCCTCTAGAGTCGTGAAAGTCCGCTGATGTGAGACACCGTTCGGCTTGTCGAAGGTTGCGTCGCCATTGTGCTCCACTTCACGTGGTCCAGTTACCAAATCATTAGCGACAATAAAAGTGTCTTCCCTATGACGTATCCTAATTTACATCCTATTTTTATATTGTAGACACATATAGCTCAGTGTGCAGTGTTCCTGTGTGCTGACTGGCTCACACAGTTGTGAACGAAAAATCGGAAAACTCCTGCAACGTCAGCGGACGGCTCTTAGGCAATATAGCAACACCTTTTGTGCAACGTCAGCTGACGGCTTATAGGCACTGAACTGGTTAATGCAGTGCATTCATCTCATCATAAAACCGAACAAATCTTTACAACAGGTCTACTGTCAGTTGTGGAACAACTGCCTAAACTTACTTTTGCTGCACACCAGTATTGCATTAACCTGTTCAGTGCTTCCGACTGAATATTCGGTCAGAAGCAACATATGCCTTCAGTGCCACCGACCGAATATTTGGTCGGCAACTTTTCCTATTTTTAGCCAGAAAACCCCAATGCTTTCAGTGACACATGAGATATCAACGGAAACTTCAGTATTCCTTCTATATATAGATGCTAATTATGTATGTGTGACGTTTTATGGTCTTTTCTGCCCGTGTGGTTGAAACTGTGACCCCCTACAGCTGATTACTATTCAGTGACTGTAAACAATGGCGGACAGACTCGTTTCAACACTGAGCGTCGATCGGATCCGAAAGACAACTTATGCCGCAAACGAAGTTGCAGAAATCATTACTTTAGCTGATTCTGATTTATAGTCTGTCGATAAGAGTGAAAATGATGATAATTTGGCGTATGCAGGCGATATTTCGGTGTTGATGTCCAAAGTCGGACTTGACCCAGATAAGAGTCAAAGTGACATTACTAGCACTGGCGATCGTAAAAACGAAAGTACTGCCGCTCCTGTGTGTTGTAAAGTATACTGAACAAGAAAATTTATAGTGTTGTGGGGTTTCTGGACTGGATGAAGAGATATGAATTTTTTTAAATTTTAAGTCAAGACGTTTAAAACTCCGTGTCACAGGCGATTCATCTTTTTATTTACACTTTGGCAGGGAAAGGGTCAATACAATGAATTCTCCCTTTGATCTGATGGCTGAGTAGGCACACTGGTCCTTTACCGCCTGGTATGCGGCCTGATGTGGGATACAGGAACAATCCTGGAGGCACAAGTTCTTCACAGGTGCTGCAATGGAAGAAGCCTTGCAACCTTGGGTTGTTTCCACTGGTCCCTCTTCTGCTGAACAGCGGCTATTCTATGCTGTTCAAACACCCTGTGTGCATGGCTGTTGCCAGCCTACACTGTTAAAGGTAGCACCTTTCCAGCTGTGCTGAACTCACAACTCATGAGGTTGACCTTAAAGAGTATTTCTGTATTGCTTTTGTGGCTTTCCCTGGTCACTACATCCGTACCTCAGCTCTTCACTCAGAAGCACCTTCGGGATGTGGTCGTCTTCCATGTAAAAGTGTCCAGGCTTGTTGTAGCCAAGCACAACTCCTCTACCACCAAGCTCCACAACAGCCAGCAGAAACTAGTAAAACTGTACATATTCATCATCAGATGTGGCATGACCATGGAAAGGAAAAAAAATGGATAAAAAGAACCGAGGGCTTTCCAATGTAGCAGATGATGTGGTGGCTTCCTCCAATTTTCTCAAGCTGGATTTCGTCTCACTCAGGCCAGCTATGTCAATCTTACAGCGATCCAGCATCTTTGTGATTGAGGCTGTACGTCGTTCTGGTCTATCATCCTTGTCCTGTACCATTTAGACAATCCTAGCACAATTTAAGAGGTTTTTCTTTTTTGTTGTTGTTTATACTGTTTTGACAACAAAGGTGGATGACCTGACAAACATGGCTTATTGGTATTGTTATTTTTGTTTAAGGCCCAACCGACTGCGCAGAGTGATGTCAGAGCTATAACCTTCTCAAAACGTAGAAAATACCTCACTGGGGGAAAAAACTGGAAAAGAAAATCAAGTACTCATTTCAATACATTCATGCAAATAATCCAAGGACATGCCCCTGGCACTGACCACTTCATCCAATCTATCACCAGGGGGTTCAAATAAACAAACCTGATACAAATGTAAACTAAGGATGTTAAAACATATATATACAAAAATGGGCCTAAGTTACCTGAAATTAGCTCTGTACATCACATTTCTTTAGAGCCAAAAATGCGCTTAATGTACCTACCCATTTATCAATCCTACGATAAAGTATGTAAAGCTCTGTAGACCACATATAGGTAAATGGACCATCAAAGCAGAAAATGATAGGAAGAGATGACAAAAAGCAAAGGATCAAGGCAGAAACCAAGGAAGTGGCAGAAAAGAGAAAATTTCCAGAATTTCCAGAAGGTGGGGATACTATTTGTACTGAAAGATCCCCCGGAATCGCCACAGGTGGGAGGTTAACATGACTATTTTCCACAAAGGCTAAATAAGAGGCAGATTCCATTAGGGGCTCAGTTTATCCATTTGGGGACAGCAGTGCTGTGTCTGGAAAGGATTGCTCTGTCACTGTGG
This sequence comes from Monoplex corrugatus, assembly GCA_030674185.1. Taxonomy (NCBI): domain Eukaryota; kingdom Metazoa; phylum Mollusca; class Gastropoda; order Littorinimorpha; family Ranellidae; genus Monoplex; species Monoplex corrugatus. The sequence goes on along the minus strand of CM060307.1, from coordinate 33,106,992 downwards.
TAGGATATGAATACCTCATCTGTTCCAGGTCTACGGTGAATAATCATCACTGCCAAATTGCCTACGTACAGTCACAGCAACAAACTTTCAGCAGCGTTCTTTGTCCATCCCTGTCATAATTTCTCCATCACCACAAAGCTCGGTCATAAGGTGGTGACTGAGTGAATCATTGTTCCGGCTTGCTTGTACGCCTGATCAACACAGGGAATCTTTAGCGTGGAGAGGGTGTGCAATCCTCTCCCAATTCTCTAACCTACTGATGCTTATAGTTCCACAGGTGCAGTGAGTGCCACATGTAGTTCAGCCTCAGCAGGAGTATCTTTTTTGTTTGGAGCATCCATCTCCTAGCCTCTGGCTCAAGAACCTTCTTTGAAGGCATGAAGGCATATTTCCAAGACTGGGACACTTCATGAGAGACACCCACTGCCTGGACTGGGCTAATGTGCATTAACACATGCCCTTACGCGCGCGCGCACACACACACACACACACACACACACACACAGACACACATACACACTCTTACTCACTACCCACCTTAATTAATTAATGCACATGCCCGAACACACACTGTACCTGCTCACTGCCCATCTTAATTCATTAATGTCAGAACTTTTCTGGTGGTGTCAACATTCAACTGTTCATTAGTGTATAACATATAGACTCGTATTCATCTGCTCTCAAGATTTTGTTACGGTGAAAAGGTTTGAACAGATATGGGACTTCCAGACATGGGGGGTGTGCACATGGTACTGAGTGAACACAACATCCCTTTTGGATTGAATTCCAAAGTCCAGAAATTAACTGACTTTTAGTAGCTTTTACAGTTTTATTAAAAAAAAAAAAAAACCAGACTGCAGGTATAGGGTATTGGAGAGGAATTCATCTCCCATCTCCCCCCCCCCCCCCCCCCCAAAAAAAAAAATTGCATCACTCTAATAAAACCAACAAGGAAAACCTGATCATCAAAAGAAAACATCTCTCGAATTCGTACAATAACTGAGCAGTGTATGAAAGAGAATTGGACTGACCAGAAGTTCACTAGCACGTGCTTGAGCTTCTCTGAAGAGTTCCTTGTCAAGTTCTGTAGCAACTTCATTCACCGGCTGACGAACTATTGGATGGAATTCCTTTTTTTTTCTGTTGTTTTGTTTCAGGTCCACGACAGGTTCTCTTTTTCTCTGACGCACTACATGCACCCTAGAAAATTTTCTCCGCATGCCCTGCACACACACACACACAAAAAACCCCATTAAAATGACAATGTAGTTCATAATACTGCTGTCAAAAGACCGTCAAATGATCAATGTAACCAAAAGCAAAACATTTCATTCAAGAGCCAAATAATTCCTTCCTATGGGTACTGGGGAAGTGAGGAATAGAAACATTAAAATGTACAATCATCACTTGAACATTTGGTAGAAACACTAGTGTTCTAAATATTTCATAGCTGATGTGTACATCTTAACCTGAACACTGCCAAAGGAAACGATCCTCCTGCTGCTGGGTCTCTGCCACAGAATTTTCCATAAAAACCAAGTACTGAATAACAAAAAATTCTACAAGCTACACTTTAAAAAAAAAAAAAGTATACAAGCCATGTATATTCTGAAATAAATTAAATGAGCTTTCCGTCATACTCTGCCCCTCATTCTGTCCTCCTAATTCTGTCCTCTCCTTTTGTTCTGTAGTAGTTCGAATCAGCTGAACATCATTTATTCTCATAAAGTCAGTGTTTGAGACATCCTCATTCAAAATCTAACAAATTTTCAGACATGTAGATCATTTCATTAAAGATGGGATCATGGAGCATCCCAAGCACTTTTTCTGCTGAGTAGAAATGAGGGATTTTTTCACTGTTCTTCTTCATCTGCATAAACTAGGCCCAACCATTTTGTTATCAGCTCAAGCAGTTCTCAGATTCCTAGCGAGTTGGTTTGTAATTCATGCCACAGACAGTGTCATATAATAAATTAGGACTGTTATCATGTTTATTCATGATGGGCAGACCCTTGTCTACAGTATGAGGGATGTACCCATCACAAAGGTAGTCAACAGGCTAAAGCAATTTTCATTCACCCGAGTTGAGCGTACTATGGGCTCACTGAGAAGACTGGTCACACACTGGGTCAAATTTCATCCATTTCATGGATGCTTCACTAATGGTGTTGCTGAAATTGTCTGATGAACACCTTAGGTATCTGTACCTTTTGGGTCTGGTTGATGCACTAGGATTGTTATGATAGCTCTGTCAGAAGCCTCAATTTACATGAAATTCCAGAGCATCATTATAATCATCCCTATCACTGTCCTCATTACAGCACTCTAGAAACTATCTCAACTTCTGTGGCCATGAAGGTGGTGTAGAAAAATGGCAAAAAAAAGATGAATATAGGAGAAATTGCCTATGTGCAATGACCCTAAAAAACAAAAACAAAACAAACACCCCCCTCCCCATTTTTCATTCACTATTACTCTACTTATTTTTACTCACACATCAATAGTTTGTATTATATTCACTGTCAAAAGCATGACCTGCGGTGACAAAGGGGATAAAAAGTCACACAACATATTTTCCATAATGGGCTGAAAATATAACTTGGAGCCACGTGTTAAGACTTTAAACCTATGCTAATATATCTAAAAGTGTTGGCTTTTATGCAAAGAGGTACTAAAACTATTGCCGAAATGACAGGGTTTTTTTTCCTTATTGTTTCAAAGGTGACGAATCTCAAAAGGGGGAGCAAAATTCTTGTTCAACTTTGACCATGTTACTAAACGTCAGTAAAATAGTTTACAACTTTATCTTGATCACTGTGATCACAAGCTTTTAAACTAGTGTACACTATCACTGCTGGGAAATCTGTGCAGAGCACACATGGAACTACTGAGTGTGACATCTCTTTCTTCCCATGATAAACTGTGATGTCAGTTCATGTCTCCCCTTAAGCAATTAAAAAAATCCAAGTTTGACGTCTGTTAATGATGTGTACCTCTCTCAAAACTTTTTCCATTAACCCTTTAACCCTCGCATCCTGTCCACCAGCATCCTGTATTGTCAACCACGCTAGCAAAGCAAAAATGTAACCATTTGACTCCCTCACCCAATCCACCAGTTTCCAGCAGGAAACTGGTAAATAGGATGAGGGCATCAAAAGGTTAAGTTTTTACAGTTTGTGGAATGGGTGTGGGAGTCAAAGGGTTAAAGGAGTTGCATTTTTGTATTTACCTGATGTCGAAAGCCCCTTCTGTTTGGCAGTTTTATTTCTGTCTTTCTCCTGTGGTGGAAATTGTTTATGCGGGCCTCATGGCGTTTCTGGAATACACACAAACAACTGTTCCTTACACATAACAAAAATAATTCACACACAGTGCCTCATCTCACAGGAGCTTTAAGTGCTTGACGAAGCATGAGAGCAAAGGCAGACACACATAAAGAAATGACATGTCAACCCCTACTGTACTAACGAAAACAAATGAACCATAATCATAAAACATTAAGGAAGCAGTCCAAAACAAGCACAGCTGCCCGCGTTCAAGCAAACAGGAACCAGAAAAACACAAAAATAGAACCAGAACACGTATTTAATACAAGCAGACAAGACAGACACAAAATTTCGGCCAACTGGCCTTTCTCAAGCGCGAATGTAAGACCACAAACAAACAAGCACCAAATACAAAAATCAGGAGAAGAAGACTGAAACTTCACTGTTACTTTGTTCAGTGAGAGAAGAGGACTCTTCTGGAATCAAGTATAGGACAGAAGGGAAGTTATGCGTCAGTGGTTCCCAACATCTGTCATGAACTGCCAAAGTCTAATCTTTTGAGGCTAACACAGGGGATTAGAGATGAAATCTAAAACTTCACCATGAGAAAACAAATACAGAAAGACACATGGTGAATAAAGATGCAATTAGAACTCACCTTGCAAGCTTCAGCCGTTGTGTTGTGAAACAAGGGACAGAATTTCAATGACCGGTGAGACACATGGCGTCCACTCAAGTGACCTGACCAACAGAGACAACACATCATCATTATCATGTGTCATGCTGCATGGCATTGGCGATCACGGCCCTCCATACAAATCTATCAATTCTTGCAGCAAGTATACCTCTACCTTTTCTATCCCCATCCACTCTGCAAAATTGTCTAGTATTTTCTCCCTGGGTCTACCTGGTGCTCTTTTTCCCTCTAGCTAGCTTTCCTGTTGGACTAGATGCTCAAATTTCTCTTACCTCATAAAATATTCTGTAAATGTTGCTTGTTTTTTCCTAATCTTTTTCATTAGAGAGAGAGAAACTGAAACTGAAACTTAAACTGTTTATTGTCATTACCCGAAAAGGTCTTTTGACAAGGGGGATAACAATTTTCCAGTAGTGCGACACATAATCCACTCTTTGTATGTGCGCAAATTCTTCACACATAATCAAAAAAAATATCGAACATCCATTCCTTGAACAGTCGAACATATTCAAATCATATATAATAAACAATCATCCATTTTACCACTACTACATAATACAAAGAAAACAACAACAAAAAATATCAGAACAGTGTTCCCACATTCAGGCCAATAATTTGTCTAGGTTTAGACAAACCAAAATCTTTTTCACACACCCACACCCACTCACACACATCCATATACGCTCACACGCGGGCGCGCGCTCGTGCGCACACACACACACATCAAAACTGTAATATGATGAAACATCTGGGCTAGACCACCCAAACCTTACATTTAGTGATAATAATATAATCTTCACATAACTGCCCCAAAATACTCTGTTAACATCACTATGCCTTTTATTTATTTGTTTTTTGGTTTGTTTGTTTTTTTTGTTTTTGTTAACATGTATAGTAGACCCTTAAGTGTCTATATACCCTTTCAATATCCACTTCTAACATATTCTACAAATATACCATTATTTTCATATTATTAGCTACTCTTAAATTATCGGCAAACAAAGCAAAATAAAGCAAATGAAAACAGCTCTTTACAAAACAGAGTCTATAATAAAGCGGCTTCTTTTGAAGTTAACGTGATATAGCCCACATCAGTCAAAAGAGATTAAATTAATCCCAGTATGATATTGTCTAGCACTATTGTCGGGCTTGTAAGTGTTTATGTCTTATTTTTTGTGCTTCCGCAATGTATAGTGCCACTGATTTGATTATGACTTCGTCATCAGATGACAAAATAGATACAACATCTTGTCTTTTGGCCATGTCGGATTCAAAAACTTTGCATTTTCCACGTATTGTGTCAAAAATTTGGCATTGGAATAAAAAGTGTTTTTCATTATCGACATTGTTTCCACATAAGGGGCAAGGATATACTGTGGACGTCCCAGGTTGAAACCAATTTTTATTTGCATTGAAACCAAGTGTTCTTAATCTAAATCTTGCGTAATTAGTTCTTTGCCATTTATCCGTAACAACACTGAGATATTTTTCGGTTTGAAAAACATCTTTAAATGAGAAGAACCAACTATATTTTTCTTTGTTTTCCATATCTGAGTGCCAATTTTGTTTAAACGAACAAATAAGCCTGTCTTTAAATTCATTAATAAACTGACACTCATTTCCTACTCCCTGGGACAACCACACGATTCCAAACCCAAGTTCTGATAAAGCCTTTTTTACCTGATAGGCCCAGTTCTGTTTTCCTATTTCCATTTGAGTAACCATCATTTCATATGCCTGTTTACATAACCGAGATTGTGGAAGCCTTAACAATTTCAACCAGTATTTAATACTCTTCACAAAGGTTCTAATGTATAAAGGATATCTTCCAGTTTCTCCATATAAAACAGTATTAGAAGAGTGAATTGGTACAGCCAAAAAACGTTTTATAGCATATGTATGCACTTTTTCCATATGTGGATTTACAGTAAGACCCCATACTTCAGCTGCATATGTAAGTAAAGGTTCTATCTGTGTATCAAACATTTTCCAATATAAATTACAATCAATAGAATTGAGCTTCCGTAAGGATTTTAGAATTTCAATAACACCTTTTTTCCCTTTATTACAAGATTCTTCCCATGCATAATTTAAACTTAATTTTGTCGAAAATATTATTCCTAAGTATTTATAAGAATTAACAACTTTAACCTCGTTAATTCCATAGAACCATTTTTCGTGTTTTGATAAATGTCCACCCTTCCTGAAAATCATAATATTAGTTTTATCCATGTTAACTGTTAAAGCTAGTCGATCCGATTCTTCCTTTAAGACATTTAACTGGTTTTGTAAGCCTTTGACTGTACCAGAGAGAAGAACAACATCGTCTGCAAACAGCAATAGGAATATCTCAATAACCCCAGGGATAATTTGAATGCCATGCCTGCCTTTTCTTGACAGTTCCACTGCTAATTCATTAATGAAAAATGAAAACAATTGAGGACTCAATTGACACCCCTGTTTCACTCCTTTAGGGCATTCAAAATAATCTGAATATACACACTTCTCACGCACGCACGCAAACACTGAGTTATAAACTCCTCTTAGGGCCATATATAATTTTCCATTCACACCACTTTTACGTAATATATTCCAAAGATTATTACGATTCACAGAATCGAATGCCTTCCTAAAATCCACAAATGCAACATAAAGTTTCTTATTTAAAAGTAAATGCTTCTGCACAAGGGAGTAAAGTGTGAAAATATGATCAATTGTACTGTATTTTGCTCTAAATCCAGCTTGTTCTTCAACTATTTTCTCTTCTTTTTCTGCCCACTTTGTTAATCTCTTATTCAAAATATATGTATAAACTTTACTCACTATACTTGTTAGAGCGACTCCTCTATAATTATCTGGATTATTCACATCTCCTTTTTTATGAATTGGGATTATTATGGACTTTGCCCATTCTGACGGAAAAATGCCATTATCAAAAAGCTTGTTACATAAATGGACAAGGAAATCAATTACATTAGCATTTGCATGTTTTAACATTTCACTGATTATTTGATCTGGTCCTGCGCTCTTTCCTGCTTTCAAATGCCTGATACTCGCAGTCACTTCTTCTTTAGTTATAGGCTCATTGAAAAGGGGCTCAAAATTATTTTCTTCCTCTACTATATTACTCTCTTGTGCAGTATTTCCCCCGATATCATTGAAAACACTGCAGAAATGATTGTACCATTGTTCAATAGAGATTTCATTGTACACAAAGGCCTTTCTATTAACAGATCTTATTATTGACCAGAATGTCCTGGAGTCATTGATGGAATCTTTGAGTGTTCTTATTTTCTTATCTTCGTATTCCCTTTCTTTCGTTTTCCTTAGTTTAACATACTCTTTTCGTGATATGACATATGCTTCTCTTTTTTCTTTTTTTTCTTTTTCTGTTTTGCATCTCTGGAATCTTTTCAGTAGCCTCTTAACTTCTTGTTTCTTTCTTTCACATTCCTTATCAAACCAATCATTCTGTTTCTTTTGTCCTTGTCTCACTGTTCGTACCATACACGCAGCTGCCCCGCATAAAGCCTTAGTAAACTGCTCCGAACTGTCATTCACATTATAATCTAACAAACCGAAAGCTGTCTGTAGACAATTGTTGAACTCAGAACCATCAAGCTCTTGTACAAATAAACTTGCTAATTCTTCAGACCATACAATTTTTTCTTCCCCTTGTTGTCTTGCACTTTCTACATATGTATGATTATTTCCCCTTTTCCATATTACCTCAACAGGTAGATGCCATGAATCAACACAGTTACCTACCCGTAAATCAAAGCATGAGACCAGATTATATGGAACAAGAAAATAGTCAATCACACTACACCCGTTTGGAGACACAAAAGTGTATTCACCCTCTGTATCTCCATCACAAAAACCATTCAAAATAACCATATCCAACATGAAACATAAGTTCAACAATGTTTTGCCAAAACTATTCACAGTTTCATCTTTAGAACAACGTACATCACATTCATTATACATCCTGTCATACTCAATGTCTTCCAAATAAAGAGAGAGAGAGAGAGAGAGAGAGAGAGAGAGAGAGAGAGAGAGAGAGAGAGAGAGAGAGAGAGAGAGAGAGTGTGTGTGTGTGTGTGTGTGTGTGTGTGTGTGTGTGTGCGCGTGCTTCTTCTTTCAAGACTGTCTTGTTTGTTTTCTTTGCTGTCCATGAAACTCTTAACTTTCTTCTCAGAAACCATATTTCAACTGCTTCAATCTTGTTCGGACTTTGCTAATTCCATAACGAAACTGCCAATTTCTTCCTCACTACTTGCAGATGTTGGTGCATATACTTGGACTATCATCATCATCATCAGGTGCCTTGCCACATGGCGTTGGCAATCATGGACTTCCATCTGTCTCTCTCTCTTGTTGCCTCAAGCATCTCTTCCACCCTCTTTGTCTTCAGCCACTCTGCAAGTCCGTCTAGTATCTTTTCCCTAGGTCTACCTGGTGCTCTCTTTCCTTCCAGCTTTCCTGTTGTGACCAGGTGCTCCAATTTCCCTTTCCTCATAAAATGGCCAATAAATGTTGCCTGTCTTTTCCTAATTTTCCTTATGAACAATCTTCTTGTGTCTGCCTCCATCAAGACTGTCTCGTTTGTTTTCTTTGCTGTCCATGGAACTCTCAACATTCTTCTTAGAAACCACATCTTGGCTGCCTCAATCTTGTTCTTAGACTTCCCTCCAATCTAACAAGTATAACGCGATTTATTAGAGCCCAGTATCCTTCAACAGGCTTTGACTTGTCAATGTCCATTAAGATGAGTAACCATCTTTCATGTGTGTCCCCTCCAAAATAGATAATTTTAGCTTGCCCGATATTATCATGCCTGCTCCCTTCCATCTCACCTCTCCTAGTCCTAAAATATTGATGTTCAATCGTTCCGTTTCTGTCTTGACATTTTCTAGTTTTCACTTCTGGAGCCTTGTTGTAACATTCCATATTGTAATTCTTATATCTTTTTATCTGATCGTAGTAGCCTGATGACAGTCTGGTGTCACCTGCTCAGCATGGCTTCTCCTACCGGGAAAAGGTGCTCCTGTGGAGCTCCTATTTACATGGTTCTCTTTTCTTTTCTTCTGCCTGGCCATGCTGTTTTTGGGAAGATACGATGGTGGTTTCCTACTGCCTTCAATTGGTTTTTGTATGGAAACTCCATTAGCCTTTGTCATTCCCACAACTACCCACAATGCAGTAAGACTGATTTTCTGTTAAGGGTTTACTCCCTTAGCCTTGGTCTCTCCTGAGACCACCACAAGGCAGTGGTACTATTTACCCACAGTTGGGGGTTCTGGTGCATGGACACCAGGGCATGTCCATTCACATGCCACATACCTGGGGGGGGCCAGATCTCTTCTGAGTTCCTTGAGAGTTCAGCCCGACTCCGTGAGGCGCTCAGGAACTGTGTGTCACCAAGGGGAGGCACTACATTCAGCTTGCTAACGGAGGGGTTATGTACTGACAAAAATGTACTATTGACTATGTACATGGTCAAATTTAGCACAGAAATTACACTGTTCATCACAGAAATTAAAAGTAATTCTCAACAGTTTAAAAATTGTCTAAAACTAAAATCTTAGAAAAGTATCTGTGATATACATCTAAAATAATAATAAAAATATAAAAAACTTCCTATAACAATCATGACATGATAAAGAAAAGGTAGATATTTTTTCATTCCTGTGGTTAAACAATGGATAAAGACAATCTGCACCAAAACTAAAAAAAATTCTCTGAGCATGAATTTCATGTACTATCACAAACAACGAAATTGAAAGAGATAAACCTTTTGAGTCACATCCAGGAAGAGGACAGTGTGCAGTGGTTTCGTTGTAGTCTGTTTTGGGCACAGCTCTCCTTTCTGAGTATGACCAGGCTTTGAAGTCCAGACTTCCAAGAGGGCTGTCACCATTCTGCATGAGATAATTGATCCTTTTTCCAGGCTTTCTGCCCCTCCTCTTCTTTGGGGGTGAACTTTTGGACAATTTATCCCCGTCCATATCAGATTCAGAAGCTGGAGGTTCTTTGCGTTTTCTGGGTGTAGTCATAGGAGATGGAAGTATAGTCTCTAAATGAAAAATACACAAAGCAAGCCATTTGCGTTTTTAATTCATTATCCACTATTCTTTCAGTAAACATTTTTATCTAAATAAACAATATTTTGCCTCCTTATCATTAAGCCAAATATGCGATCACCCAGCCACAGCAATCAGCCTTCAAGTGCTCAGCTATGCTAAGGACTGCTACTCAAGACTGAACATGTTCAGCCACAACTGATGTTATTCCACATTCAACAGTCTTTAACCCGGCGCATTCAATGTCATCAGACAGACAAAGCCTGGCGCATTCAATGTCTAATCAGACAGACAAAGCCATCGCACTGTGACACACATCTGAGAAAAGTTAGCATACTATTAACAAGCCAAGTCTGTCACACCCAAAAATATCTTTTGCAAGAATTCTAATCCTCATTTTGATGGCATGATAGCGAAGTGGTCAGGGCACTGGATGTCCAGTTAGGTAAGCCTGGGGGATAAGCACATGAAAATAGTAGAAAATTTCCCAATTTCCCAGATCAGCCTATGAACACAAGCCAGCTAGTTTCTGAACTTTGTGTGTATAACACATAACATTGAAATTCATGTACACATTAAAGAATCTGTAAGTTTTGTAAGTAAAGACCAGGTAGTGTCTAAACTTTCTTTGTGTGTGTAACAGTACTAACACAGAACATTAAAATTCATACATACATTACAGATCCTGTAAACTTTTTAAGTGCAGACCAGCTAGTGTCTAAACTTTGTGTGTAACACAATATTAAAATTCATACATACATTACAGATCCTGTAAGCCTTTTAAGTACAGACCAGCTAGCGTCTAAACTTTGTGTGTGTAAGTTGTAACACAGAATATCAAAATTCATACATACATTACAGATCCTGTAAGCCTTTTAAGTACAGACCAGTTAGCGTCTAAACTTTGTGTGTGTAACACAGAATATTAAAATTCAAACATGTATACATTACAGATCCTGTAAGCCTTTTAAGTACAGACCAGCTAGCATCTAAACTTTGTGTGTGTAACACAATATCAAAATTCATACATACATTACAGATCCTGTAAGCCTTTTAAGTACAGATCAGCTAGTGTCTAAACTTTGTGTAACACAGAATATTAAAATTCATACATACATTACAGATCCTGTAAGCTCTTTAAGTACAGACCAGCTAGTGTCTAAACTTTGTGTGTGCAACACAGAACACTGAAATTAATACACCCATTAAAGATCCTGTCAAGTGCAAGCTTTTCAAGTACAGACCAGCTAGTGTCTAAACTTTCTCTGTGTGAATAACAGTAACACAGAACATTAAAATTCATACACAAATTAACTATTCTGTAAGCTTTATCCTGTAAGCTTTATAAATATGGACCAGGTAGTGTCTGAACTTTCTGTGTGTGTAACACAGAACATTTAAAGTTCATACACACATTAAAAATTCTGTAACTAAACGTAAGACTTTATAAAATTTTAAGGGGGCCAGCTAGTGTCTGAACTTTCTTTGTGTTTAAGACAGAACATTAAAATTCATACACACATTAAAGATCCTGTAAGCCGTGTCTAGTATCACTCTATGTTCACTAGCTTATAATGGAAACATGAATTATGATGAAGTTACCCAGCATCAGAGCCTGCATTTCATCAAAGATGGAGTACACAGACCTGTAAAACAACCTTACACCACTGTATCAAAACAACCTATGTACATGCAACCGACTATGCCAAAACGTATTAAGAGGACAGAGGTCCATAACAATGAATCTGACTGCTGATGTTATCAACATACATCACTTTGTACCTGCTCTTGTGATATATCTTTGTATGTGGTCCAAATCTAGTGTGATGAAGCTGTTTTTCTTTATTGCTTTCTTTTTTAATTTGAATTTGAACACTGAAACTATGACAATCAGGTTATGTTACACATAAAATAATACAATATATTGCTGCCATACTACACAAGAATGTCACACATCAAAGGATTCACAAATATATTTATATTCCAAATCAAATTAGGAGATTATCATTTTTGATGATGTGCATGACCTCTATTATGGAAGGATTTACACATACATTTATATTCCAGCTAAGATTAGAGATTACCATTGTTTGATGATGATCATCAAACCCCTATTATGCACATCTTTCAACACAAAGTCATTTGAGAAAATGTTACACAGGAAAAGAACAAGTTGAACAAGTAACAACAACAACAGCAACAACAACCCCCCCACCCCCCAAACTTTTATATGCAGTATTAACTACATAAAATCAAAAACCCTACCAAGCACTGTCATTTTTAATGCTGACAATCAGAATGTTTCTGCATGAAAATAATAGATCTACACTGACTGGTCAAATACTGTGAAATGAACACCTCTTATTGACCCTATCATACCTCTGGAAAATGATGCAGATCTTCTTGTGATTCGAGTTGCTGGCACATCCTCAGAACTAGCATCCACCTGCTTCTGCACACATTAAAACTTTACCATAAGTGAATTTTTTTTTTAAAACAGGGAGATGGACAAATAAATTAGTTAATATTTGTAACCATCCAATGGCTGAAAGGGGCATCTACCTGCCTCTGTACACTAAACTGTAGCCTAATAGACGTGATTTGACGGACAAATAAATCAGTTAATAAGATGCTTGTAACTATCCAATGAGGTTTCTTCACTCTGGGCTGACGAACTGTCCACACTCCTTGTTGATTATATCTCATCAGACTCGTGTAAATCTATGCCGGTAATAAAACGGTGCAGATCTAGGCCACTGATACTAGATCTATCTATAGCTTTCTCGTTTTCGTAGCGGCTGTTGTTTTGACAGCAACTGACTGTGCAGAACGGTTGTCTAAGAGTCGACTTGTATTGCAAAACATATGAACGTTTCAGAACTAAATTACTCAGTTCCCTGATCCATTCTTTGTGTGTGCGTGTGTGTGTATATGTGTGTGTTTGTGTTTTCCGACTCGTTCACAGTTCATTCAACATTGTCAATAATGAGATCGAGCGTCTGCTGCAGGTCAAGAGCTTTGTCAAAGGAAATCTGAACGCTCACTCATCTACTTCAAATCAAACTTCTCCAACAATATTAACAAGGTTCAACAAATCGCAAAGACATCTGGCTGATAATCTGCGATGCCTACCTTTCTTCTTGGCATATTTTTTTTGGTCGTTTCCACTTATTTTGTTGTCGATATCGTCTTCTTAGCGGCGGTAAGCGTTCTTTCGTTTCCGGTAAAGCGACCTCTGCAACATTGATAGTAACTTCCCTTCATTGGTGGAGTCTGTAGTGCGCGAATGCATGTATTGTTAGCTGTTTCAATTTAAGCAAAATCTTGTCATTAAAGGGTATTCTATATGTAATGACAACTGCAGTCATCGGGGAGAACGAGTCGCCACAGTGCAACGGCACCCATGTATCGGAGAGAGGGGAATGGATGTGATGAGTGCTCACAAAGTGCAGTTAGCCTACTGAGTTAGTAGCCAACAAGTTGTGTACAACAGTACAAGATAGTAGTTAGCCTACTAGTAACTAGTTAGCATAATTGAATTGATGATTGATTTATTACGTGGTTAGTAACAGTGTTCTAAATACACACACGGACACGCGCGCGTGCACACACACACCACACACACACACACAGTGTTAATACTTTGCCAGCCAGATATGAGACACGATCAATGTTTATTTCCAAGGGTAACTGATATATATTCGCTAGATGTGCTATTTTTATTCTCATCCAGACCTCGCACTATTGGCCTGTTTGGGGACTTTAATGTCCGAATTACTGAAAATTTTTCATATGTTGAAATACTCGCACTTGTTTTGAAATGCTCGTGCTTGTTCTGCACACAGACAGTACTGACAAAACAATAGTTTTTAACAATAAACAGTAAAATCTTCTACTTGCTGTATATGACATTACACACAAATGTTGAAAATGTAAATATTGATTCATAACACATGTAAGATGACTTACACAGTGCATTATACAGTTAGATATTTTTGAGAAGATGAAAATGTAAAGATGGCGGGAGGATGATACGGAGCAAGAAGGCATATCATACAAATTTGAAATGACAAGGTTACACTTACAGGCAGGTATTATTTCAAGAAAATCAGTTATGACTGAGAAAAATAAGACATGAAGTTTTTAAAAGCTTGTAGTGCTGCAAAGGGACAGCTAATGATAAGTTGTTCCTGAAAAAGATGGGCTAGATTTATATCAATCTTTTCTTGGAACAGGAATTTGGAGCTCAGTGGAGTGTATATTGCTGAGATGAAATTTTGACAACTTGAAAGATTGCATGGGGGAGAACCCGATACAATTTTGCATTAAAATAATACGCTTATTCCTTTCTTGATAACAAAATTAGTGTCCCTTTTAGTACATAATGGTAAGATATCTTATTATCTAGAATGATATGTCCTTAGAAAGGTTTTGATAAAGCTGGGAAGATAGAGGTTGGTATAGTAATTTGACTTCAAGTTGTCTGTAATTTGAGAGCTCTGAGTTGTTTCCTGAAATGAGTAGTGAAACCACTTTAACTTGTTTGAATTAGGATGGAAAGTAAGGTTTGTCAGTGCATGTTAGTGCGTGTGTCTGTAATGATGAGCAAAATGAAAGCAAAAGGATTTTCTTATCTATTCCATCAACTATCAGATTGATGGGTCAGTTTGTTTTAAGTGACAGAGCATTGTACACATCAGTTACTGTCATCGGTGGTATTGTTAGATTATTTGTAATTTTTTTAAGTTACAGAATATGTTCAGTTTGTAAGCTACAGAATGTGTTGTTTTTCCAGATGGTTTGATTTTGTATGATTTTCTGTCATAGTTGTAGTTATTATTGTTGCAAAATGTGTTCTGAGATTGGTGAAATATTGTTTACATAGGTAGATTTTGAAGGAGTTATATTTATTAGCAGGTTAGCTTTCCAGACTGGTTTAGTTTTATTTGTAGAAGTAGAAGAGGTTAGATCTTCAAAGTATTTCTTTTTGGCTGCATGTTTAAGAGATGTTATCTTTTTTCTTATTTCTTGTTTTCGTTTTTACTTTCATGATCCATTCTTGTAGAAGATCATCTCATGGTAAGTCAGTGATTTTTCAAAATTTGTTTAGTCATCCATTTAGGTTGTAATGAGTGTTTTACTTTGTGTGACCTGAATGGTGTATGTTGGTAACAAATTCTCTTAATGTTGGATTTATAACCAAAAATCAAGGGCTTTTTCTGTAATGTTGTAGACATTAGTAAGAGGAGAGTTCATGAAGTCATTAAGAAAAAGTTTTGCTAAAGTTTGAAAAAGATCTGTATAGTGATGATGATGATAATTTAATGCTAATAATAATAATAGTAATTAAGCACCATGTCTTGATATACAAATCAGATCAAAGTGCACACACTCATCATTTACTGAAAGGAACTTGATGTTTTAGATGTTACAGGCCTAGTTTAGTAGTAGTTACTTCTGTTGGTCGAAAGTGTGTGTGTGTGTGGGGGTGGGTGGGTGGGGGAGAGTGTGTATTGTAAGTGCATGTGAGTTAAAAAGAAAAAAAGAGAAAAGAGAGAGAGACAGGGATGGAGAGAAAGTTACTCCTGTTGGTCTAGAGAGAGAGAGAGAGAGAGAGAGGGCTGTGTGTGTTGTAAGTATGCATGTGAGTTAAAACAGAGAGAGGGACAGAGAGAGTGTGTGTGTGTGCACATGTGCGAGTTAAAGTTGATTTTGCAATGGCGCAAAAGTAACCAGGCACAATTTTTTGTTGTTGTGTGTTCTTTTTGATACACTTGAGTGCATAGTTTTATACATTCAATGGATCAGTGAAGTAGGTAGGCACTATTTTTTGTGGAATTATTCATGATTTGTGATACAGACCTCGGTTTTAGTCCTTGCACAACGTTAAGTGCATTGTACTTGTAGTGGAGAGCACACATGTGTCAGCACAAATACAGCCAGACAGAAAAGACAACACTTCTGGATGTAGAAAATGAAAATTTTATAACAGGGATACAGGGATGTGTGTGTGTGTGTGTGTGTGTGTGTGTGTCTGTGTGTGTCTGTGTGTGTGTCTCTGTGTGTGTGTCTCTGTGTGTCTGTGTGTGTGTGCGCGCGAGATTACATTAAACAACTTTTAAACAACTTCTATCCTAAAGCTTACAGAAACAGTTGATTCCATATTATTATTATTAATATATATATATTTTTTTTTGGCAGTCTTTGTGTCTGACAGTGCAGTCATGAAAATAATAATAATCTTGAATATCAATCATGTTGAATCAAAAACAGCTTTTAGTATCCAAAGTTATTATTTTATTATTTAATTTAGTAAACTTGATACAGTGGCAGTGACAAAAACATACATTTCAACAATTTTGTTGCTGTGACCTGGAAATTGAGGTAAGGTCATTCAAACCTTGGCATTCATGAGTCCAACTCTGGGCATGACTAAAAAAATTATAAAAACGATTATGCTTTCTTTATTCTTTAAAGGTGATGCTGCTGTTCATACAAATGTCATCATGACCCACAGAAGAAAAGAAATTCATTCGTATGGCTTGACCATTTCTGTTATGAGGGCTTTGATCGTGTAATTATGTACGAAGATTATTTGAAATATCACATTTGCTCAATCAAAAACGACTTGGAAAAATCCAATAACTATTTAAGATTTTGCTTCCCATGACAAAAATCAAGATTTTGAGAGAGAGGGAGAGAGATGGGGGGGGGGGGGGGGGGGGGGGGTTAGAATGAGAGAGACAGAGAGATTTAGAAATATTGGCTTGAAGCTTTGAATGATATGAAATGCGATTTGCTATGTACAAGCAATAAAGACAATTCAAACCTGTCAGTTCTCCAAACACGAACACAGTTTCTTTCAAATTATTCAGTATCATACAATACATCACAACTTTATTTTTTAATACCTCGCATTAGAGAAAAAGCAATAGCAGAAATATACAATATGATCATTCATTGGCAATGGACAACAAATGTAGCTACATGGCAAATATTATTCTATTTTCACTCACACACAGACACACAGACACGCACACACACACACATGCACGCACGCACGCACACACTGACACACACACAGAGGTGCTCAAGTGTGCGCATACACACACACACACAACACACACATATGCGTGTGAGCAGTAAAGCACTCACAAAAAGGCATTCCAAAAACACTAAGAAAATCTCAAATAAACCAATATCTGAAAGAAAATTGAAAATGGACATAACCATCAGCATCACTGTCATCATCTGCCCTCCAGTCAATCTGATTGATTGATTGATCGATCAATTGATTATTTGGTTCAGTTTTTATGTCAGCATCCACCTCAGATGATAGAGCTGATGGGGATAACCATTCCAGGGAAATGGGGGAAGGGGGAGGGGGAAGCTTCTCTAATCTATACCGACACCACCATAACAGCAATGATGTTAAGATGGGACAGTAGAAAGGCCAGTTTAAATGTAGCACACCCTGAGAATCGAACCCACCACCATTAGCATGTGAATGTGACATTCAACCAAATGTGGTCAAGAAGACCGAATAGCTTAACCCTTTGACTCCCGCACTCTGTCCACTAGCATCCTGCATTGTCAACCATGCTAGCAAAGCAAAAACGTAACCCTTTGACTCCTGTAGGAAGCTGGTGGACAGGGTGAGGAAGTCAAAGAGTCAATTTTTTTGCAGTTGATGGATAGGGTGCGGGAATCAAAGGTTAACATGTCTTGTGATAATGTCAGCTCTATCAAATGGAGCGACAGGAGCCATGGCTGACTACAGCTCCTCCACCACTAAGCAGCATGGTACAGCTGGCATAAACTGGAAACAGAGGTCATATTTATCACCCTTTAACTCAAAATTTAATGTTTACATGGTCATCTATATCAGAGGAGAATGGCGACTGCCTACTGAGGTCCTTCAGGATGGAGCAGCAGAAGGTCCTACGCTTTAACAGGATCCACAACTAGTGGACGTCTCTCCAGTTTGTCTCATCGTACCAGCGGATGTGGGAAGAAAGTTACTGGCTACTTCAACTCTTCCGACCACCAAGCTCTGTAGCAGCCGGCAGGAACTTGTAGCCTACCGGTAATACAATAAGCAAACATGCAAACCAACTAACTTCGTAACTAACTGGCTGAAGTAAACTAACTAAAGTAACTGACTGACTGAATGACTGACTGACAAATACAAAACAAAACAAAATAAGAACAACAAAACCAGGTCACATTCATTGCCAGATGTGGCCTGATTGTGTAGATGGTGAACGAAAAAAGGAAAATCACGCTCGCGATTTTTCTTTACAAGCATCACCGTCATCATCATAAGGAATCATCAATTATTACATGTTAACAATTCCTCAGTTCTGGAATGCTGCAGATTGCATAGTTTTAAATCATACAGCCTTCCCATGAACGTAACATATTTATAATGATTGATTTTTGCATTAAATATAACGTGTGAAAATCTCAAGATGAATAAAGTGAGGAACAAGGGGGGAGGGAGAAGAAATTCATATTCAGATATTTATTCTTCTGGCATACAAAGGTGTTCTGAGCTCTCTCTCTCTCTCTTTCTCTCTCTCTCTCTCTCTCTCTCTGTTCTCTCTCTCTGTGTCTGTCTCTCTGTCTGTCTGTCTGTCTGTCACTCTCTCTCACGCACGCACACACATACACACACACACACACACACACACACACACACACACACACACACACACACACACACACACTCTCTCTCTCTCTCTCACTTATTCACAGAAACAAAGAAAAAGAAATAAAAAATACATAGGAAAAGAAGACACAAAGTCAAAACTGTAAATACAACATTTCAAACACAAATCCGAATAACTGCGTTATTGTATCGTAAACACAAAAATAATGATTAAGAAAAACTGCCAAATCCAAAGCACAATCCCATGACATCTATGCCCCGTGAAACTGGATTTTGGAATAGACAAATCTGGATAGCTGCATTATTGTAGCGTAAACTACAGGTCAGTCCAAAGACAATCCCATGCAAATCTCAATACTCTGTAAAACTGGAGTTAGGAATGTGTAAACGTAACTGATGATTGGGTCCGAATGGATTATGCAACGCATGGACCGCCCCCTTTGCTTGATGAAATGACTATCGAATGGCATGGGGAGCTTGGGACGTGACTGACCGGAGAGTGGCGAAGCTTTACTGTTCTGAGTCCCATCCGCACCTTCGAGGTGTTTCTTGTTAAATTGTATTGGAAACTGCTGCTCAGTGAAAAACAGAGTCCCGTGCAAGGCTCAATACCTCGTGAAACTGGAGTTCGTAATGTGTTTTAAAAAAAAAAAACCCACAAAAAACAAAACAAAACAAAACAAAAAAACATTCATCACGCTAGAATAAGTCTATTGTCGTGAGGATCAGTCGGGAAAGGTTTTCCAGGCGATGCCAGTTTGTGTGATGGACGTCGCAAAGTTTGAGCATGGTAACCACGGTTCATTGTTCTTGTTCTGACTTACCGTACTGTTAGTTTTCCTGTCGGTGCTAGTCGTATTCTTCAAAGAAAAGGCCTGAAACATGAATAATAAATGAACAAACTAATATATATGTATACATATACAAATATACATATATAATATAATACATACATAGCCTACATTATATGTGTTTATACACACACACACACACACACACACACACACACACACACACACACACACACACACACACACACACACACAGAGATGTACATGATAGAGAACCAGTCGCTGTGGTGTGGTGGTTAGCACAACGGACTACCGACTGGATGGTTGTTGGTTCGAATCCACATCATTCCCTTCAAAAATCACTGTAGGATTTTTCGGCCCCAACCAGCTTCTACTTAGAGCTGAACGTGCTGTGTGCTCCATGGGAACATTGGGACAACACAATCGAGTCTCATACACGTCAATGATGCGTCACTGAGGGTGTTGTTCAAATCTGCGGACCAACACCGCAGTTGTTTGTATTTCTCAGGCCTGGCTGACACCAGGATATAATTATCATGATAGTAAGCGTAGAGTACAGCCCTGTCACGCTGTCTCAATCCCAGATGGAATTCCACAGCATCATGGATATCATCCTAATCGTCATTGTCATCATCACATTGTGAAAACTGTGCCAGCTTTGGGGGCCATTAAGGTGGAGTAGAAAATAGAACAAAAACAAAGCAAAACAAACAAAAATGTTAACACAAAGAAAACCTTCCTAATTGCAATGAATTGTACTTTTTAAAAAAAAGCATGACAGGGAATCCACACTACTAATTTTCTCACACACCCCCTTCCCCTCCCTGTCCCCGATTAAAAGTTAAATCTGAAGTTAAATTTTAAAAACAAACGAGAATTCCTTGCTGACACATTCTGGTCAAAAGACCACACCATGCAAAATCTCGTGTTCGAGTTCAGTGGCACCTTGCAACATAAAAGTTGGATTGTTCTTTGCTTAACCCTCTGACCCCTTCAGCCTGTCTGCTTAACCCTTTGACTCCCTCAGCCTATCCACTAGCATCCTACTTCGTCAACCATAACAGCAAAGCAAAAACTTAACCCTTTGATTCCCTCACTCTATTCACCAGCTTCCTGCAAGAAGCTGGTGAATAGGGTGAGGGAGTCAAAGGGTCAAGTTTTAGCAGTTGGTGGATAGAGTGCGGTTTAACAAAGGGTTAATGCTTCAATCATTCTGGTGGTGTCAGGTTTGTGTTTCTAGGTCCCGTTCTCCTCCCATTTCAAGACCCTTTCAGGGCACAGTGTTGCGCAGGCTCAAGGAGTCTGCTAGATAACTGCTGGCACATTTGGTTGGCGATCATATGGAAGGTCATATGGCAGTAAAAAAAACCCCCAGAAACACGCACACGCTCACATGTATACACGCATACACACACACACACACACCACACACACACACACACACAAACACACACACACACACACACACACACACACACACACACACACACACACACACACACACACCAAACCCAAAACGACTGACAGCCATCAACCCAATCATGTAACCAACTAAACGAAACCAACGCCCAACCGAAACCAACCCAACCAACTGCAACCACCCCCACGACCACCACAAACCAAACCTAAACCCTGACCGAACAATACACCTACACTTATCAGCTGTGCAAACAGTGAAACAAACAAACAGTAAAACAAACAAACAAACGAACAAATACCCAACACATACTCCCACATTATCAAGCAGTAAAAAAACCAACAAACAATGAAAATGCATACCAAATAAACTATCCAACACACGCTCACACAGAAAACAGAACACACATACTCACATACATACTTACACACACGGACAAACAGACACACACACACACACACACACACACACACACACACACACACCACACAAAATCATGCATACACACACACTGGCCAATAAACACACACGCGCGCGCACACACACACACTGACCAACACACACACACTTACCAGCTATGCAAGCAGTAAAGAAACAAGCGATGTTTCCAGCGATCATGGCCCGAAAGACAATAGCGGCCATATCAGCCCTTCGCGATGGAGCCATTGCAGACATTGCCCCAAGCAGTATACCCATGGAGCCAAAATTGGAGAACCCGCATAAGGCGTAAGTTGCTATCACCTCTGATCGTGGCTGAAACAAAATGTTGTGGATGATAATGAGTGTGGTGAAGACGCTACTCCTCTTATTTCCACTACTCTTACTATTCATTCATTTTTATACCTTCTTTGACATCGTATGTGTCGTGGTGGATCAGTTTGGGTTTTTTTTTCTTCTTTTTTATCATAGCATTGGAGTGATTGTGTTCATTCCCTCCTTGATTGATTTTTGTACCCCCTTTACTCCTTTTTCCCTTTGATATGCTTATGTTTATGTGAGTAGAGTAGGAAGGAATAGCTATGAGACATATCCAGTGGGTCATATGCTTCTGTTCTTGAATAATAAACTGTTTCGAAGTTTGAAGTTATGAACTTTATCACAACTTTTTAACTTTTTGGATTATTAATAGTTGCAGTGGCAACAGCAGCAGCAGCAGCAGCAGCAGCAGCAGCAGCAGCAGCAGCAGTTTAGTGAGTGTAGACTGATGAATGAATAGAACGCACTGCGCCAGCATATTGAAATGTTGGAAACGGCAAAAGTCAGGAATCAATTCACAGTGCCAAGGACAACTATGCTGATGGTTCAGGCCAGAATTCAGTTGTACAGGCTTTTGATGCTAAACATCAGAAACTCTGCTTGCCGTCCATTAGTGCAACAAGGCTAAACGAACTGTTCTTGTTATTTTTATTTAAAGCGCAGCCAAGTGCGTGAAGCCTTATCAGATTTAGAACCGTTTCAAAACATACACAATACTTCAACAGAAAGAAAGGGAAAAAAAATTAAGTACACTTATCAATGCTTTTGTGCACATATCTAAGGAGATGCCCCTGGCGTTGACCACTCCGTTCAATTTATCGCACAGGGGATTTAAAAAACATACCTGAACACAAATTAAAACATAATTAAGGACACTAAAACATATGTAAAACCGCGCCTAAATTACTTAAAACTGCTTTCGCATATCTGATTTTCCTAGAGCCTAAAATGCACTCAATACATGCACCCAATCATCAATCCTAAGAGAAAGTAGGTAAGGCTTTATCGAACACATACAGATAAACGGACGAGCAAGGCAGAAAATGATAGGAAGAAATGACAGAAAGCAAAGGAGGCAGAAAGAAACAAAGAGAGTGCCAGAAAAGAGGAAATTTCTAACACAGAATTTCCAGAAGGTGGGATACTATCTATACTAAAAGAGCCCCCGGCATCCCCACTTGGGTACGGTCGGACGAAGAATTAGTCCACAAACTATATGCACTGATAAGGAACCCTGGAACACAAATTGGCCACTTTCGGAGATATTGTATTTGCAACATCTCCACATCTTCCATCTCCACACGATCCATCTCTGCACCCTCCATCTCCACACGATCCATCTCCACATGCATCATCTCTACCCCATCTATCTCCACACGATCCATCTCCACATGTATCATCTCTACCCCATCTATCTCCACACCCTGCATCTCTATATCATCTCCACACACTCCATCTTTACACACTCTATCTCCACTCCCTCCATCTCCATTCCTTCCATCTTCACACCCTCCATCTCTTCGCACTCCATCTCCATTCCCTCCATCTCCACACCCTACATCTCTACACAGTCCATCTCTACACACTCCATCTCCGCACACTCCATCTTCACACCTTCCATCTTCACATCTTCCATCTTCCACACGATCCATCTCCACACTCATCATCTCTACCCCATCCATCCCTATATTTCTATGTCATCTCTACACACCATCTCCACTCCCTCCATCTCCACACCTTCCATCTCCACTTCCTCCATCTCCACGCCCTCCATCTTCACATCCTCCTTCTCTACACCTCCATCTCCCCTCCCATGCAATACCCACGCCAGAACACTCACACTTAAAAATCCTTTCACGAGGAACACATTCCACTGCGTCAGGTTGACATCCAGGTCGTCCCCACACGACGTTGGCTGGGTCGCTGACGTTGTAGGCTAGGGTGTAGTTCTTCCATACCTGGCGGTTCTGCAGCAGCTTCTGCAGGCTCTTGTAGGCGATGAACTCATTGGTGAAGGTCTTGATGCCCACCAGCTCGCCCAGACGACGGCAATCCGGACCCAGCTCCGTACCCATGAAGAGAGCCACCGGATAGAGGACGTAGGAACAGATCAGCTGTTCGAATATATGAGACACATGAGGTATACTGGTCTGGCAAGGATTGGTAAGTAATAGGAAGGAAGCAAAACGATAAGATCGTTCATTCATTCTATGATCTTCCTTTTCATACAAAAGTTGATACACACCAGTCGCCGTGGTATAATGGTTAGTGCAACGGATTACCGACTGAAAAGTTGTGGGTTTGAATCCCCATCAGTCCGTTCAAAAATTACTGAGGTATTTTTCAGCTCCAACCGGCTTCTACCCACAGCTGAGCATGCTATGGGCTCATTGGGGAAACTGGGACCACACAATCGAGTCTCATCCTCTTCACGGATGCGTCACTGAGGGTGTTGCTCAAATTTTCTGACCAACACCGCAGATGTCTGGTTGATGCCAGGATATAATTAAAAACCGTGCCAGCTTCTGAAGCCATTAAGTAAAGTAACATAGAAAACGGGACTAAAAAAAAAAAAAAAAAAAAAAAGTATAAAGGTAAAATTACCTAAGTGCGATGATCCTGAAAAAAATCAAAAGTTGATAAACACAACAACAAGTAATCGTTTCTACACACACATATTTCATTGTAAGTCTACATACAGTTGAGAAATCCAAACAGTATGTCTACTGAAAACAAAACAAAACAAAACAAAACGAAAAAAAACAATTCCAGTATGATAATATATCACTTAGACATCGGTACAACTTCTCGTATTTATATCTATGATAAAAAAAAAAACAATATGATAAGAAGAAAACTGAAAGGGCGGGGGGGGGGGGGGGGGGGGAGGAACAAGAATGTGGGAAGGTAGTTGTGTGTGACACACATCTCTGTTGTTGATTTTAGGCGGTGAATAGGTCATTGTGACCTGGTTTGCGTCATCACGCTCAAAGTGTTTAAATGATGTTAACATCTGTTGGAAAAATGCGCACACACACACACACACACACCACACGCACACGCACACCACACCACACGCACACGCACACGCACACGCACACGCACACGCACACCACACACACACACACAAACACACAAAGTTTCTGGAAGTTCGAGGGCGCCATTTTTAATACAGGTGTAAGAAGAATAGCAGTTGTAAGCGCCTTTATCTAAAATTTGCTTTATATGTGTCTGTATATGTGCCGTTTTATTTCAAGGAATTGTGTCCATTTGTAAGTAACAGGGTCTGAAAACCTGCGAAATTGTAGAATACATTTTTTGTTAAACGAGTAAGCACACCACAGACAGACGCACAGAGAGAGAGAGAAAGAGAGAATGGTGCCATCTACTATCATAACTTTTACCATCCATTGAGAGATCTCTGTGACTGGTGAAACTGTATTTATGTTGTGTATGCACCAGCGTCAGGATGAACTTAGTAGCGACTTTCATATATTGATTTTTACTGTCGCTTACAGGTTGTTCTTACTTTCGTCCAAAACTATCAGCATCCTTGATTTCTTTTAAAATTTTATTTTTTGTTACTTCCTTTATGTAGTTGTTTCCTACTGGGTTTTTTGTTGTTGTTAGTTATGCAAGTCAAAAAACGTTCTAAAACAGGTTTTTCTGTTCTTCAGTGGAACAGTCGCTCCATCAATATTAATCTTCTTCATCTCCAGCACTACTTATCCGAAAATAAGCATCAATATTATCGCCTTACAGTCCATGAATGTGACGAAAAGTAAATTACCAAAGTTAGAGGACTATTACTATCCTCCTGTGACACACATTTGTGAACATAACTCAAAGATATATGCAGCTATATATATCCGTAAAGATGTGGACTATAAAATCATTCAGCCTGCTGTGCCAAAGGACACGGATGGTGTTTATTGTGTGGCTGTGAAAGTAAAAATTAACTATGTGTCAACTTTAAATATTATGTCTGTATATTATCCACGTGGCCCTGATGGAAACAACAGTGACTGGCTACGAACTTTAGAACATGCTGAGAAATGGTTGATCGACGGAGATTTTAATGCCCATTCTCCATTCTGGGACAAAGACTGCCAATATGTGTCTAACAATTGTTTTGTTGAAAACATCGTTGACTCTGGCTTGGTATTATTAAATGACGGCCGAATAACTAGACTACCTGATAATCCTAAACATAAAGCTTCCGCCATTGACTTGACTTTATTATCTCCTGACCTTGTCATTAATTGTATATGGGATATTACAGCCGACTCCCTTGGAAGTGATCATCTACCAATTGTCACAGTTATTGATGAATTATTTGCTAAAGCACCAGAACAAGATGTCTGTATTCCTAGATATATGTACAACCGTGCAAACTGGGTAAAATACCACACGATCTTAATGGGAAAAGATTGCACGTAGAACGAGAGCGACAGTGCTAATTATATGTATTCACACTTCACAAACACATTACATGAGGCAGCAAAAGATTCAATTCCAAAAAGGAAAAATGTAAACAAAGGTAATTTGTTGGAAATAGCTGGTGGAATCAATTATGTGAAGAAGCTAAAAACGAAAAAAAGAAAATGTATAAAACCTACTTAAAAACTAAATCTCCAGAAGGCCATTACAATATAAAATGGCAAAGATTTATTCAAACAAGGTCATAGCCCAAGCCAAAAAGAGTTATTGGTCAGATTTCTGTTCTCAACAAATTTTCGGTCCTAAAGATCTTCCTAAAATTTGAAATAAGGTCAAAGAAATGAAAAATGGATTTCATTTACCACAGTTTCCTATTAAGATTAAAGACAATGAATTTCCTTCGTCATCTGAGAAAGCTGAAGAATTTGTACAGTTCTTTTCAAGAGCAAGTAATTCCAGTAGCTTGTCTCCACCAATTCAGGAGAAAAGACGGAAAATTGAGGAATCTGAAGAATACTCAGATCCTCCCCTTGATAGTCATATGTACATAAATTAAAAATTACGTTACAAGAACTTAAAGATGCTCTTCTCTCTTTGAACAATAAAAATCGGCTGTAGGACTGGATGGCATTTCGTATACGCTTTTAAATCATTTACCAGAGAAATGGATTAAATATTTACACATATCATACTAAAATGCTGGGAAAGTGGTCACATACCTGACATTTGGAAGAATTCAATTGTGATACCTGTACTGAAAGCTAATAAACCACACTCTGATCCAGGTAGTTACAGGCCTATCTCGCTTACATCCCATGTTTCGAAACTAATGGAAAAAATTACTTTGAATCGACTAACTTATTTTTGTGAGAAAAATAATATAATACCTATTAACCAGTCTGGATTTCGAAAAGGTAGATCGACGACAGACCATTTAGTCAAATTAACAACTCAAATAAAAACTCAGTTTGCGAGAAGGAAAAATGTCTTAGCTACCTTTTTTGATCTTAAAAAAGCGTATGATCAAGTCTGGCATGCAAGACTTTTGTTGAAATTGAAACATATTTGTCTCAAAGGTAATATTTATTATTTCATCAAAGCATTTATAAGTAATCGAAGTATAGTCGCTAAAATAAGTAATACATACTCTGAAAAACGACCTGTAAACATGGGAATTCCACAGGGTTCCATAATATCTCCTCTTTTATTTAATATTTTGATCAATGACCTGCCAACACAAGTCTCAAACAATGTGAACTTAGCTCAGTACGCTGATGATATAGCGCTCTGGATGAACGTTTCGTTGAAAAGGAAGACTTCCTTAAGAGAAATAACCTATATTAAAAAGAACTATCAACGTGAAATTGATCACATTTCCACTTACTTGAAAGTTAACGGTCTGGAAATATCCAATGAAAAGACACATATGATTCTTTTTAATAATGGTTTCAGTCCTAAAGAGTTACCACTGTTCAAAATTGATAATGAGGAACTGAAATATACCACTCAGGTGAAATTTCTGGGAGTTCACTTGACTTCTAGTTTACAATGGAAAGTACATATTGATGCCTTGTTATACAAAGCCGTGAAAAGCTTTAATTTAATAAAAATAATTAGGTAAACAGTCATGGGGCAGGACACTAAAACGTTGTTACATCTTGTTACAGCTTTAGTCAGATCAAAGTTGGCTTATGGCCAAGAGGTCTATTTTTCAGCCCCAAAATGTTATTTGAAAAAACTTCAAAGCTTAGATGAGTAAAGCTGTTAAATGTGCTCTTGGGGTACCGGTGTATACAAAAACACAAGAATATATAAAATAGCCGGCATCCTTCCTTTGGAAGACTGGAGGAAGTTATCAGCTGCTAAATATATAGTTAGAGCAAATGCAGTAGCTAACTATGTTGACACGGATCTTAAAATTCGGTCTGACATCCATTTCCCCAAGAGAGCAAGAACAATAAAGGCACAAGAAACAATATCCAGTTACACAAATGAGCTCTTCGAAATTTGCAGAGTAGTACCTAAAAAAGTTTCACATAAACTGATATGTTGTCCTCTACCCCCCTGGGAATTGTCCACTGCTACTTTGATATCAACTACATTGAAACTGACTTGAGAAAAGATATTAATCCGCACCTGTTGCATTCTTCTCTCATCTGCATGAAAAATATTCACATCACTTGAAAATATTTACTGATGGCTCTGTTCTAGATGATGGTGCAGCAGGCGCTGGTTTTATAATTCCAAACTTAAAAGTAGAAAAGGCTTACTCTTTAGGACAGGGACACTCAATCTTCACGTCTGAATTAGTTGCCATCCTAATGGCACTGAAATATATAGTAGATCTACCCATAGCTATATTTAGTATCTTATTATGTGTAGATTCGAAATCTGCATTACAATCCCTGACGAGCTGCAAATGTAAAGTAAACAGTACGTTAATATTTGAGATAAACTTTTTAATTCATTGTTAATAACAAATAATACTCACGTTACTTTTTGTTGGATTCCATCACACTGTGGTATCATAGATAATGATCGAGTCGATAGAATCGCTAAAAGTGCAGCAATGAATAGGGCAGGCAGTACTAAACTTGATTTACGAACTCTCTGAACATGAAATGAATGCTATATTAGAAAAGAAAGTAAAAAGCGCGAAAGTCACTATCGCCCCTTCATCGTAAATTACCAGGGTTTTACAAGACTAGAAATAACTTTAGCTTACAGATTATATCTGGACTCACTTCGGATTAAGTTCAATAATACCATCAAATGTGTCTGTAATGAGTCTATAACAGTTAAACACCTTTTGTGTTGTCAGCGAATGCGACCTTATTTCCCTGTATCATTTTCAAAATTGAAACAGAAACACACTGATTTCACTTTGTATTTACACTTTGCTAGGCATTTACTGCACAGTCCTGTAGGTCGTTTTCTTTGATTAAGACCGATTGTTTTTATACTGTAACTCCCACCTACCTCTGTTTGCTTGTTGAGTTTTATCATTACTCCTTGACTGTTACAATGTTTTTATTCGGTAAGATTATCCTCTTCTACCCCTCTACCCCACCAGATAATCACAGATGGTTTGTCATAACCCAGCACGGGACACGCTCGTTGCATGCGCATGCGTAAAACACCTGCACACACACACACACACACACACGCACCACACACACCACGCACGCATGCAGCCACCACACACGCGCGCGCGCGCGCGCGGTTACATACACACATACAGCCCTGAGCAATCTGTTAAAGCCTGATCGTTCTAATGTTATGATTGCTTTTCTATTGTCCTATAATTTTTTTTTAATGTTAATTAATATGTTAAACTGTCTTTATGATTTCGTAGAATCTTCCACCCCTAGACACCTTTTTTTTTTTTTTTTTTTTTTTTTTCCCCTCACATATGTGAACAGACGTTAAAAGAAATAAACGAAACGAAAGAGAGAGAGAGAGACAGACAGACAGACAGACAGAGACAGAGAGAGAGAGAGAGACGCATATGCATATGTATATATTGTATCGAAATATAATAATATATGTGTATATATGAAATAATATGTATGGAATTTCAAAACCGGGATCCCCTCCCCCATTCCATCCACGTGTTTGTATTTTGGCCGAAGGCCGATGTACATTAAACAATTCTGAGTCTGAGGCTCTCTCTCTCTCTCTTCTCTCTCTCTCTCTCTCTCTCTCTCTCTCCTCTCTCTCTCTCTCTTCTCTCTCTCTCTCTCAGTCCGCTCACACATCCATAGTCATGTTTTTTTTACACCACGCACCTCGAAGGTAAAATTTTCCACCCCGGCGCGTTGTCCAAACCAAGTTAAGGTGGCGTTGACGAACTTGAGGAGAGAGAGAAAGGCGATGACATTGACCATCACACTACCCACGATGACCAAGGACTTGGTGGCCCCTGCACTGGCCGCCTCGATCAAGTTGCCTTCCGTCCTGCACGTTGAAACAGACAGAACGATAGGAACCAGAAACACGAACAAAGAATCAGAACGCGTGAGTTTGATACAAGACAAGACAAGGCAAGGCAAGGCAAGGCTCCCTGAGCAGACACACACACACACACACGTACCCCCCCCCACATATATACATACACACACACACACACACACACATATATATATATATATATATATATATATATATATGGAGACTCCCTGAGCCTGCGCAATACCCTATATGCAGGCAAGTGTCTTGTAGTAGGAAAGGGGAGTGGGATGGAGGAGAGACGGGACTTATGAAACACTTAAGCTGACACCACCAGAATGATGGAAACACACAGACGGGGAGCGAACAGGCCAGCTGTTAATGTCAAGGGCTGGGATTGAACTCGAGATATCAGATCTTAAGTCCACGGTTATATCAACCAGCACATGCGGAAAAACAAAGACAAACAGACAAACAAGCAGACAACAACAAAGAAAGACCTTCTACAACAGTTAGACAGTAAACACACCACAACAAAGAAGGACTTTTTACAACGGTTAGACAGCAAAACAACAACAAAAAAACCAATCCCAGAGACAGGTTGATAAGTTTAAATACCTGGGAACGATCATATCACCAGACGGCAGATGCACATTAGAAATAGCCAGCAGAATCGGCACGCCAAAACAGCATTCAAGAAGATGAAAAGCATTCTTACCAACAAATGCCTATCAGTTAAGATCAGGAAGAGAGCTCTTGAATGTTATATAGAACCAATACTGTTATACGGTTGTGAGGCGTGGACAGTCAACAAACAAAGCCAGAACAAGATTGAGGCAGCTGAGATGTGGTTTCTAAGAAGAATGTTGAGAGTTCCATGGGCAGCAAAGAAAACAAACGAGACAGTCTTGATGGAGGCAGACACAAGAAGATCATTCATAAGGAAGATTAGGAAAAGACAGGCAACATTTGTAGGCCATTTTATGATGAGGGGGGAATTGGAGCACCTGGTCACGACGGGAAAGCTGGGGGGAAAGAGAGCACCAGGTAGACCCAGGGAGAAGATACTAGACAGACTTACAGAGTGGCTGAAGACAAAGAGGGTGGAAGAGATGCTTGAGGCAACAACACCATGCGGCAAGGCACCTGATGATGATGATGATAAGACAGTAAACACACCATAACAAAGAAATACCTTTTCCAACAGTTAGACAGCAAACATACCATAACAAAGACAGACCTTTTCCAACAGTTAGACAGCAAACATACCATAACAAAGACAACCTTTTACAACAGTTAGACAGCAAACATACCATAACAAAGACAGACCTTTTACAACAGTTAGACAGCAAACATACCATAACAAAGACAGACCTTTTACAACAGTTAGACAGCAAACATACCATAACAAAGACAGACCTTTTCCAACAGTTAGACAGCAAACATACCATAACAAAGACAGACCTTTTCCAACAGTTAGACAGCAAACATACCATAACAAAGACAGACCTTTTACAACAGTTAGACAGCAAACATACCATAACAAAGACAGACCTTTTACAACAGTTAGACAGCAAACATACCATAACAAAGACAGACCTTTTACAACAGTTAGACAGCAAACATACCATAACAAAGACAGACCTTTTCCAACAGTTAGACAGCAAACATACCATAACAAAGACAGACCTTTTACAACAGTTAGACAGCAAACATACCATAACAAAGACAGACCTTTTACAACAGTTAGACAGCAAACATACCATAACAAAGACAGACCTTTTACAACAGTTAGACAGCAAACATACCATAACACAGACCTTTTACAACAGTTAGACAGCAAACATACCATAACAAAGACAAACCTTTTACAACAGTTAGACAGCAAACATACCACAACAAAGACAGACCTTTTCCAACAGTTAGACAGCAAACATACCATAACAAAGACAGACCTTTTCCAACAGTTAGACAGTAAACATACCATAACAAAGACAAACCTTTTCCAACAGTTAGACAGTAAACATACCACAACAAAGACAAACCTTTCACAACAGTTAGACAGCAAACACACCATAACAAAGACAGACCTTTTACAACAGTTAGACAGCAAACACACCATAACAAAGACAGACCTTTTACAACAGTTAGACAGTAAACATACCATAACAAAGACAAACCTTTTCCAACAGTTAGACAGTAAACTTACCACAACAAAGACAAACCTTTTACAACAGTTAGACAGCAAACACACCATAACAAAGACAGACCTTTTACAACAGTTAGACAGCAAACACACCATAACAAAGACAGACCTTTTACAACAATTAGACAGTAAACATACCATAACAAAGACAGACCTTTTACAACAGTTAGACAGCAAACATACCATAACAAAGACAGACCTTTTACAACAGTTAGACAGTAAACATACCATAACAAAGACAGACCTTTTCCAACAGTTAGACAGCAAACATACCATAACAAAGACAGACCTTTTACAACAGTTAGACAGCAAACACACCATAACAAAGACAGACCTTTTACAACAGTTAGACAGTAAACATACCATAACAAAGACAAACCTTTTACAACAGTTAGACAGCAAACATACCATAACAAAGACAAACCTTTTACAACAGTTAGACAGCAAACACACCATAACAAAGACAGACCTTTTACAACAGTTAGACAGTAAACATACCATAACAAAGACAAACCTTTTACAACAGTTAGACAGCAAACATACCATAACAAAGACAAACCTTTTACAACAGTTAGACAGCAAACATACCATAACAAAGACAGACCTTTTACAACAGTTAGTAAACACACCACAACCAAAACAGACCTTTTACAATAGTCAGACAGCAAACACACCACAACAAAGACCTTTTTCAAGACAAAACTGTCTGGTCGTGCGAGAACAAAAAGAAATAAAATCTTTTGAGTCTTTGAGTCTGCCATTGCTGGAAGAAAAATAGAAGGGACCGGGGGGGGGGGGGGGAGAGAGGGAGAGACAGGAGGGGAAAAGAAAGGTTCCATATGACCCTTCAGGAATACTCTGTCAGCCTTTGGAGTTCCCTCTACCCAAGGAATTTCCAGTATGTTTCTAAAGTGAGTAACAATCGTCTCCTTCCATGTGAAACTCGTCATGCTTTCTGTCCGGGGCTAGCATAGCATAGCATAGCATAGCACAGCACAGCA
>CM060307.1:33048695-33068695 GCA_030674185.1 Monoplex corrugatus | reverse complement strand
TGGTCATCTTCTCCAGGAATGGCCGCACCATCATCGGGGCGTCTGTCTGGTTGATTACAACACGAGCGCCGTTAGATTTAGATCTAGATTTTGAGAGAGAGAGAGAGAGAGAGAGAGAGAGAGAGAGAGAGAGAGAGAGAGAGAGAGAGAGACAGACAGACACAGAGAGAGAGAGAGAGAGAGACAGAGGCAGAGACAGAGACAGAGACAGAGAGACAGACAGACAGACATAGAGAGAGAAACAGAGAGAGAGACAGAGACAGAGAGACAGAGACAGAGACAGAGACAGAGACAGAGACAGAGAGAGAGACAGAGACAGAGAGAATCAGAGACAGAGAGAGATAGAGACAGAGACAGAGAGAGAAAGAGACAGGGAGAGACAGAGACAGACAGAAACAGAGAGAGACAGAGAAAGAGACAGACAGAGACAGAGAGAGACAGAGAGAGACAGAGAGAGACAGAGAGAGACAGAGAGAGACAGAGACAAACAGAGAGAGAGACAGAAAGAGACAGAGACAAACAGAGAGAGAGACAGAGAGAAACAGACAGAGAGAGATAGAGACAAAGAGAGAGATAGAGAAGAGAGAGATAGAGACAGAGAGAGACAGACTTAGACAGAGAGACAGAGACAGAGAGGAGGAGAGAGAGAGAGAGAGAGAGAGAGAGAGAGAGACAGAGACAGAGAGAGAGAGAGAGAGAGAGAGAGAGAGAGAGAGAGAGAGGAGACATGGCAGACTACAACTCCTCTGACCACCAAGCACCATGACAGCCGGCAGGAACTGCAAGGAACGGCCGCATTCATCGCCAGATGTGGTCTGATCACATACACAGACGAACACACATACACAGACGCACACACGTACTGGCGCGCACACACTCACAAACACACACACACACACATTCTCAAACACACGTACGCCCGCATTCACACACTCGGACGTACTCACGAACACAAAGATGCACTCGCACATAGAAACACACACGCACTCACACACAGAGAGAAACACACACCCTCTCACACACAGACACATAAACACACATGAACTAAAACCACATATGTTAGTTGATGTAAACACACACACACACACACGCACAAGCACACACACACGCACAAGCACACACACACCGCACAAGCACACACACACACGCACAAGCACACACACACACGCACAAGCACACAAACACGCACAAAGACACACGTACACACACACACACTCTCTCTTTCTCACTCTCTCTCTCTCTCTCTCTCTCTCTCTCACACACACACACACACACACACACACACACACCAAAAGTATCAACTTCTGACCATGCCCATGAAGATGTTGAAGGCAGCACACAGTGACTCAATAGGGGAGGTAGCCAGGCAGAAGCCCAGGAACCTGCCCAGCACAGACACGATCTTCTGCATCACTCCCAGGTGGTACAACACCGACATCACAGAGCTGAAGAACACGATCACTGGCATGATCTGGTTGGAGGGAAAAAGAAATGAAATAAGTAAACTGACTGACTGACTCATTGACTGACCACCCACCAACCCACAAACTCCCTCACTCACTAAGAAACCAACTAACCAACTAACTAGCCAACCGACCGACCGACAAACCGACCGACCGACCGATCGACTAACGGAAGAACGAACGTACGAGCAAACGAACGAACGAACGAACGGACGGACGAACGAACGAACGAACGGACGAACGAACGGACGAACGAACGAACGAACCAACCAACCAACCAACCAACCAACCAACCAACCAACCAACCAACCATCCAACCAACCAACCAACCAACCATCCAACCAACCAACCATCCAACCAACCAACCAACCAACCAACCAACCAACCAACCAACAACCACCAACCAACCAACCAACCAACCAACCAACCGGCTAACAGACTGTCTGATAAAATAGTAAAAAAAAAATGACCAACCAACAGCCAGCCAGCCAACCCAACCCAACCCAACCCAACCCAACGCCAACCACCACACACCACACCACACCACACCACATAACACCACACCACACCACACCACATCACACCAGCACCGAACCGAACCGAGCCGAACCCAACCCAACCCAACCCAACCCAACCGAACCAAACCAAACCAAACCAACCCAAGTCCAACCCAAACCCAAACCAAACGAAAAGTCACTCACACCAAAAGCGAAAAAATGGACACGAAAGTTGTCGCCGAAGACAAAGGCAGCACCCTCATCGGCATAGGCCAGGAATCCAGTCACACGGTCCCCCAGCCACTTGAAGGCATCATAACCCCCCTTTGTCCTCAGGATGATGGCCGCAAAATAAAACTGCAGACTGAAGCCCCAAAACACTGGGTGCCAGTTTACCTTCAGACAGACAATACAATAGAATATTATGCAACAATGTGTAATGCAATGCAATGCAATACAACACAAATAACACAAGGTAACGCAAGGCAAACAGTACAACACAAATTCAGCACAAATAACAACGTACACTACACTACACTACACTAACTAACTACACTACACTACAACTACACTACACTACATACACTACACTACACTACATACATACACTACTACAACACTACACTACACTACATACACTACACTACATAAACACATACACTACACTACACTACACTACACACACACCACACACACATACACACCACACACACCACACAACACAATACAACCCAATGTAAGACAATGCAATGCAATGTAGTACAACAGAGCACAACACAACACAACACAACACAACACCATACAATACCATAAAACAAAATACGATACAATCCAATGTAAGACAACACAACACGACACAGCACGGCGCAGCATAGCACAACCCAACCCAACCCAACCCAACCCAACCCAACCCAACCCAACCCAACCCAACCCAACCCAACCAACCAACAACTATTCCTGCAGAAATCTAGTGGACAGAGCAAAGTCTGACATTCAAAGTTCCGTCGAGAGGAATTTATCGCACTCAGGCAATTCCACATATGCTCCCACCCAATCTGCTATCTGTTAACTGGCAGACTCCTTGAGCTTGCGCAAAACCCTTTTGCGCTTGTAAGGCCTTCAATCGTAAGGGGAAGGTGGGAGTGGATGGGTGGGGAACATCATCATCTATCATCATCATCATCATGTGCCCTGCCGCATGGCGTTGGCATTCATGGCCCTCCACACAAATCTATCCCCTGTCGCTGCAAGGACATCTCCCACCTTCTCTGTCCTCAGCCACCCTGCAAGTCCGTCCAATATTTTCTCCCTGGGTCCTCCTGGTTAAGAGAGTAAACCCTGACAGAAAAAAATAAACACCACTGCCTTGTGGTTATCTCGGGAGAGAATAGGGCTAAGACAGTAAACCCTAGGTGTTCGTCTGTCGTCGTCGACAATGACCACGGCTTCATGAAGTTGCTTTGAGTCAGTGTGTCCGGAGGTGACTGATCAATCCGATCCGGGCACAGAAGTAACGTCCCAGGTTGGACATCTATGGTCGGTTACTGTGGTTGAAGGGTTTGCAGCCCTAGCTTTCCGTGCAGCTCGTTTTTCTTGTGCAGATTGGATACGAGACACTTCTGAAGTGGTACATCCGGTTTTGATTCTTCTACGCCAGACTGTACGGTCGAGGGCAAGGTTTTCCCAATTCTCCCAGTCTATGTTGAGGGACTTTAGCGATGCCTTCAAGCTGTCTTTAACCGTTTTCTCTGGCCTCCAACTGTTCTCTTGCCAGACGCTAGTTCCCCATAGAGGAGTTGCTTCGGAATTCTGGTGTCAGACATCCAGTACACATGGCCAGCCCAGCGAACTTGACTCTTTTGAAGTAAAGTGTAGATGGAGGGGAGATTGGCTCTCTCTAGTACTTCTGTATCAGGGATCTTCTCTTGCCATCGGATATTGAGAATTTTTCTGAGGCTTTTGGTGTGAAAATGATTCAATTTCCTTGCGTGTCTACTGTAAACAGTCCAGGTCTCACTGCCGTAGAGGAGAGTGGTGAGGACCACCGCTTTGTACACTTTGAGTTTAGATGTGGCCGAGATACCTCTTCTGTCCCATACAGTAGGACGCAGCCTCCCAAATACAGTGCTGGCCTTAGCTATGCGTTTATTGACTTCGTCGTCGATATGCACACAACGTGATAGGGAACTGCCGAGATCTGTGAAGTTGTCGACTGCATGTAGTTTTGTGCCCTTGACCTCGATATTTGGTTCAGTATATGGAACACCTGGAGGAGGCTGATACATGACTTCGGTTTTCTTGGTGCTTATTGTAAGACCGAAGTTGTCGCAAGCAGTTGAAAATTTGTCCATGCATTGTTGCATCTGTTCACCACTGTAAGCATTTAACGCACAATCGTCTGCGAAAAGGAGGTCACGAAGAGTGCTGTAATTGCATTTAGTGGTCGCCTTGAGGCGTCTTGTGTTGTACAACTTGCCGTCTGTGCGGTAGCGTATATCTATGCCAGGGTCTTCTGGAGAGTAAACCTAACAGAAAGAAAAAACACCACTGCCTTGTGGTTATCACGGGAGAGAATAAGGCTAAGGGAGTAAACCCTGACGGAAAAAAAAACACCACTGCCTCGTGGTTATCACGGGAGAGAATAAGGCTAAGGGAGTAAATCCTGACAGAAAATCACCTCTACAGCCTTGTGGGTAGTCGTGGGAACGACAAAGGCTAGCGTAGAGTCCGTACACAAATCGATGGAAGGCAACGGGAAACCACCATCGTATACTCCCAAGTTTATCATGGCTAGCCAAAACTCGAAAAAGGATGGGGAACATAACCTCTTATATAGTAAGCTGACACCACCAGAATGACTGGAGCATTAAATTCAGATGGGCGGCAAACAGGTCAATTTATGTTGCGGGCTGGGATTGAACTCGAGATATCAGATTTCTTGGGTCCTCGGCTCTAGTTACAAGAGCCTACCACCCTGCTCTACTGAAAACCCTACCCGAGGATTGAACCCGCAACCCTTCCGTTATAGGCATAGTGCTCTAACAACTGATCTGAGCGAGTAAAAAAAGTGAACCCTTTGATACCCGCACCCTGTTCACCAACATCCTGTATTGTCAATCATGATTGCAAAGCAAAAACTTAACCCTTTACTCCCTCACCCTATCCTATAGGGTGAGGGAGTCGAAGGGTTAAGTTTTTGCAGTTGATGGATAAGGTGAAGGAGTGAAATTGATTAATGGGATAAACTCTGCATATCCTTCTCTGCCTGTTACCTATTAGTTTATGCGTACAAGGGATATGTCGACAGGGCCTGACTCACTGAACTATTCGTTTCGTTTAGTTGCACACTGTGTCGTCGGCACGTATGAATTATGTACAAGCTTGTGGGTTATACGTACCAAGAACATTTCAGTTTTAATCTTCTCCATCACAAAGTATCTGTGATGTTAGTGCGTGTGGAATTTATTCCGAGCGTAGAGGAACTGTCTTTAGAAACTGAAACTGGAACTACACATTTCCTCAAAGATCACCGGTGCAGTGTAAGGTGCACAAATAAAAACCCCACTTTACTTCCACCGCTCCCTTCACGTGACAAATACAAAAGGCATAAAAACCTGACTTTGCCCACTACACATCATCATCATCATCATGTGCCCTGCCACATGGCGTTGGCAATCATGGCCCACCAAACGAATCTATCTTTTGTCGCTGCAAGTACATCTTCCACCCTCTCTGTCCTCATCCACTCCGCAAGTCCATCCAATATTTTCCTCCCTTAGTCTACATGATGCTCTTTTCTCGTCCATCTTTCCTGTTATGACTAGGTGCTCTAATTTCTATTGCCTCATAAGATGTCCCATAAATGTTACGTTTCTTTTCCTAACCTTCTTCATTAATGTTCTTTCTGTTTGCCTCTTTCAAGACTGTCTCGTTTAGCTGTTGTTTTCCGTTTTTGTTTTTGTTTTTTGTTTTTTGTTTTTGCTGCACATGGAACTCTTAACATTCTTCTTAGAAACCACATTTCAGCTGCTTCAATCATGTTCTGACTTTGCGTGTTGACTGTCCACGCTTCGCATCCGTACAACAGTGTCGGTTCTATATAACACTTAAGAACTCTCTTCGTGATGTTAATTGATAGGCATTTGTTGTTAAGAACCGCTTTTCGTTTCCTTCAATGCTGTTTTAGCTTGGCCAATTCTGCTGGCTATTTTTCTAATGTGTATCTGCCATCTGGTGAGATGACTGTTCCCAATATTTAAACTTATCAACTTTGTCTCAATGTAGTGCCATTTGCTGCTATCGCGGGCTAGTTGGTAGAGCCATGGATTCAAGATCTCATATCTTGAGTTCAATCTCGGCCCGCAACATTAAAATCTGGTCTGTTCGCTGCCCATCTTAATGTTTCCATCGATCTGATGGTGTCAGTTTAGTGTATCGTAGGTCGCTTCTCCCCTTTCCCCGTTTTAAGATGTGGCCAGAGTGTAGGGTTTTGTGCAGGCTCAGGCAATTTGTCAGATAATTGCTGGCAGTTTTGGGTGGAGCGCATATGGAGTTGTCCAAGCGCAGTGACTCCCTCTCGAAATAACTCCAATACGTAGTTTCGTAGATACAATGGCATATATGGCTGTTACTTTGCGTGAGGGTATCAGTACACACCACGGCTGCCAAAATGTAGCGTACCCACACCTCACTCACCCTGGCGGGGTCGATGGAGGTGATCCAGGAGAGCAGGATGAAGGCAGCCAGTCCTGCCAGGGAGATCAGGTTGTTTGGAGTGTTCAATGCCACCAACACAATCAGCAAGGTTGTCATGGTCGCCACACTGATCGCGTACAACGCCCTGAAAGAATACGTACAATGCAATTTGTGCAGTACAACAGTACATGCTACGATTGAGACACGTTTATTTGGAAGACTGCAATTTTTGTCTGTATGTGTATGTATGTATTGCAATTCCCAACTACCATAGAGATGCAAGTATCTTTTAAACACAGCCCATACTTTCTGCTTAAAATCTGGAACAATTTGAGGATCAGTCAAACACAACTTTTGTGTAATATATATCACTGGTCATTAATGTGAGAGGATACAGTTACCGTAATTTTTGTTTAAAGCCCTGCCGACTGCGTAAAGCTATATCAGTGCTATAACCGTTTCAAAGCATACAGAGTAGGCTACTTCAACAGGAAAAAAAAAAGAAAAGAACATTAAGCACACACATCAATGCATTCGCGCAAATAATCTAAGGATACGCCTCCGGCGTTGACCACTGCATACAATTTATCGCACAGGGGATCTAAAAAACATACCTGAATACAAACTACAAAACTAAAGACACTAAAACATAATGAAAACGGGCCTTAATTACCTAAAATTGGTTCCGTATGTCTCATTGCCCTAGAGCCAAAAATGCACTTAATCCATGTACAGAATTGTCATGCCTAAGCGGATGTACGTAAGACTTCATCAAACATGTACAGATAAATGGACCAGGAAGGCAGAAGATGATAGGAAGAAATGACAGAAACAAAGAAACAAGGCAGAAACAAAGAGATGACAGAAAAGAGGAAAATTCTATCACAGAATTTCCAGACGGCGGGGATACCATTTATAATGAAGGAGCCCCCGGCATAACCACGGCGGAAAACCAATCGATCGATTAGTAATTTTACATCACTTTCTCGTAGAAACAGGATTTGAGATGGGCAGACAGTAAGCTGATTAAAACAACATGAAATTTTGGACAGTCTACTAACTTTGAATAGAGACATGTGAGCAGCATGTATTTTAAAGTCACTTGCTTTAAAATAAAACTGTTTGTTATTTAGTTTGCTTAATAAGCCAGCAGTTTTGTTGTTTAATTTGGGTCCACGCAGAATATATTGTGTCATTGCTACTGCAAAAACTATAATGAAGATGTCCAAGACAGACTTAATATGAAAAAGATCAGTGATGCTCCATTAAGGCTGCAGACTGTGTTTGCTGATGTCGATAAAATTGACTTTCGAGTCCTCCTTTGTTGTGCTTCTCTTCTCCATGAACCTGAGCTGGGAGGTGAGAATTCTACCCACTGAATTCCTGCCCCACTGGTTACATTGAAATATGGAAAAGTTTGGAAGTTTGATGGATCTTTCTCAAGTGATATGGTCATCTCTCTCTCATCAGTCGTCGTCGTCGTCGTCGTCGTCGTCGGGTTCGTCGTCGTCGTCGTCATCATCATCATCATCATCATCATCATCATCTACTCATCTCATTGTCCCTGCTGCATGGCGTTGGCGATCATGGCCCTCCACACGAATCTATCCCTTGTCACTGCAAGTACATTTCCCACCCTCTCTGTCCTCAGCCACCCTGCAAGTCCGTCCAATATTTTCTGCCTGGGTCTACCTGGTGTTCTCTTCCCTCCAGCTTTCCTGTTGTGACCAGGTACTATAATTTCTCTTCCCTCGTATAAATGTTGCTTGTCTTTTTCTAATCTTCTTTATCAAGGATTCTTCTTGTGTCTGCCTCCATCAAGACTTTCTCGTTTGTTTTCTTTGTTGTCCATGGAAGTCTCAACTGTCTTCTTAGAAACCACATTTCAGTTGCCTCAATTTTGTTCTGACTTTGCGTGTTGACTGTCCACGCCTCACAACCATACAACAGCATCGGTTCTATATGACACTCAAGACAAGGCAAACATAATACGGAAACGTTACATGGGTCTGCGAAAAACAGAATATTCTACTGAGTTCATTCAGAACTGTTCCTTGAGTGTATATCAGAGTTAAGAGGAATCCACCAGCAGTCTTGTGTTTTATTAACAAGTGTTCTTGTGTACTTAGAGCATGATACAAATGATTTAATTTAAGATATTTAAAATCATTTTAAAATTTGGTGTGATGTTAGTGTTTCTGTAATCCAGCCAATGACAGAATTAACAGGATCTCTAACGTGCACACTGATATTCTATTCGTTCGTTTGTTCGTTATTTCTTTTAACGTTTATTCACATATGAGCTTTTAGACGACGAACTGTATGAGCATACAAACAAGGGGACTTCAGTCACTGGCAGGTCGGCACACATGATGATCAAGGAGATCAGAAAAGTCTCTAACCTTTAGCCATCAGGGGGAAATTGTTCAGGTGGATTAAACCCAGGACTTTCCGTTTACAAGTCCGATCTTTACTCACTTGACCATTGAGCCAGCTACAGAACCGAGCGGAGTCCACTGGTAGTGTTGTGTGTTTGTCATCAAGTGTTTCAGTACACATAGGTTAGATGGAGACGGTCTAATCAGTGCGGTGTGTATCGATCTGTTTACGAAACACTCAACCAAAGCACATGAACTTACAAAATTATGAACTTAAAAAGATTTTTAAAAAGTACACGATTCGATGTGATAAGACACAAGAGAACAGAAAGACAATTACATCAACACAAGACAAAACGGGACAGTACAAGACAGAACAGGACAGAAACAGGACAGGACAAGACAGACAGGACAAGACAAGGACAGGACAGGACAGGACACGACAAGACAGGACAGGACAGAACAGAATAAGGAGACGGGACAGAAGACAGGAAAGACAGGAAAGACAGGACAAGACAGGACAGGACACGACAGGAGAGGACAGGACAGGACACGACACGACAGGACAAGACAGGACAGGACAAGACAGGACAGGACAGGAAAGACAGGAAAGACAGGACAGGACAAGACAGGACAGGACAAAAGGACAGGAAAGACAGGACAGACAGGACAGGACAACGGACAGGACACGACAGGACACGACAGGACACGACAGGACATGAAGACAAGACAGGACAAGACAAGACAGGACAAGACAGGACACGACACGACAGGACACGACACGACAGGACAAAGGACAGGACACGACAGGACAGACAGGACAGGACAGGACAAGGACAGGACAGGACAGGACAGAAAGACAGGACAGAAAAGACAGGACAAAAAGACAGGACAGGACAGGAAGGACAAGACAGGACAGGCAGGACAAGACAGGACAGGACAGGACAGGAAAGACAGGACACGACAGGACAGGACAGGAAAGACAGGACAGGACAGGACAGGACAGGACAGGACAGGACACGACAGGACAGGACAGACAGGACACGACAGGATAGGACAAGACAGGACAAGACAAGACGGGACAGGAAAGACAGGACAGGACACGACAGGACAACGCAATGCAACACAACGCAGCACATTATAGCACAGCACATTACAGACAGCACAGCACTTACAGCACAGCACACACAGCACAGCACACACACACACACACACACACCCACCACACCACAACACCCAACCCCAACACAACACAACACAACAAACACAAAACTTAACACAGTGTAATACAACACCCAGAGGAAACACAATACTACATGGTGGGATGCAACGGGACATGACATGGCGAGACACATGAAGATACGATAAGAAATGAAATGAACTGAACTGAAATGAAGCCATGACCTGCCTCATGGAATCACTGGAAGGACTGGGACCACTTAGTGGAGTCCCAGACTAAGCGTAGAACACAGCCCTTTGAGGCAATTTCAGTCTGATTGGGAACTGCATGTCATTATCACTATCATCTCCATTCTGATCATCATAGCATTGTGACCAACTGTCCCAGAATATGTGGGTGTGGTGAGTGACGCAGTAACGGCGGTAAGCATGGGGCAGAAATAACAAAAAAACAAAACCCAACATTAAACACGAAATAAAACAACAACAACAACAACAACAAAAACACACACACAACCAAAACCAAAACCAACCCACTCCCAAAACAAAAACAAACAAAAACAAAAATCAAAACAAAAAACAAACCATCTCCACACACACAAAAAAGAAACAAAACCTACAACTACAACAAAAAGTACAACAGCAACAGCAGCAGCAGCAACAACAACAACAACAACAACTACAACAGCAAAACAACAACAACAACAGCAGCAACAAACAACAACAACAACAGTAACAAAACAACAGCAACAAAACAACAACACCAAACAAAACAACAACAACAGTAACAACAGAAAAACAAGGACAAAACAACAACAACAGCACAACAACAACGATAACGACGACGACGACGACGAAACAACAGCAAGATAAACAGACCTACGCGAGAAGACAGAATGAGCAAGCGAGTGGGAAAAAAGAGGAGAAATGAGATACACGATTTCAAGAAGAAACTCATCCTGCCCCCAGTAATTTTAATTTTAAAGGGGGAACGAAAAAGATAGGGATGGGGGTAGGGGTGTCAGATTACACGTTTCGTCTGCAGGTTGAATTTTATCTTGCAAACATTGTAAATCAAACGTCACTTCTTTTCAATTTCATCTTGAGTATCAGAGGAGACTGACAGCGAGCAGCCACAATTTCCGTGAGGCAAAGGTATTGTTTCTAATCCATACTATGGCAGAATTATAACCAGACGATGCATTTTTATTGCATTTCAAACAGTTAGGCTTTCATTGTTCCCTGTTTTCCTGGGTTGTGAGTTTAACCCCCAGCTGGCCACAATTTTAGGCTAGGTAGAGCCTCAGGACCTGGCCAGCTCATGGGTTTATGTGCAGGTTTAAGGCTTGTGCCATGATCACCATACATATAGCACCTGTTACGTTAGTGCATATGGAA
Source organism: Monoplex corrugatus (assembly GCA_030674185.1). Lineage (NCBI taxonomy): Eukaryota > Metazoa > Mollusca > Gastropoda > Littorinimorpha > Ranellidae > Monoplex > Monoplex corrugatus. The sequence continues at coordinate 33,057,085 of CM060307.1, read as the reverse complement.
TTCGTTCCGAGCGCGGAGACGTCATTTTGAGAAACTAAAACTGAAACTGTTCCCTCAATGGTAATCATATTTGCATTAAACTGAAGTTGTGACTCAATTCATATAGTTATACACAGAAAAAAAGTCACCCATAAACAGTCAGCAATTGAAGCAACATGCATTGTCGATTAATATTCACTATCTCATATTCCAAAGATGTTTTTTCACTGGCATTGAGGAAAATGTGCAAAAACACGTAATTTGAGTTGTCCTGTCTGTAACTTAGTGATGCGCTCTCACCGGGTAAACCGGTCCGATTTTCTTCTCTTTTGTGAGCTGAAAGAAAGAAACGACATACAAAGCACCACTCACAGTTTGATGTAGCGGCGAAGTTTGTGACTGGCGTTGGCAGAGATCATCAGGGAGGACGCCTCCTTCACACGACTCGAACAGTACTCCCAGGTGAAGTGTATCACCAGCAAGAACACGCCAAAGACCGTACACACCAGCAGACGCAGAGACCCCTCGTCCCCGAAACGGTAGCTCAACGAGTACGCAAAATAGGCAAAGTACAACACTAGCAGTAGGACAAGGATGACACGAACGATATTTTTTTGATGAGTGAGGACGAAATTCACGACGGCTTTCTGAACGACGTTGACACCTCGGGCACATCTGTTGAGGTCGTCGCTGTCATCGTCCTTGGGTGTTGCTGGTGCTGGTGGTGTTGCGCTAGGGATGCCGGGTTCTGCTTCTCCAGCAGCAAGGTTTTGGGAAGGTCTATGTCTCAGACCCTCGTCTCTATCGTTGACGTTGATGTGGATGTTGTCAGGAGATGACTGCACAGAGAGCAAGACGGTCTTTACCACATAATGCAACACGTTACATACAAGGTATAGGCCGGTCCACCACTCACCGTGGCGTAATGGTTAGCTCAAGATATTGATAACTGGGAAGTTCAGTTCAGCTCAGTTCTTATTGCTTATAGCCAAGCCGACTGTACTACTAGAGCCATATCAGAGCTAACACCACGTCCAAAAAAGAAGAAAAAAAAAAGGAAGAAAAAAAGGACAACCCGTTAAGTTAAAAGACAACAGTTAAAAAACCATGCCCACCGTTAACCTTGCAAATCTAAATAAAAACAGACGTAAAATCAATCAGGTCAAATCTATTAATCTCTTGTAAAAACTGGAAAATTGCAACTAGGAAGTTACGAGATTTGAACCATCATCATATCATATTATAATGCAAGACGCTACATACAAGGTACAGGCCAGGTCGACACTCACAGTGGCGTAATGGTTAGCTCAACAGATTGATAACTGGGAAGTTAAGAGATGTGAACCATCATCATATCATAACGAGATGTAAACCATCATCATACCATATCATAACGAGATGTGAACCATCATCATACCATATCATAACAAGATGTAAACCATCATCATATCATATCATAACAAGATGTGAACCATCATCATACCATATCATAACGAGATGTGAACCATCATCATATCATATAACAAGATGTGAACCATCATCATACCATATCATAACAAGATGTGAACCATCATCATATCATATCATAACAAGATGTGAACCATCATCATACCATATCATAACGAGATGTGAACCATCATCATACCATATCATAACAAGATGTGAACCATCATCATATCATAACAAGATGTGAACCATCATCATATCATAACAAGATGTGAACCATCATCATATCATAACAAGATGTGAACCATCATCATACCATATCATAACAAGATGTAAACCATCATCATACCATATCATAACAAGATGTAAACCATCATCATACCATATCATAACAAGATGTAAACCATCACCATACCATATCATAACGAGATGTAAACCATCATCATACCATATCATAACAAGATGTAAACCATCACCATACCATATCATAACAAGATGTAAACCATCATCATACCATATCATAACGAGATGTAAACCATCACCATACCATATCATAACAAGATGTGAACCATCACCATACCATATCATAACAAGATGTAACCATCATCATACCATATCATAACAAGATGTGAACCATCACCATACCATATCATAACAAGATGTGAACCATCACCATACCATATCATAACAAGATGTGAACCATCATCATACCATATCATAACGAGATGTGAACCATCATCATACCATATCATAACAAGATGTAAACCATCATCATACCATATCATAACGAGATGTAAACCATCATCATACCATATCATAACAAGATGTAAACCATCATCATACCATATCATAACAAGATGTGAACCATCATCATATCATAACAAGATGTGAACCATCATCATACCATATCATAACAAGATGTAAACCATCATCATACCATATCATAACAAGATGTAAACCATCATCATACCATATCATAACAAGATGTAAACCATCATCATACCATATCATAACGAGATGTGAACCATCACCATACCATATCATAACCAGATGTAAACCATCATCATACCATATCATAACGAGATGTGAACCATCATCATACCATATCATAAACAGATGTAAACCATCATCATACCATCATATACGTGATGTAAACCATCATATACCATATCATAACGAGATGTGAACCATCATCATACCATATCATAAACAAGATGTAAACCATCATCATACCATATCATTAAAAGATGTAAACCATCATCATACCATATCATAACAAGATGTGAACCATCATCATACCATATCATAACAAGATGTGAACCATCATCATACCATATCATAACAAGATGTAAACCATCATCATACCATATCATAACGAGATGTGAACCATCATCATACCATATCATAACAAGATGTAAACCATCATCATACCATATCATAACGAGATGTAAACCATCATCATACCATATCATAACGAGATGTAAACCATCATCATACCATATCATAACGAGATGTGAACCATCATCATATCATAACAAGATGTGAACCATCATCATACCATATCATAACAAGATGTAAACCATCATCATACCATATCATAACAAGATGTGAACCATCATCATACCATATCATAACGAGATGTGAACCATCATCATATCATAACGAGATGTGAACCATCATCATACCATATCATAACAAGATGTGAACCATCATCATATCATATCATAACAAGATGTAAACCATCATCATACCATATCATAACAAGATGTGAACCATCATCATACCATATCATAACAAGATGTGAACCATCATCATACCACATCATAACAAGATTTGAACCATCATCATATCATATCATAACAAGATGTGAACCATCATCATACCATATCATAACGAGATGTAAACCATCATCATATCATAACAAGATGTAAACCATCATCATACCATATTATAACAAGATGTGAACCATCATCATACCATATCATAACAAGATGTGAACCATCATCATACCATATCATAACAAGATGTGAACCATCATCATACCATATCATAACGAGATGTGAACCATCATCATACCATATCATAACAAGATGTGAACCATCATCATACCATATCATAACGAGATGTGAACCATCATCATACCATATCATAACGAGATGTGAACCATCATCATACCATATCATAACAAGATGTGAACCATCATCATACCATATCATAACAAGATGTGAACCATCATCATACCATATCATAACGAGATGTGAACCATCACCATACCATATCATAACGAGATGTGAACCATCATCATACCATATCATAACGAGATGTGAACCATCATCATACCATATCATAACAAGATGTGAACCATCATCATACCATATTATAACAAGATGTAAAACCATCATCATACCATATCATAACAAGATGTGAACCATCATCATACCATATCATAACAAGATGTGAACCATCATCATATCATAACAAGATGTGAACCATCATCATACCATATCATAACAAGATGTGAACCATCATCATACCATATCATAACAAGATGTGAACCATCATCATATCATAACAAGATGTGAACCATCATCATACCATATCATAACAAGATGTGAACCATCATCATACCATATCATAAGATGTGAACCATCATCATATCATAACAAGATGTGAACCATCATCATACCATATCATAACAAGATGTGAACCATCATCATATCATAACGAGATGTGAACCATCATCATACCATATCATAACAAGATGTGAACCATCATCATATCATATCATAACAAGATGTGAACCATCATCATACCATATCATAACAAGATGTGAACCATCATCATATCATATCATAACGAGATTTGATCCATCATCATATCATATCATAAAGAGATTGTGAACCATCATCATATCATAACAAGATGTGAACCATCATCATACCATATCATAACAAGATGTGAACCATCACCATACCATATCATAACGAGATTTGATCCATCATCATATCATAACGAGATGTGAACCATCATCATACCATATCATAACAAGATTTGAACCATCATCATATCATATCATAACAAGATTTGAACCATCACCATACCATATCATAACAAGATTTGAACCATCATCATACCATATATAACGAGATTTGATCCATCATCATATCATAACGAGATGTGAACCATCATCCCATATCATAACGAGATTTGAACCAACATCATACCATATCATAAAGCATGACGCTACATACAAAGTGCAGGCCAGGTCACCACTCACTGTGGCAGTGGTCAGCTAATCAGACTGATAATTGGAAAATTAAGAGATTTGAACCACCATCGCGTCATATCATACGCAAGACGTTACATACAAGGTATAGGCCAGGTCACCACTCACTGTGGCGTAATGGTTAACTCAACAGACTGATAACTGGGAAGTTAAGAGATTTGAACCACCATCATGTCATATAGCATTTTTCGGCCCCAATCAGCTCCTTCACAGAGTTGAACATATTAGAAACTCATTAGGAAAATTAGGATCACACAATCGAATCTCATCTACTTATGTTTTAAGGATCTCTTTCCTGCCTTCCTTCTCATCCACTTCAGGAAAGCGTTATCAAGAGAGTGTTGCACAAATTTCCTGATAAATACCGCAGAGATATCTTATTCCTCAGGCCTGGTTGATACCAAGACATGTTATGAAAGTAAGCGTAGAGTACAGCCCTACCACGCAGTCTCGGTCCAAAATGGAGCTCCACAGCATCGTCAATATCGTCCTGTTATGTTATAAGTGTTATTTTTGTTTAAAGCCCAGCCGACTGCATAGAGCCATGTCAGGGCTATCTCACCTGTCTCACCTGTCGGCGTCACCGGGAACAGTGTTGGCCGCTGCACATGATGTCCTCACAAGTTGCCTCCAGCACTCTCGATCTTGGCTAAGTCTGACCACCTCCTGGAGTTTCTTGCCACTGATGTTTGTGATGTTTCTAGCAAGTGATGCAGGTGGCCGTCCTCTGTTTCTCTTTCCTTCCACTTTACCTTGGAGGACAGTGGACATCAAGTCTGTTCTCTCATTACGGATTGCGTGTCCAACATATTTCAGTTTCCTCCGTTGTATGTGAACCATCATCATACCATATCATAACGAGATGTGAACCATCATCATACCATATCATAACGAGATGTGAACCATCATCATACCATATCATAACAAGATGTGAACCATCATCATACCATATCATAACAAGATGTGAACCATCATCATACCATATCATAACGAGATGTGAACCATCACCATACCATATCATAACGAGATGTGAACCATCATCATACCATATCATAACGAGATGTGAACCATCATCATACCATATCATAACAAGATGTGAACCATCATCATACCATATTATAACCATATTACGGATTGCGTGTCCAACATATTTCAGTTTCCTCCGTTGTATGTGAAGAGAAGAGAAGAGAAGAGAAGAGAAGAGAAGAGAAGAGAAGAGAAGAGAAGAGAAGAGAAGAGAAGAGAAGAGAAGAGAAGAGAAGAGAAGAGAAGAGAAGAGAAGAGAAGAGATATGGTATGATGGTTCATCAGGGCTATAACTGCTTCAAAACACACAACAATTCAACAGGAAAAATGGGACAGAAAATTAAACACACGCATCAATGTATTCACGCACATAATCCAAGGAGATGCCCCTGGCGTTGACCACTCCGTCCAATCTATCGCATAGGGGACTCAAAATACACACCTGAACATAAATCTAAACATAACTAAGGACACTAAAAGATATATAACAACGGGCCTGAATTACCTAAAATTGCCTTCGCACATCTCATTTCCCCAGAGCCAAAAAATGCACTCAATACATGTGCTCAACCATCAGTCCCAAGAGAAAGTACTAAGATTTTATCGAACACATACAGGTGAATGGACCAGCAAGGCAGAAAACGATATGTAGAAATGACAGATAGCAAAGGAGGAAGAAAGAAACAAAGCAATTGACAGAAAAGAGGAAATTTCTAGCACAGCCTGTCCAGAAGGTGGGAGATACTATTTATACTGAAAGAGTCCCCGGCATCCCCACGGGGGTCACTCATCATCATCATTCTCACGTATCATAATAGCACTGTGGAAACAATTGTCCCATAGTCTGTTGCCCTTCATGCCTTGCTCAAGGGACGACCTAAGTGTCGGTGGGTTCACAGGTTTGCTAAAGAACCAAAATGAGCAGCGGGAGTGGGGGGTGGGGGTGGGCATGAAGCGACACGGAGGCAGTGCCAAAGGTGGTGGAGAAAATGAAAATCCAGGCGAGGCGTGATTGGCTAGGAGGCAGAGCTCTTGTGTTCCAATCTGACTGCATAAACGTTTACTTGGGTTTGAATATGGCATACCCCAAAACAAAACAAAACAAAACAAAACAAAGCAGAACAGAAGAGAAGAGAACAGAACAAAACATAAAAAACACACCAAAAAACCCAAACAAAACAAAACAAAAAAACAAAGCAGAACAGAAGAGAACAGAACAGAACAAAACATAACAAAACATAACAAAACAAAACAAAACAAAACAAACAAAATAAAACAAAGCAGAACAGAACAGAACAGAACAGAACAAAACAAAACAAACAACAACAAGAAACACAAAACAACCTGACCAGATCAAACCAAACCAAACCACACCAAATCAAATCAAAGCAAAGCAAAGCAAAGCAAAGCAAACTGAACCGAACCAAACCGAACCGAACCAAAGCAAATCAAAGCACAGCAAAGCAAAGCGAACCGAACCGAACCTAAGCAAAGCACAGCAAAGCGAAGCGAAGCGAAGCGAACCGAACCCAAGCAAAGCAAAGCAATGCAAAGCGAATCGAACCGAACCGAATCGAACTAAACCAAACCAAACCACTGTTCGTATGACCTCTAGTACACCCGGCTGTAAATGATTACCTGGCCCTGTTTAGGGTCTGGGAAAAGAAAAGCAGTGAGGGACAGGAGATGGGCACTGCCGCTATAATCCTGGTTCCACCCCCCCCCCCCACCTCCTGCAATAAGTGAGGTCTCTGCTATCTCACTCTCACACGTCCTCAGGGTTATAGGATAAACATGACCCCTTTTTGTGAAATAAGACACATACACATATCTTTTTACAAAAAAAAGAGAGAGAGAGAGAGGAGAGAGTGAGAGAGAAAGATAGAGAGAGAGAGAGAGAGAGAGAGAGAGAGTGAGAGAGAGAGATTAACACCTACGATAAACGGGTTAAAAACAACAATAAATAACCACGAACAAGCATTACGTATCATCCATAAATCCATGATAAAAACAAAGCTGAGAAAACTCATAACCATCATGACCTATAAACATTATTAAATATAAACAAAATTCAAACTCAAAGTGTCTCTACAGTATACACACACCTTCTCCTGTGACTCCATTTCTCGTGCTGTTTAATTAAGATTTCTTCTGTGTTAAAACAGACTGTGTAGGCGAGGATTGGATGCTAAACTTACGCCACTGTCCTTGTGTATAACGAAACTATGTTCCGCTTCTTTGTTCTTTCCCTCATCTCACTCCTCTCGCCTCTCTCCCAGCCATGTATCTGACCCTCCCTCCCCCTTCCATTGCACAACAACACTGAAAACAATTACCATTCATAGGTATAGCACTATACATACAATTGTTTGAGTAAGACTGACGTCTTTTTCTTTTCTCTTATCATAATCGACTGCTGCTGCGAGTGCTACCGCTTCTACTACCACTACTGGTGTTTCTATTACTGTTACTATCACACCTACTACTACAGCTACACTACTACTGCCAATAGTACTGTCACTATTACTATCACTACAACTGCTACTATATTGCTATTACTACTAGTACCACTGCTACTGCTACGAATACTGCTACTACTACTAGCAAAACTACTACTATTACTACTATTGCTGCTGCTGCTACTAGTACCATT